>RCWM02000082.1:2400000-3000000 GCA_003667255.2 Euschistus heros
GGGGGGTTACTTCAAGGCTAAGGCCATGTTTGCGCTTAGCATTTGATTGATGTTCTCAACGTCGGTGCAAAATTTTGACATCAAGGCCGCAGCTTGGAGGAGTTCTAAAAAAGGACCAGCTGTGCGTAGGCTTCGAGGCGCAAATTATCTGCAACGAATGCTCTTTCGATCAGCTGCGGAAGTGAAAATATGAAATATGTCGAAGGATTTTCCTGGAAGGGGCTGCTACCAGTTCTTCAATATTATATTAAGGACCAGGATAGAGGGTACTCTAGAAAGAACGATTTCAAATTCACGTACTCTAGGGCTCAACGATTTCATACAAGGACGCAAGTTGAAAAAATATATAGAAGGGATTTTGTTTTTACAACTTTATACATTATACACAACATGTAAATTTTACTTGTCTCTTGGGCATCTTCTTTTCAGCCTCGGAGGATTATCGGGAATTGAATGTGAGGCAAGTTGGAAGACTAGTGTTTTCGAGTGGGCATGGAGTTTACTATGAAAGGGTAGGTATCCGGTTTGGGCCAAATCAGCAACATATAGGATTGTTCGAAGGATTTTGGACTACAATCATTGGATACGAGACTAATTATATGGTTTAGTGTAGCCTCAAAGCTTAACTCCGTATGTTCAAATAGATCTAATTAATTTCATGTAAATGAGTCTTTTGTTATTAATTGGCACCTTGGTGCATTTGTATAGTAATTATTGAAGTGGATGAAGACGAGCAGTTTCTTCCCTTTTTAGTCTTATATGTTGATTCCAAGTTAAACGTTTGTTCAGATGGAGTCCTAGGTACCGGATCTGTTTAACAGGAATTCGTGGAGCATTGTGTAAGGATACTGTAGTACGAGACACGACGAAGGGGAAACAAATTTAACCCGAATACTGGAATATAGGTTGATAATATTTTTTTCTCACATTAATTTTAAAATCTGGGATCTCTCTGTGCCTGGCTTGTCCCTTCATAAGTGGAGGGACAGGTCTGGTGGGGGATCCCTAGCATGAGTGTAAATTGTAAATAGAGCATAATTGTATTTTTACCTTTGTTTTATCTTTCATTATTACTATTTTTTTTTTAAATTTTATTATTTTTTTTCTCAATGTAAATAATGTGTGAATGTAATCATAAGCCATCTATATTACTTATTGCACACATTCGTGGCAGATTGTAATAATTACTCAATAAAAGATTAAAAAAAAAAAAATTTAAATCTATACCTGTCACCTATCGACCAGCAAAGGTTGTCATGCCATGCAAGTTAGCTGTCATGTCAAGTTGACAACTTGCAATGCAAGTTAACTGGCATGACAGGCCATGAGGGAGATCAGCACCCAGAGGTACTTTTTCGTAACATTATCTTTAATTAATTTTATCCCTCAACCTACAACTTTTTTAACTTTCTTCGGGTATGCTCTGGCATGTTTTTAGAGGCCGCGGTTTGTATCTAGATTGTTGATATGTCTTAATCCTTACAGTTTGTCTTGGAATATATTGTATGAAGCCTGGATATCATATTGTACTAAGGCTATGCGTAAGTCTGTAGGGATGGAGTAGTAGGGTATGTTATGTTATTGAAGCATCAGGCTGGTTGTGTAATGAGTTTTAACGTTTTTGACTTCAATGTTTATATTTTTTGATGCGGTTTTTTAACTTTTCTGTGAATTCGTGAATCATACGTCCATGATTTTGTTGTTCGTTTATGTAGAAGTAATGGAGCCCCAAAGCTCAACTCCGTTCGTCCAAAAAGGTCTAATCACAGTAATGTAAATATTTCTTTGAATGAAAAGTCTTTTGAAAACCCTATTTTATATAAATTTTGTTTATTTCAAATAATCATTAATCTTTAATTTAATATAGTTATTATGATCCTTTTAATTCTATTTTTTTTTTTTTTATATCAATTTATTGACATTTACAACAGTACAAAATATATACATCAAGAAAATGTATTAACAACGATTTCAATAACGTGTCAAAACTTGAAAAGAACTACTTATCAGTAGCACTTCATTAAAAATTTTACACTAGAAGGTCTCTAGGCCATCTTCGCTTCAGACGCCTCGGAGGATTATCGGGAATGGAGTGGAAAGCAAGTTGAGAAACTAACGGATTTGAGTGGTTATGGAGCTTACTATGAAAGGATAGGTATCTGGTCTGGGCTAAATCAGCAACATATGGAACATTAAGATATTTATGGATAATTTTGATTGTCTTTATGTTGAAGCTAAGATTGGTCACAAAGTAAGGAGCATTGAGGATTTTTCGAATTTGTATTGCAAAGATTGTATACGAGATGAATTGGATGGCTTAGTGGAGCCTCAAAGCTCAACTCCGTACGTCCAAATAGGTCTAATCACAGTCAGGTATATGAATCTTTTGTAATTGGGCTAAATCAGCAATATATGGAACATTGAGATCTTTATGGATAAGCTTATTGGACAAAGTAAGGAGCATTAAGGATTTTTCGAAGGATTTTGGATTGTAAGGATTGGATACGAGATAAATTGGATGGTTTAATGCAGCCACAAAGCTCAACTCCGTACGTCCAAATAAGTCTAATCACAGTCATGTATGAAATGAAATGAATGAAATGAAAAAATAAACTTTATTCTGAGACTTATTGTCCCCTAAGAATAAAAATAATGCACAATTAAGAGTACAATTGTCTGGCCAATTATTTACAAATTAGATGCTCCAGTAATTACAGCATACATTTTTTACAGGAAAAAAAAAATTATAAATATATGAAATAATAACTATAACATAAAATACAATCGTAAATATGTGAACGTATATATATATATAAATATATATACTCATCATAAATATATCATGTATATGAGTCTTTTGTAATTAATTGGAAAGTGTTGACATTCGTCTAATAAATGTTGAAATAGTCTGTAACAACGGACAGTTTCTTGTCATCTTAGTCTTGCATGTGGGTTCCAAGTAAGACATTTGTCCAAGTGGATTCCTAGGTAGCGGATCTGTTTAGCGAGATTAGTGGAATATCATTAATCATAAATTAAAAATTGTATGTCCAATTATACTCTTATGTAATTATCAACCACCTAATCATTGCAACAGTAGCAGGTTGAAAGTGAGAGTGGACGAAGCCGCTTCGGGGGAACCTAATATTTTTATATAATTGTATATTTTCTTTATATTAATAAAATTATTAACAATTAATATGTGACTCTACTCAAGAGCATTGCACCGCTGGCCTCGATTGGTCCGGCCCCTGTCCTTGGTCGGCCTTGGCCAATGATGAAACTCTAAGAACTAATCACCAATTGTATTAGTCATAGAGATTAACATTCCAGTTGGTTTTATCATGGAGGTATTCATAGCTAATCTTAGAAAGCATTTATTTAAAACCTATATATAAATATATAAATGGTGTACATTAATAAGATGTGTTTTTTTTTAAGCTTCCACCGGTCGCAGCCGTTGTATTATGTACAACACCCGACTTCTCTCTCTCTCTCTCTCTCTCTCTCTCTCTCTCTCTCTCTCTCTCTCTCTCTCTCTCTCTCTCTCTCTCTCTCTCTCTCTCTCTCTCTCTCTCTCTCTCTCTCTCTCTCTCTCTCTCTCTCTCTCTCTCTCTCTCTCTCTCTCTCTCTCTCTCTCTCTCTCTCTCTCTCTCTCTCTCTCTCTCTCTCTCTCTCTCTCTCTCTCTCTCTCTCTCTCTCTCTCTCTCTCTCTCTCTCTCTCTCTGTGTTTCTCGCTTCCGGTGAGTTTCTCAGGAAATTTGGCTTTAGCTATTCCTAGAGATACTCCTCTATTTGCCACCAGTAATTTTTCACTGTGATAGGAGGGATATATTCCTTATTGAAAAATATTTAGTCCTCAGTGTTGAAAACGAATTTACAACAAGCGACCGCTCTCGTTTTTGATTTTTTTCTTGCCCCTTTTTTTCTTGGCTATCAGCTGGATTGGCATAATGTTAGTAGGATTCTTTTGGATTTTTACTTTTGTTTGTTTTAGTAAGCGAAGTATTAATTATTCCGAATGGTTTTATTAGGTGAAAACCTATAAAATTGGAAGATATTCCTCAAATTTCGCAGGAGCAAGATGAGGAATCAAATCAAAATTTGGATTTGAGTGAAGAGGAAATAAACTATGTTCTAGATCATGATATAGAAACCGATGTTGAGGGGAAAAAGCCTGGGGATTTCTACATTTTATTTGTGAAAATCAGTCCTCTAAAACATTTTTGTGCAATAATCGTTTATAAAAACAACCATTTTAGCCACGCAAATAATTATATTTGACTGCAATATTGTAAATAAATCTAGTTATAAATTCATTTGTGTTCAAAATGTTATTCTCTCGAGTAATAAACTGTACATATATTGTCTTGTAAATGAAGAATGGTCAAAATATTTGATTTAATAGATTTAAATATAAAATTCGGACAAAAACGAGAAAAAAATGAGAGCGTTGTACTTTTTACAACATGCGACTGCTCGTGTAACCGGTGGAAGGTTAAGAATATTGATTTTTTTTTTTTTAAAGTTACGGCTTTTCCATAAACTAATAATACAACGTTATTTGTATAATAGAATTATCTGTCTCTTTTCTCATCTTTACTGACAATATCGATAATCGAATTCAGTGTGGAATGTTCATCATTCCATGTTGAATCAATTATATTTTCTTTAGGAAGCCTATTTCGATATATTCACAATGTTTAATAAAGTAATTTCTTACAAAATCTGCTAACTGGACAACGCAAGTTTTACATATATGTAAAAAGAGCCAAAAAGATACATCTATGTCAAAAATGACATTTTGACAATGGATGTATCTTTTTAGCTAGGGGTCTATCCATTTTTGGAAGCATGTTTTTTTTCACTCTCAAAAGTGTAACATTATGTAAATTAAATGTATATTAGAATGTAACTCTAGCTCTGTTGGCCATGCTCGGATCAAATTTTTCCAATAATGTCCTGATTAAACATTTTTTGGAACATACCGTTTAAGAGCTATATTTCTTTGCATTAGAAAAGTCTTTTGCACACCCTATTTTATATAAATTTTGTTTATTTCAAATAATAATTTTTATTAATTTGATCCTTTTTAATTTTTTTTTTTTTATATCAATTTATTCAAATTTACAACTGTACACAATATATACATCAAGTAAATGTATTGACAACGACTTCAATAACATCTCAAAACTTTTTTATCCATCTTAGCTTCAGACGCCTTGGAGGATTATCGGGAATGGTGTGGGAAGCATGTTGAGAAATTAGGGGATTTGAGTGGTTACGGAGCTTCATACCTATCCTGGTATGAAAGGATAGGTATCTGGTTTGGGATAAATCAGCAACATATGGAACATTAAGATATTTATGGATAAGTTTATTGGTGACGAAGTAAGGAGCATTGAGGATTTTTCAAAGGATTTTGGATCGTAAGGATTGGATACGATATGAATTGGATGGTTTATGGAGCCCCAAAGCTCAACTCCGTAAGGAAAACCACAGTCATGTGTATGAGTCTTTTGTAATTAATTGGAAGCTTTGAACGTTTTTATAGTAAATGTTGAAGTAATATGAAACGACGGGCAGTTTCTTGTCGTTCTAGTCTTGTATGTGGATTCAAAGTAAGACGTTTGTCCAAGTGGAGTCCTAGGTAGCGGATCTGTTCAACAGGGATTAGTGGAATATCATTAAAGGATACTGTAGGACAGGAAGCCGTGGGCTTACCACGAAGGGTAAAGGTTATTTGGCGAAATCATTCTGGATTTATTTTGATTCTCCATTTTCGACAACATTCTTGAAGGCTTAGGATATGGGATTAGAGTCTTTGGGAGGCAATGAAGGGATCATTGTTCACTGATAACATACACGTATCATCAGCCTAAGTGGTGAGGATAGAGCTAGGACGAGTTGGGATGTCAGCAATTCTAAAATGTAAATTGGTAAAAGCAGTAGATTATAGATATACATATCCATAATCTAATGTTTTTCATAGCCAAGGAGAAATAGAAAATGCATTTTTTTTTTAATAACATACATTAATGAAATATAAATATAATAAAATATTTAAGACGTTTCCAAAGAATTTTTTTTTACAGTATTAACTTCTTGGAACGATGTTAAGTACATAGACTTCATCGTTATAAAACAGAATGTCTGGCCTATAGTGGAAAAGAGAATTAAAGAAGATGTTAAGGTACATAACATATCCAATAATTAATTACCAATATAATATTATATAAGGCTATATCACAACATATTGATTTTAATCTTCGACGTGAAAGATCCTCCAGTTTTCCTTGACAACATACTGATTCACAGACAGTGTACACTACCTTGGTCTGGCATTTGACCGAAGAATGACATGGGATCCACACGTCAAGAAAAAAAGGAAAACCCTCAACCAAAAGCTGACTTTTATATCCACTTCCCTCCAAACATTCAACTCGACGACTTAAACAGATAATAAGCAATTATATTTACTGAGACCTACTTTGATATATATTTCGCAAATATATGGAGCAAGTAAAAATATATATATTAACGGACTCCAAACCTTTTAATCAAAAACATTCAGAACTCTCACAAAACACGCTGGTACGTTAGCAGCAGAACTCTACATACTGACTTTCGCATAACAGTTAACGAACAAATACGAATCCACTATAAACGATTCCACGAAAAATTATATACATGGACATATTATACTTTGGAAAAGAAGAAGAAACAATTATTTAAATTATTAGTAGAAGAAATTATGAAGATGTACTACTTCAATAGTGGAAATAACCAGACTCCCATTGATGTACGCAATTACTTTCGGGGGAAGGTCAAGAAAAATTTATAATATTAAAAAATGCTGTTTGGAAATTTAGTAACAATTTAGGCAATGATATATGAAAATATCCATTTTATTATAAAATGGTGAGAAACTTTTCAGGATTGTTTCATGCAATTTTAATCTTTAAAAAGTGTTCAAATATTTCTTTGAGTTACTGGATTTTCAATCAAATTGTTAATTATTAGATAATTGAAAGGATTTTACTGTGTAGGAATTTTTAATGTTAAGTTATTCTTTTCTTGTTTTTCTTAATTTTATAATCATTGTTAAATCAAAGTTGTGGTGCCTATAAGCAATCTAAAGAATTCATGATTGTAATTAAAATGAAGGGTATTTCAAATAGAAATGTTGTAATATAGCTAGTTATTAAGAAGTTGATTTTAATTTAAGTATTATTTTGTTTCTGTAGACATAGTAGATTTGTTTGACACATAAATTACACATACATAAACGAAATGGCAAAAACCCATATCCCAGACAACACCCAGAAGTAGCTGGATAGGAGACCTCCTAGATTAAATTAAAAAAAAATAAAAAAACCGTTTGAAGGGGGCGCCACAGGGTTCTTCTCCCCTTATTGGGGACAGCTGTTGCTAGATAACTAGATGTATCGATTATTATAGCCTAATATTTATAGCGATGTATGCAACTGTAACTGATAAAAATAGTTAGATATTTGATTTATTTGTTTAAATAAATATAACTTAAAAAAAATTAAATTAAAACTATTAAAAAATCAATATCCATATTGATATAATATATATATATATATATATATATATATATATATATATATATATATATATATATATATATTAAAGAAATGATAATTTAAATTTAATTTTGAAATTAATAATTTTATTTTTCAAATATTATTTACAAAGGCAGCGGCATAGTTAAAATATTTCAATGCTATCGATAAACTGGTTTAATACAAAATGCTGTCATATAATTATGAAAATGTTTTATACATAATTATACAACTTAGGTATATTATTAATTTCATTAATTTGTAATAGAATCGAATATGTAAAAGTTAGATTTGCAACATAAAGAATAAAGTAAGTTTTGTAAGATTTTAAAGTTCACTAGAAATAACTATTGATTCGACACAAGATTAAAAAGGCAGTGAAGGAGAAGATAAGAACTTTGATGAGTAAGAGTCACTTATAATCCAAAAAGAGACGAGACATATTTAATTGCGCACTTAGAGTTGGTGTGAAGAATATAATATTGGGCTCAAGGCAATATTAGGAAGAAATTGTCTGATGTAAAGTTACAAAAACTTTTAATTTTCAAATTTATGTATTGAATAGAACCATAATTTTGTGTTAGAGTTATAGTTTTGGTTTAATCATTTCAATGTATTCAGTTTGTGCAGATGTAATTTTTTTTTTAATACAATAAGTAATTTTGAAATATTTTTGATACACAGCTTTTATTTATTTTTTTAAAATTATCAATAGATGTAATTGGTTCATAAGTATACCTCAGATGTTTCATATACAAAAACACAATATATATTTTTTATACCATATCTAATTATATAATTAACCATTTTATATTTATACCGATTTATTATAAAATGACCAATAACACAATCATGTAAAAACAGGAAAAGAAAAAGATATTACTGCACAATTATATCAATATATCATATAATTCAATTCTTGAAATATTAAAACAAATTCTTTTATTAATTTTTTGTTTATAGCCGCAAACTTATGACAAGAGGAAGAGTGGTTGTGTGGGTGCACTCAGCCAGTTTCTTGACATTCCTTTGGTCAACTTCTCCTGGTCGTATAAGTTTCAAAGTCTTAAGCCACAACCTCCGGTAAATATTATAATTTATAAAAAAAAAAAAATAATTATTTTTAATACTTTACTTATTTATTTTATTTTTTCTAATAACTAAATATTAATATATAAATATTATAAGTGAGTGTATATTATAAGACTAAAACGACAAGAATTTTTTGGCTTCTTCCGTCGTTTTTGGCTTCTTCAACAATTACTAAGCAAACGTTCAAAGAATCTATTTAATTCCAAAATTTCATTTACATGAATATAATTGAACTTTGGGACCTTACTAAACCATCCAATTCATCTCGTATCCTATCCTTGCAGTCCAAATCCTCTCTTGGTCGCAAAGAAGATTATCCATAAAGATTTTAATGCTCCATATGTTGCTGATTTATCCCTAACCAGATACATATCCTTGCATAATAAACTCCAGAACTTCTGAAATCCACTAGTCTTCCAACATCCATTCAGTTCCCGATAACCCTCCGAGGTATCTGAAAAGAACATTTCCTAGAGATCTTCTTATGTAAAATGTTTATTGAAGTAAATACATATAGATAATTTTGTCGTGTGGTTTAAAAGCGAGAACATAATAATTCCTTTGAATAACGGTAATATAAATCTTTCTGTAACCAATTCCATATTAAGGTTATTACGACGTTCTAAAAGGAAAATAATCACTTTTATTAATCCCCTTCCAACCCAAGGTATGACATGAGTTATTTAAATTATGTAAATAGCGTCGGATATTGACCATAGGAAGGGATGGAGTGGTTAGCCTTGCAACACCCCCTCCTCTTTCAACAAAAGTGATATTTAGAAAGGAAAAATACGATGGGGGACACCGAACTTGGGTCTTTGATCCCGAGGTTCAAGGGAGTTCTGCATTGACTGAGGAGCCACGAGGAAACGTTATGCGAGGTTAGGACCCGCACTGTTAGCCCTCTCGGTTCTCTGTTAGTTTCTTATCTGTTAGATATTAGATGTCGGTTTATTAGATAGTCTTATATATCAAGTCTTGGGATTGGCCGACAGAAGTGAAACTGCTTATTATATTATATATATCAGGTTGAAATATAATTACTGGTATCTCGTTTTCTTTAAATTACCCATCTTGTAATAAATTGTTAATATTTAATAGATTATTTATTTGGTATGGATGTCAATATTTATTATTCCTCCCCTGAAATAAATTTGTTGTCACTCACTAGGGTAAATTAATAGTTATGGTCATAGTTAAGGAAACTTGCCGATTTAAAAGAGAATTTCGTTGTTACAGTTTGTAATATGACATCTTTGGTTACCGGTGACCATAACTCATATCTCGTATTTTTGTACACCGGTTATGGCCAGTTCAAAATTATCGGTAATTAAAATCAGATAGTCCAACAAAATAGAGCTTGTATGGAAACCTGAATTGTAATGAAAAGGTATATATCTCAAAAAATAAAAATTAACGAAGCAATTTCACATTTCCTTTGGCATTCTCATTTTTAAAAGCGGTCTTACTAAAAAAAGAGGTATTTTAGGATACTATTAGAGTAAAATATTTTTACTGTAAATGGATAGGAGGGAGGGTTTTACTAGTAAATGAATCTTCAACCATTTTCAGAAATATCTCTCCTGGTGATATAACAAATAAATGGATTATACCCTTATTATTGCGATAATTGTATTAGCCTGCCAATAACTGACCAGGTGAGCATAACTACTGATTTACCTAACTTTATTCACAAGTTTATGCGTTATTTTAATATAATTTTGTATTACGACTTCAAACTTAGTCTGAACACGATCCAAAGAGAAACAAACTGATGGGCAGCACGGCGTGAATGTGTGCACCGTTCAACAATGGTTTAAACAATTTCCGACAGAGGTACTTTAGCTTGGAAGACAACAGGGTTATTGGTCGGACTTCTCACATGGAAGACGAGCTTTGATGAATGAAACTCTCGAAACTGTTCGAAAACCTTCAGGGAAAAACTACAGTTAGCAAATCTATCCTCGTTCAAGGCAATTGAAAGAACTGAAGCGTAGAATTGCCACAAAAATAAATATATAATAGTTATAGATAATTTAGTCAAAGGAGCAGTCGAGAAGGTGAAAAAAAACTATGAGTCGTTACCAAGACTCCGAGTAGGTTGGTACCCTGAAGAAGAATAACCTAATGTGCCTTTTTATCTTTGGAATGCGCCCGTGATTAACTTTTCCACAATTCAATTCTACTTTCAATAACATATTTCAATTATATAGTTGACAAGCTTCCCCTATAGGGCTTCGCCCGCTCTCTTAAGTAAAGAGTTTAGATAATTTTAACTAATAACTGAAATTCTATTTTATCGATAAGCATCTTTTATTGTAGCATGCAATCGAGAATTATTTCATCAATGCTATTTTCATGCATAGTTGTCATTTTTAACCTGGTACTAGTGTACTAATTAGGTATGAACCATTGAAGATTGAAGAACCATTTGGAAAAAGTCTACCGAAATCTTCCCCGAAAAAAGTCCCCGCCCCTGGGGGGTGAGCTAAGGGTGGGAGAGGGGAGAAGGTCCCAATTTTGTGTTTTTCGATTATATCTCGAAAACGGTGGACTCTAAAAAAATATGTTACAGATCAAAATTAAAGCTCATTAAATTTCCTTTATTATTTAAACACATATTCATCGAAATGCCAGCGATTTTAGAGATATACGTTATTAAAAAAAAAAATAAAATAAAGAAGAAATAATAATATAACAATGATAATGTATACAAAGATACCAATTAAATATAAAAACTGGAAGATAACAAAACATTCTTCAAATGAATTAATAAATAGATTCTTTTGATACAATGCTTATTATATACAATATAACAACCTAAATGTTATATTCAGAAATATTTTCATAGTGAGAAAAAATTATTTTGATTGGTATTTGATTTGTGTGAATAGTTATTGCAAGTGTTTCAGAATGAGATATAATTTATTTGAGAAAGTAGATTGTTAGCTAGCGTCACCTTGGATAAGAATGAGGTGCTGAAAATAGAGGAATTTAAATGTTTTTAGAGATTCAGCTTGCCTAATTGTCTAATATGTGAAGGAATGGAATTCCATAAAATGGTTGAGCGGAATAGGAAAGAACGCTGGAATGCAGTAGTTCTGTGGGATGGGGTATATAGATCAGAAAGACGGGATCGTGGGTGCGTAGAATTGACTGCAGATCTGAATACTTGACGTACCAATTAATCTTTTATCGCTTCAACATCAGCCAGTGAGAGAGACAGGTGTAAATATAGAATTGAGTATTGACGTTGAAAAAACGTTTTCAATTCATTTTTATATATTTTCTTTGCTCAATGTAAGTTTTTTATTTTATGGTCGGGACATTAACTTCAACCTGACTACACTCAGAAGAAATATCTTATTTCGACGCTCCACCCTGGAAGGACTGCCCAGTCTTCCTCGATGAAGATACCTGACAGCTCTAGGAAAGTTGGATTAGCGATCTGCATCCTGTTTGTCAGTTCATGGAAGGTCATCGGCATGGAGGACATGGAGGTGCAATACTTCACCTGGAGTGGGTGCGCTCGAAGGTTAATCATATAGTCCACGTGATCGCCAACTGATCCCCGTCCAACTTTTTTTCCATAAGACCTTGCTCTAGGAACTACACATGTCCTTAGAAATTAATCTGAACCATTCCTTAAATTTTTAATTTGATTTTCCTGATTATAGATTATATAATCAGCTAGTATCACCCGTCGCTGCTTCGCCCCTCTTAAGTAAAGAACTTAGATAACTAACTAATAAATTAAGTTATTTCTATAGAAATATTGTATTGTAGCATGCGATTAATCAACATTATTTTCTCATTTTTAACCTGATTCATATTGCACTAGTTGGGTGGTTAAAGATTACTAAGAAGCATAATTAGAAATGTAGTCTGTAATTTTAATCTATGAGTTGGTTCGATGGGCAGAGACTATTAAAAAAAATCTTGGACTGTACTATCAGTGCTTACAACAAAAGGCCCGCATTATTTTTAGACACATTATTAAAAATCAATAATTTTATTGATTTCATTTTGTTGGATTTTAATTTCTAACCGTAAAGGTACATGACAGTGTGGCAAACCTTGTTTCTGCCACTCAACGTTGTACATTTATATTTTTGTAAATAGCTAAACCTTCCTGAACTATGAAAATGGTATATTTAAAATTGTTACAGCTGGGTTCAGTAGTTTTACCATTGTAAACTCTTTTGCGGAATGGTGCTTACCATATATCGTGTTAAGCTCCAAAACTTTTTTCTTCTAATTAATATTTACCACTAAATAAAACATATAACAACAACAACAACTTAGGCGCTACGATGCAGAACCTTGGCCTCTTCCACGATTCCCCTCCATTTGTTTCTGTCACCAGCTGCTCTCCTCCAATACCTCACACCAAGTGTCTTTAGGTCTGCCTCTATACATCTAGTAAATAAAACATATACATCTAGTAAATGTTTGGAAAAACGCATACAGTAACATAAAATAAGTTGTAATGCAACCATCCATTTATAGAACAAAAGCCTTATAGTTGAAGGTCTCAAAGCCATCTATTTTTCGCCTCGGAGGGTCATAGAATGAATCCTTACATTAATCACAACATAAATAATCAATAATTATCTCTTAGTTAGCTAAGGATTAAAGATCTACATTTTTATGGAGTTGTTGATAGTAATTTTTTTAATAAAAAATATTATTAATAAAATTTTCGTCATGTACTTTAGAAAAGGAATTCCCCTAGGTTGTTTATGATGGATTAGAGGATAGATATTTAATAGGTTAAAATTTTTTTTTATTTATTATTTTTTTTTTTAGCTATGTATTAAAATTCACAACTTTATACAAAATAGAATAAAAATATATCTAGTAAATGTGAAGATAATAATAAACAGAACTTCAATAAATGCAAGAGGGAAAATTCTAATGAGGTCTCGAGGTCATTTTCTTTTTAGATGCCTCAGGTAAGTGGAGTTGGGTGGTTATGAAGTTTACTACTTGGGCTAAATCAGAAACATATGAAACATTACGATCTTTATGGATAAGTTTATTTCTGGCAAAGTAAGGAGCATTGAGGATTTTTCGAATGTATTTGGGATTGTAAGGATTGGATAGGAAGGATTAGAAGGTTTAGTGGAGCCCAAGAACTCAATTACATATGTTCAAATAGTTCTAATTACTGTCATGTAAATAAGTTTCTTATAATTAATGGGAAGGTTTAGATGTTTCTCTAGTAAATGTTGAAGAAGTCGAAAACGATGGGCAGTTTCACGTATTTATAGTCATTTATGTGGATATGTTACAAAACTAAAAAAAAATTTAAAAAAAATATTTAAATGTATTAGTCTTGCGATTTTTTTTATTTCTTAATATATGTTAATCCTATTACTGTATATATATTTTTCACTTCTAAAACCTTGATATAAAGTAGATGAGATAATTGTAGAATTGGGTTAAGGCGAGTGCTGATTTTGGGTTATGTGGCAACCTGAGGAGAGGAGAGGTACACCTATAACCTACATGTATGTGGAGATCGCATTGTCAAATCTTTCAGGCCAAGGTCGCAGTCTACCTTACACTGCCACCGATCTGTCTTCCATAGACAATGCCGAACACTTTCCTAGCAGGCTTCCCAAGACTCTTTGTGATGTGTATTTTTTATTATTTACAATAAATATTTTAATTCATTATTCAACACACCTTTCAACATTAGTTGTTGCATTATCTTATATCAAAATGAATTATCCCCAATAAATGTAGGAAATGGGGCAACGTAGTTCTGGAGTATTTCTGCATTAACCTTCCAATTTCGCCCCTCTGAAATTAGTCCAGTCAATAAACATATTGTAGAGACCATGAAATATGCGATTATTTTTTACCTCAGGGCTTCATTAGTAGTTAGAAGGTAAACATACTAAAAGTCCACGACCCTGGGTGGTGAGCTAATGGTGGGGGAAGGGGAGAAGGCCCCATTTTTGGGTCTTATTAAGTTTAATTTATTTTTCAATATTATTTTTTGTTTAAAATTTAATTGTTTATTTGCTCTTTAAATTATTATTTATTTATTTTTTTTTTTAATGTTATGATTTTTTTTTTCCTCCAATCAACGATTATATGTTTACATACACATTTTTTTTTTTTTTTTTTTACAACCACACAAAGTTCATAAAATTTCAAATTTCATTACATTATTGTAACAACACGCAAATAAACTGTTGGTTAAGTACAATCACTGATAAGTAAAATAATATAATGTAACACATATCATACATGTAGTATGCCTGTAACGGCATGGAACATGTAAAAATATAAACGGTCCTTTTATGGGGTTACAATTAGAGGAAAAAAACAAAACATATATATATATATATATATATATATATATATATATATATATATATTTATTTATTTTTTTTTTTTTTGAGTCCACTGTTTTCGAGATATAACCGAAAAACCCAAAACTGGGACCTTCTCGCCTCCTCCCACCGTATGTTCACCCCCAGGGTTTGGGACTTTTAGTATTTTTACCTTCTATCTACTCCTATCGAAGCTATGACTTTTGACTTTTGACTTCAAAAATTATCTCATTTTTTAAACACTCCACACCCCTTCAGCACTCTTTGACTGGGGTCGCACTTCTCTACGAGAACACGTTTGTCGGTACTCTTTTGGAATGAACTCAGAAACTAATTGTTCGATCTAAAATTTCTTTTATTCATCTGAAAGGATGTTAAACTCACTATTGGAACCTATGCATTACGTTTTGATCAAATCCCGTAAAATGCCCATGCCATCACGCTAATAACAGCTTAAAGTTTTTTTGGCTCATTTTAACTCCAAAATATTCGTCCGATCTGAAATTTATTTTTCTTCGACTAAAATCTGATCAAATTTACTATCAGGTCCTATTTATGAAATTTCGATTAAATCCCATAATACACACAAGCCAGCACGCTAAATATGTATAGGCAAAATATGACGATTTTGAAATTTTCAGTGGGCTGGCTTACTCTACACCACACATTGAGTGGACTATATATATTTTTGTTTTATTATAGCCTCCGGTGAATAGATGGATAGCATGGATGCCAGCTTCAATGCAGCGGTTCTGCAAAAATGTTGACGAAACTTGCAGACAATTGGCGGTCTGCATTGATATGGTGCTCTTTGCAGTGTGTTCTGCTTTCGGCGATGTCCGTCCCAAGCGATTTCAGCCAGCCATTCCAGAAAAGTTTGATTCATCTAATAAATAATACTTCATTTTTTTTTATTGTAAATTTAATTAGTAGTAAGAATCGTAATAAATAATTTAAGATTAAGAATCAGGCAAATAAAAAAGAAAGTTCCATAGTTCAATTGGAAAAAAAAAAAAATATCCCCTTCTTAATATATGCAATTCCTATAAAAAAAAAAAAATATATATATATATATATATATATATATATATATATATATATTTATTATTATAAATTTATATATATATATTTGTAGTTCTGAACCTTCAAAATATTTGTTGGAAGTTTCTATTCATTCTGGAGCATTTTTAAAAATGTTTTGAAGAACTAACGTGCATAGAATGCCAAACATTCGTTTCGTCCTTTTTTTATTATTTTTTATCTCTTCCTTTTTCCTGAAAAGAGCAAGAAGAGAAGACGAGTAGGATCGGGTGTAGTGACCGGGGCCAGCTGACCGAATGCTGACGCGAGTGGTGTAGTGTAGTCCCGTCTCTGCTGACACAGGCAGTGAGCTCTCTTCTACTCCAAAGGAATTCTTAGCATTTTTTAGAGATAAATCACACTTCATTTTAACCGTTATTTATTTATTTATAATATTCATTATAAAGTTTTTCGCAATGAATAAACAAATAAACAATCTAACCAGTTGAGGCAGGCATGTTACTATAGAAGAATCAATTCGAAATTGATGCATTATCACTTCTGTGAAATTATATTAGAAGGTCTAGTTTCAAATGGTAGATATCTTCAGTTCAGTTCGATATGCTATAATTATTACATTAATTTAATAAACTAACATTGTATGAGAAGAAATCAAATGGTGATACTCACCAAGGGAAGAAGAAGACAAGCAATTTAACTAGTAAATCTTAATAGGGAGTGAAAATAATCCATATGAGATCATTTCAATCAAAATTTAATGAGTATTATATTATTATATTAAACATTACTTACTCATTGTTATCTATACTATTATATAAAAAGACAAGCCATTTTTCATTTGAGATCACTAATCGCAAAAACTACTCATCCAATCTCCACCAAATATTAACCACACCATCACCATTGTTCAAGGAAGGTTTAGCTATAATGAAATTTAAATATTTTTATCCCAGACACTCCAATCCCATATCATAAAACTTCAAGAATGGTGTCAAAAATGGAGAATCAAAATAAATCCAAATAAATCCCATCAAATAACCTTCACCGCGACATCCTGTCGTAAACCCCGCGACATCCTGCCTTACAGTATCCTTTAACGATGTTCCACTAATCCCCGTTGAACAGATCCGCTACCTAAGACTCCATCTGGACAAACGTCTTAACTCATTTAACGTGTAAACTCATTTACATGACAATAATTAGACCAATTTGGACATACGGAGTTGAGCTTCGGGGCTTATTATCCACAAAGATCTTAATATACCTTACGTTTCTGACTTAGTTCAAACCAGATACCTATTCTTTCATAGCAGACTCCACAACCATTCAAATCCATTAGTATCACAACTTGCTTGTCATTCCATTCCAGATAACCCTCCGAGGCGCCTGAAAAGAAGATGGCCTCCGGACCTTCTAATATTGTACATCATTATATAGAACCTGCATAAGTGCTACCAAAGGGTAGTTGCTTTAAAAACAAGTGAAGTGTCATTTTTATCTATTTCATCACATTTACTTGATATTTTATATTGTTGTATATACACTTGTAAATTTCAATAAATAATTTTTTTTTTTAAGAACATTTATTGAGTAAATATTACAATCTGCCACAAATGTGGGCAATAAGTAATATAGATGGCATATGATTACATTCACACATTATGTACAAAAAGAGGGAAAAAAAATTAATAGAAAAAAAAATTTCAATTATTTGGCCATAAAAAATCAATAAATATGTGGTGCACATTGAAGTTTGATAATCGACCAATAGGTGGCGAGTACCATTCTAGAGACGTTACAAAGATACGGTGTTATATAGTGCTAAAAATTTATGATAAAATTTACTTTTTTTTTTAAATAAATTGATATAAAAGAAACTATAAATACATGGAGCGACATGCGGATCACAGTGCAGTTAGAATATCGAACAATATCTGACCATTCTACATAAGAGGTTACAAAGGTATGATGTTATCTAGAGCTTGAAACTGATAAAAAAATTTGCTTACATTCAACTACATTATAAATAAAGATTTAAATATATGCTGCAGAGTACGGATCCCAATGAAGTCTGAAAATCATTCTGCAAGTTTACATTGGTAAAAGTACTGAACTCATCTGTACCAAATCTTAACTACATCATCTTCAAAGTTCTAGGAAGGTTAAGTGATAATAAAGTTTACAATAATGAAAATTTAAGTGTAAAATGTTGAGTCCTACACTGCCATATCCTTCTATCGGTCTTTAGTCCATTATCTGCAAAAGTTTCTTAATAGTCCCTGTCCATATGGATTAACAACTTGTACATAAAAATTGGAAGTACAATAATGCTGTTATATATTACTAAAAAACATAATCAGTGTAATTTTAAACAGGTTAAAAATGACTGCTATGCTTGAAAATATCGTTAAAGAAATAATGCGCGAATGCTGCCACTGGTTTCCAAGACAAACAGCTTCAAAAAACAGGGGAGAAGATGGGCAGCAGAAGAGAGGATAGAGAAAAGTGAACAGATGAAGGAGTATTGGAGAAAGTGTAAAATTAACTTAGTGGCTTAGACGTGGTACTTAGCTCTGAAACGAAAAATAAATAAATAATTAAAAATAATCAAGCGAAATAAAAATAGAAGGCTCGCTTGATTGATATCCGTTAAATTGCGACCAGAGCGTACATATATAAACAACTGTTTCTTTTTCATTCTTTTTCCAGTTTCTTTTTCAGTAAATTTTCACCAATTAAAAAAAAAAAATGCATATAACCTAAATTAATTTCTCCCTGACTGAGAAAATCAATAGATCATGGGTATGTTTATCTATAGTTTCTACGAATTTATATTTTAGAATTAAACTGATCAAATAACTTCAATTAATAATTAACCATTTTTCTATATAAAAAAAAGTAGCAAAAATTTAAGGGTTTAAAAGATACTAGTTGACATTTCAACATAAAACATAAGCTTTTTTTTTTTTAATTCAAACCAATATAATGTAAATATTCTCGATTATATTTGAGTGGTTTAGATGCAAAGGGGTGCAAGTAACAAAATCTCATTGTAGAGTAAAAGCCAATTATCCGTTTGCCATAAACACTTTCAGGATTTTCGGTAAGTAGTTAGATTTCTTCTCTATAGATGGCATCACCTAACGGAATGTTCAGTTGTATCTCTTTGCCACAGAATTATTTGTAATTTATTTAGAATTAAAGTTTCTCAATATGCACTTATGCCATTTGCCACTTGTACCCCTTTGCTTCTAAACCACTCATTTCTGATAAGGAATTTATAAATTTCATATTTTGGATCCGAGCAACACCAACAAAGCTCTAGCGTGTCAAAATGTTACAGATTGTTGAATGTGAAAAAATTCTTACATCAAAAATGTATAGGGACTCAGCAAACAGACATATTCATGTAAAAAAATAATAATTTTTGTAGAGATGAACATAAATTACTTCAATATTTGTTTTAATAGGCTTTAGGCCAGTATAAGATTTATCTACAATGAAGCTGTTTTATTACGTCAAAAAATAAATAAGTTCTACATGTTTACGTTCCTATAAAACTTTGTGTTAATGCTATATGAAAAAATTATTACAATATTAATTTTACATCAACAATTAAATCAGCTAAACGTCGTGGCATAATATTGAATAAAAAAAATGCAGAAAAATAAACAAGTAATGTTTAATGTTGTTTTGAGTATTTCGTGTCCATACTTAAAACAATGGTCGTTACATAGACCTTGGTATCATTACGGCTTTGACCTTTTACCAAATATCATTGTATATAAATATTGCCGAGGTCCTGGCTATTTTAAAATTTAAAATGTATCACCTGATCAATGTAAGGTAACGACCGCTGAGCATAAACTTTGAATCATTTTATGTATTAAAATGGACAGCGGTACATATAAAAAAAATATATTTATTTTATTTTTTTATTAAAGGTAACATAAGTCCACAAAAGAAAAAGAAATTTCTCAACAAAAGGTTTTGAACTTTTATACTCACTTTTCTCAAAACATTCAAAGCACAACTTACAAGGGGAGGACACACTCAGTCTCTCACGGATCTTGTTGGCAATTTTTTTGAAGGTTCCTGTTCAAAAAATATTAGACACGTATTTTGCCGTTCCGACCAATGGGCCCTAGAAGTTGAGAAAAAAAACATAAAATAGCATTAAACTAATTTATTTTATATCTCGAGTTTAAAAAATGATATCGACATGTTTAGTTTTGATTGCAAATTCAAGGAAACATACAGCCACTCTATAGATTTTGGTTTAGGTTAATTAAATTCTAAAAAAATGATTAGATTTTCAAGCAAACTACCTCTATAGATTTTATCACACAAAAATTCACGTCAGATTCTAATTCAGCATCTTAAAAAACATTGAAAAACGCTTATTCAACAAAATCAAAAAATATCATTTTTTTCATGCTCTTCGAGGAAAATGAAATTTGTAAACCGATTATTGGTTACATACCTTTAAATCGTCATTACTTTGTCACACAATTCACTGGTTGGTATAGCTGGAAAGAGGATAGCTTCAGCTTTCTTTTGGTGAATATAAATGTAAAATTCGATTAACATAAATCTACTAAAAAAATTGGAAAATCCGAAAAACATTTTGATTTTTAGCTTGAGTTTGAAACCAGATAGGATGATGAAACCAAAGACATTTTAAGCGTATTATCACCCTATATTTCGTGTAAAAAATAAAGTTGATAAGCTTAACCGTCTAAACGTAATTTATGTTTTTGTCAATTTAAACAAAAGTTGCCTACTATTTGGATGAAATTTCGTATTTGATTTTTTAGAATGCTAAATTCGAATCCGATGTCGGTTCTTTGTAAAAAAAAATATTTTGAATGCACATCACTTGAAAAAATTTAGTTTTTACACTGTGAAATGTGATTACAGACCCTCTACAAACGATTTTACTAAACATTACATGGACATGCCAACACACTCATAAACGACATGGCCACAACTGATATTCCAAACAACACCCAGAGAAGGCTGAAGAGGAGCTTGATGAGGGATTTCTTGAGCTAAGTTAGTAAAGAAAAAAAAAAACAAGTTAGGGGAAGGTGCCACACGGTTCTTCTCTTCCACATGCCTTTCACGCCAGGTAATTTAGTATTTCATCAAATTGTTGACATTGAATTGACTGACAGGTGTGAATAGATATTTGAGGTTAGAAAAAAATAAAATTAAATTAAAAAGATAGAATAGATAGATAGAAAATAAATTTTATTCTGGGACAAAGTCACTTAAGAATAACAACAAATGAATTATAGAAAGTACATCATATCTGGCCAAGATATTTTAAATAAAATGATGAAATAATCTATTATATATTTGTCAAATACCACTCACTCACTTAACACGAAATCTCGAAAACCAGCGAACGGATTGGAATGAAATTTCGTATATGGCTTCCTCAAGGGCTATAGGTGCTCACTAAGAAAGGGTTTTAAAAAATTTGGCCTGGATCGCGTGTAATTCGCGAAAAACGCGATTTCTCACGCATAGGAAATTCTTTGAATTAACATTACGGATCCTAAAGAAATTTAGTACATAGCTTCTTATTAGATGTTAGATGAACGATAACAATTATTTTCTAAGTAGTTTGCCCTGTATCAGTAGTACAAAGGGATAAAATAAAAGTACTCATATAATTTTATTGGGCAAATAATAATAGATTTACTATCATATAGTATATGTTGCTAAGCTAAATTAAAAAAATAGGTTAGATGCCTAAACCACACACTTTGAGCCTTTAATTTAATTTCTTGAACCAACAATCTACCTTTGTTCTCAGTTCAGATGAGAATAACGCAGGAAATGATTCACAGATTCAGTTCACAACAAACAACTAAGGCTGCAAAAATATAGTTAAGCACATGTAGAGGTTAACAGGGAAGTAATTAAAAAATACAGGAAAAATTATCCTGGAATAACGTTAGCAGAAAAGCGGTTAACAAACATAAAGAGAGCCAACCCGAAGTTAAAAGAAATGCTGTACACACGTATACTGATGATCACCCAAATATACATAGAGGGGCTGTAGTACATAGAAGTATAACATAACCCATCCTGAAATCCATAGAAAGTCTTCAAAAAAATACTCAGAAAATAATCCTCATGTTAAATGTGTTGCTGTAACAAAACACGATGAAAGACATTCAATGGAAAGGTTGCAGCAATAGACAGGAAAGAATCATTCAGGTAACAAGTATGACCCAAAAACTGAATATCCAAAAGATCAAACAGTCGATATAGGACAACGATCAACATGCAATTGGTGTTATGCTGTAACATGGAAGGACGAGAGCCCTGTCATGTGCTGCAGTAACGGGAAAGTCCAACTTCCTCCATTTCAAGAACATACTGAACTCTTGCACAGCCTCATTACTTACGTTCATCCTGAGGTTGAGCATTTTCTAAATAATATTTAGAAATAGAACGGTTGTTTCCAAATGACGTCATTTGGAGCAAAAGAGATAAAAGAGGGGCATTTCATGCCAACATTTACGGTGCCAGGACAGGTACGCCACAGAATAGGGAGTTTGATGTCTCGAACACAACAGCAGCCGTCTTTTATTCAGATAAATTTTGTTGGTGATGACAACCATGAAAGAGACATTTGCTGTGGTTACTTTCAGAATATGAAGCCTGTATTGGGAGGCCAATTCCAGAAAATTGTTCATGAACATAACAAGTATATCAAGGACTTCAGAGCTGCTGTTGAATCTGTTCCCAAAGATCTACAAGTTTTCCAGGTAGTTATCAGTGCTGACAAAAAGCCTTCAAATGCTCACTGAGGACGTTACAATACTCCTAGCTCTGACGAAGTTGCCTGCTTGATTGTTGGCCAGGTGTTTGAAAAGCGAGACATTATTCTCGACTAATAAGAATTAGTGAGTTCTATCGAGTGTATGATTCTCTTCAGTGTCGTCTCAGGTTCTGCCATGGAGAAGATGGGTACAGTATTAACATCCCTCTGCGTGACCCAAACACCAATACACCACTTATGAAAACTGTGTCTGCAGCTGATTTTTACACCTTTATGTTGATGGAGCAAGAGATTACTTACGTAATCTCCTCAACCAATTTATGCTTGATATGTAAGGAAAAATAGAAACAGAAACACTAAACACTGAAATTCGAAAAAATAAAAAAATAAAAAAATGATGAGAAGTGGAGACTATATTCACTTGAAGGATGCCATAATAAAAGCTGATTGTCTGGTATCGGAGCTGGGTAAGATGGTAGTGCTGCCTTGAACCTTCACTGGAGGACTGTTAAAAGTAAAAAATTAACTTCTGCAAATAGTCAAATTTACTTATTGAAATTATTCTAAGAATAGAATTCATTAGGTTTATTTAAGTGGTATTAATTATCAACGTTAAACTTAACTTTTACAAATTTAAATTTTCCTTAATCCTAATGATATTAAACCGTAGCGGAGCACGGGAACTTTCAGCTAGTATAATATAAAGTAAATACAAGTTTATAATGAAATAATTTAAAGAGAAAAAAATCTATAAACGAATATATAAACAAACACACTTATGTACACACAAAACCATATATACATTCGGTAAAGGAAAAAAATATTATATACAAAGTTGATTGAAACATGAAATTTCTGGATTCACACCTAGTGAAGTATGAAGAAAAATAATATTTGTTGAGAGGGAACAGACAAAATGATAAAGAAAAAATAAAAATGAAAAAATATTTGAGTAACAGTAACATAATGAAAACATTTTCATAAGAAGAATTGAAAAAGTTTTTTTTATGTAATATGCTGGTATGACATTCGTTATAAAGCATCCATATGATTAAATAGCATCCGTCTGGAGGGAAATAAGGTGGTGGAAGAGGTGTGTTTTAAAAATTCCGAGGGAAGATGCGTTACGAATGGAGGGAGGAAGAGAATCCCAAAGAATAGCGGAACGGACAACAAAGGAACGTTGGAATGCAGTCGTTCTGTAGGATGGGGTATAGAGATCGGAGAGACGGGATCTTGTATGTAGTGATTGGATTGAGGACTTGAAATGTGGGATGTTAAGGATAAAAGGAGGGTGATGTGTGTTAATAGCTTGGAAGAGGTTAATACCAAAGAAGTAATCTCTAAGGAAGGGGAAAGCCAATTTAATTCGGTGTAGAGATGGGACACATGAGAGCTTCTTGAGGATCCGAGGATAAACCTTATGAAGCAATTCATGATACGCTTTAATCTTTTCTTAGGAGTCCCACCATAAATCACACATCCATAGTCAAATTGGGGTAAGATGAGGGAGGATATTAGAAGTTTACGAGTGGATAGATGAAGTAAATGCCGGGAACGGTGAAATAATTTCAGGATGCCAATTGATCGTCGGAAAATTTGGGCAACATGGGATTTCCAGGAGAGGGTTTGATCGATGGTTAAACCTAAGTTTTTAACAGAGGGGTGGAAAGATAGGGTGACCATTTAGGTATAAAGTAGTGAAGTTGGTGTTCAATGGAAGGAGGGGTGTTCAATGGGATCCCCTTATGTAAAATATGTCAACAATTAAAACATAAAATCAATATTCAAAATATAACCCATTATGATGAACTGTCATTTCTCATCTTTACTCTTACTCATATTCTTCGCGTTGTTAAATAGGGCTCGATTAAACATGAAAGATGAAAAGTCTATGGTTAAGATGAAAATTTTTTTAGCGAAAAGATAGAATAACAATTACACAGTTAAGTATCACTAAACTATCGAAAACGACAGCGGAATCGATCGGTCCCTAGGAATCGACTTTCTGACATCGATTACCGATACCAATTCTTTTCTCAAGAATATCTGGCAGATCTGAAAAACAGTATCGTTATTTCGACTCAGAAATAATCTCAACAATCTCCAGTGATGATCGCTTTCTTCCTTTCCAAGAATAAATCGCCAATGGGGACCGTGCACTTTTTTTCAGTCGCGGAAGAAATCTAGAACTAGCGAGGTACTCTTCCATTGTTGAATTTTTTGTTTGTTTACATTGTTTACGCTTAGTTTAGTTCGCTCCAATGTCTTTAAGTTTGTTATTTATAAAAAATCAATAAAATGGTCAAAGTAATATTAAAACATTTGTTTCGAAAAATTCCGTTCAAAAAACAAGAGAATAAAAAGGGAATAACTCTAGTGGAAATTTATTATATTTTTTGGAGTGGAAGAAGAAATATATAACATAGGCATTTAGATCGAAGGCGTTGTGAATCCGCAAAGGAGTGTTAACCATTCTCCATATGAGGAGGAGGATCTCTGGATAGAAGGAGCAAAATGTAAACAGGTAGGAGAATTTAAATATTTAGGCTCCATTCTGGATATGGTAGGAGGATGTAAAAGAGAAATACAGAGCAGATGTGGAATGGCTTGGAAGGCAATTCGCATCTTGCATCCGGTTTCGTCGAGCAGGACCTTATCCCAAAAGAATAAGAAACGGATTTTTCAATCATTGGTTTAAAGTATCCTCACATATGGCGCAGAAACATAGTCCCTCACTAAAAGTATTAGGGATAAATTAAATGTAGTCGAGATGGACTACTGGAGGAGGTGTTTCCAGAAAACCAGGGCAGATAGCGTAAGAAATGAAGATATAAGGAGGAAAATGGAAATTACGGAGAGCGTGACGGAACATGTTATGAAGAAGAAGTTGAATGTCGAAGGCCTCCTGGAAGATTACCTGAAATAGTTAGAAAATGG
Source organism: Euschistus heros (assembly GCA_003667255.2). NCBI lineage: Eukaryota > Metazoa > Arthropoda > Insecta > Hemiptera > Pentatomidae > Euschistus > Euschistus heros. The sequence continues at coordinate 2,425,809 of RCWM02000082.1, forward strand.
AACCCTCCGAGAAATATAAGGAGAGGACGACCAGCAAGGAGATGGGAGGTTGAGATAGCGGGGGAAATGGCAGGAAGAGGTTTGAGGGACGGTGATTGGTGGGACAGAGAACTGTGGAAGGATAGTTTGACCTAACGGAAACCCATCAAAGGGAAACACCGTTACAAAGAAGAAGATATAAATTTAGTAGGGGCGGAAGCATATAAATAAATCAAATGAAGGTAACAATCGATAAAACGGTGTTTCGGCCGGGATCTGGGGCAGGGCAGTGTTTATGCCAAACATTTACAGTTCAGCCCCACAAACTCGGAGTAATACAGAATGGCGAGTTTTGCGAGAATACAGTTATATTTCATCCTAGCTTAGTGAAAAATTACTACTGAAAACAATTAGGAAAGCTTTATTAGTATTATTGATAATTATTGAATGAAATATAATTTAATATACTAGTTATTTTAGAAAACTTTAACAAACTTGTCATTTGATAGGAATTGTTATAAGAAAGGGCTCGCTTTATTTATGAAACTAGAATTTCTTATTGGTTTTTATACTTTTATCTCCTGATTTATTTTGTATTAATATTTTCTATATTTCGTATCTTGTATAATAAGAGGATATTTTTTTTTCTTTTTATTAATTGTAGATAGTGTATGAATGCATTCTTTGTCATCCATATTGCTCTTTAGAGAGGCAGCTTGTGATATTTACTTATAGAACAATTAAATATAAAAAAAAATAAAATAATTTCTTAAGACACCGTCTGATTGCATTTTTAATGAAAATTTTTGAACAATTGCTTTATCGTGGCATTCCAGCGTTAATGAATAAGCTTAGATTAGCGTTCTAAAGGGAGAATACGTCATTGGTGAGTAAATCGTGTTTACTTAACAAAAACAAAAAGGTCATTTTCTTTTCGCCCTATTATATAGAAACATGAGGAACACTTCGCATTAGTAGCACAGCAATGATGGTTCTATATTCCAAGGCTCCATCTATTTTTATGACTCCACTAGATATTTTAAGGAATCGTATAGGAAACAGTCAAGATGCGTGTGGATTTGGCTGGTTTATTAAATTTGGATTTCAGTGATTTAATCTTCTTAATTCGAAAATGTGATTCGGGAAAAACAGTAGATTATAGTTAGACAAATTTATGGAATATTCTTTTTCCTAGTGAGGTAGAAATTGTCTTATGGTTTCTTTTAAGTAGAACCACAGAAAAATTTGGATCAAACTCGGCATCAGTTAATCCAGGTCTCCTGGAAGAAGTAAAGCCTTGTTTTTGAATTCTTTAATATGTTTAACAACACTGACAGATCTCTGTAAATCATTTAAATTTGTACTTACCTCCTTAGTAATGCATTACATTCGACAAGAGCATACACTATTCCAGAAGTCTTCTTTTGTACTAACACCTGGTTCTCATGGTAACCTGACCTCCAATCTAAGGAAATTGGTATTTTTAGTCTGAAAAATTAAGTAGAAGTATATAATATCTACCAACAAAGAAGATAGAAACTTAAGATGGGGATATAACCGGAGTTTAAAAAGAAATAAGATCAAGAAAACAACAACATTTGTATGCTAATTTTTTAGTGATATAAAACAACAAATTTTTTAATAGGTGTGAGAAAAGAATACATTGAACCCACAATTGTAGGCCCAGTACGAATGACAGACCTAAAACTTGACCGTTATCTGAGAATCATAAGGTGCTATACATGTGTCGTCTAGTTGCAAAACCGGCCAACTCCTCAATTTTGAGAAATACGTTTTTTCTGTTTTCTGAGTCCTAAGATACATTTTCCATCTATTGGAAACAAGAAACCTCGCAAAAACCCGTGAAATCCTTGTTAAACCTGCGTTTGAAAAACACAGTGTGCTGCAAAACCGGCCAAATCCTTCCGTGAGTGAGTTTCATAACCGGCCATCTCCACATCCGCTAGACCGCTCTGTTGTTCCAGATCAAGAAGACCTCTAATCAGGCAACTACCAGTCTGCTCTTACTTTTCCTGTAGTTAACGTTTATGCATTTATCGTTTCGTGCACTTTTCATTCGATCTTTATGGAGAAGTTTGTAGAAGAAGTTCCAGCTAATTTAGCAAGAAAAAGACAAAGAGACCATGCAACATGGAGAAGAAAAAAACCCCTCCAGATCGGGTTTTTACCCAAATTGAGATGAAGTTAAAGAAAATCGAAACTCTCGTTCAGCCTTCAGAATTTTACGGTATTCTCTCGGAAAGTGGAACTGTGTTTAAGCCAGGAAGAGACTACACAAATCTTGATTGGAAGAGTCCCAGTAATGCCCTCCTCAAACCCCCTCCACTATGGAACTTCAAAGTCGCCCCAACAAAGAGATTTTTCAGAACCAAACAAAATAATAAGGTGCTAGTTCAAGGGGAGGTTTTCAACAGATCGTTTGATTTTTTTACTGCAACGTCGTAGCATCAGCTGCTCAAGAAGGAGGAAGCAGAGAAGTAGATGAGAGGGATGAAGAAAAATATCAGGAAGAAATTTGTAAGCCTGTTGAAGACGATAATACCGCAAGAGTATATGTTCCTGAATTTTTACTTTAAATGTTTCATTTAAGGAGATTAATATCAGTCATTATATTAAAAAAGGCATAACTCCCCATTTGCTTTTATTCATTTATACTTTATGTTTCAGAGCTTGTCTGTTGCTCCATCTTCAGGTTCTACAATCATTATGTTATTTTTACAATTCTTTACTATATTATTACATCACTTTACAATTTTTGGTTTTTTACCTAACACTGTGATATTCTCACTTGGTCATCTCTTCTACTCTGACACCACTGGGCAATTTTCAATTATTGTTTTGTTTATTTATTGTCTACATTCTGGCCTATTTAATATGGTTCCTATTTTACCATTCCATTTCCATTCTATTAGTTGTATTGTCACTACTATTTACATTTTTATTACTTTTATTTATTAATGATAGGTGAAACCAAACAGAATTTAATTAAAAGAGTAAACCAGCATAAATATGACTGCAAAAGAATAAATAACAAATAGAAAAATAATAAGACTGCACTGTGTGAACACACAAACAAATTCAAACATGAATTTGACTTTGAAAATACAACCATATTAAATCATGAGAATAAAACCAAAAATAGAAAAATAATGGAAGTAATTTATATAAATAAAACAATAGACTAGACAGTAAACTACAAAACAGATACACATAAAATTGGTACAAGCTATGCTAAATTAATAGATATACTGAAAATATAAATAGTCCATGTAAGAATAAAATCATTAATAAATAAAAGAAATAAAAATGTAAATAGCAGTGACAATACAACTAATTGAATGTAAATGGAATGGTAAAATAGGAACCATATTAAATAGGCCAGAATGTTGACAATAAATAAACAAAACAATAATTGAACATTGCCCAGTGGTGTCAGAGTAGAAGAGATGACCAAATAAGAATATCAATCACAGTGTTAGGTAAAAAACCAAAAATTGTAAAGTGATGTAATAATATAGTAAAGAATTGTAAAATAACATAATGATTGTAGAACCTGAAGATGGAGCAACAGACAAGCTCTGAAACATGTAGTATAAATGGATAAAAGCAAATGGGGAGTTAGGCCTTTTTAATATAATAACTGAATTTTTATATTTTTCTGAATTACGTTTTTCGGAAATTCTTCTTCTTATTTAAGCACAAAGACAACATATAGCGGCCCCTGGCTTTTTCAACTTCTGCCTTCTATTTCTCTCCGTCCATTTTCGGAACTTATTACTTAAAAAATAATTCTTGCCAGTTTTTCCTTCTAGATGTTTGATTTATACCACATTTCAGAGTTTAATTTTTTCAAATAATATTCACTTATTGAAGAAAGTTTTGTTCATTTGCATCCCCAAAAAACCAATATTTTCATTAAATTTAATGATTTTTAAGTTCTAATTCATTGCAAAACCGGCCAACTCCAAAATGAGTTGCAAAAGTGGCCAAATCCAAAATAAAAAATTGAGTAACTCACCCCTCCACTTGCCCCTTCCATTTGAAAAAGTGCTTTCAAACACACTACCCTTGTGTCACTAAAAACCGAAGAGATTTTCTTCCTACTTCGTTTTGTCGTGATGTAAAGAAAATCAGCTCTCCTGAAAAATTTTGTTTTTTGGAGATGGCCGGTTTTCCAACTAAACGACACACATAATGAATGGAACCTGTATTTACAGTAAGTTTATTGATGTTGAATTGAATAACATGTTACTTTTCGATTTATGGAATAAATAATTCAGTTTTTTGTTGTTGTTTTTTTATCCTAATTCAAAATTGATTCTAACTTCTGGAGAATGGCTTCTGTAGAACCAGAACTCGAACCATGGTCTACATGAGGACCGTGGTCCACTTTTTGACCTCAAGAAGGGGAGGTGTCATTGAACCAATCGGGGGAAGGATATCTTCACTCCGCTTCCTGCAGACGTTTCGTCTTTTGTAATCTGAAAACGTGACCAAATGAAAATTAATCATTTCCGTGGTACACTTGAGCTCGCCAATGTGTCATGGCGGTTTGTTATTGTAGTAATATATATAATAAACCTTCATTAGATTTTTGCTTAACTAGTAACGGGATAGATAATAATTGATTGAGTTTTATTGTCTTCAGCCTCATTTATTTATTTATTTTTTCAAATAAATACAAGTATTAATATTTTGAAATTATTTTATAATAGCAATCAATCTTTTATTGAGAAAGTAATACGATCTGCCTCAAAGTGGGCAATAAGTAATAACGGCTCAATGAATCCATTCACACAATATGTACAATAAGAAATAAATCAAAAAAAAAGAAGAGAAATATACATAAATAAAGAACATCATAATATTTATAGCAGTACATAAAGTGAAAAAAAAATAATGAACTTCAAACTATACAATTTGTAAACTGAAAAAAATAAAAAATGACATACAAAAGAAAAATATATATATATATATATATATAAATAATAATTATGGCAAAAATAAAAAATAAATTTAATTAAATAAAAATTATATTAAAACTTAAAAATATCTTCACACTTTAGTTATAATATTTGAAGGATCGCCCAACTATATCTGTCCTCCCACTTATCGAGGGACAAGCCAGGTCCAAAGAGATACCAGCGCTTTTCGCTCAGCTGCGTCACTGGTTTACTTTGAAAATAAAAAATAAATATATATATATATATATATATATATATATATATATATATATATATATATATATATATATATATATATATATATATATATATATAATTTTTTTTTTACTTTAATTTTGACCAGTACAATCTGTCACAATCAAGGGTGATAATTGTACTTTTAAGTACTTATTCATAGCTTATTTACAAATAAATTATAATATAAGAGTAAAGCAATTAGAATAAAAGTTAGAATCATGTACCTATAAAAAAAGAAAGAAAATACTATGAGGTCGAAATGTTGGCACGTATTTCTACTTATACATGCTGTTTCTCTCTGCCGGTATACTGTAATTATCTGTAAATGTTCTCTTAACTTGTGCGCTTCCTTGAAAATTCTTACCTTTTATGTCTAAACTTTATAAAAAAAAAAAATAATGATAATAAAAAAAGGAAAAAAATATAGATCACGGATTTATGATCTACTGCTTCTGATAAGGAAACAGTCGGAAAATTTCCGATCCGAGCAATATTAACAGAATTAGAGCGTTTCAATTTTTTTTTTTTTTTTTTTTTTTTTTTTTTTTTTTTTTTTTTTTTTTTTTTTTTTTTTTTTTTTTTTTTTTTTTTTTTAAGGTTATAAAAAACGTTACAAATCAATTGACATTGAAAAAAAAAATATTACGAAGTGATTTCTTCATTTAAACCAATATAGCTTCTAAACAGTAATTCCTAATGCCGAATGCTATAGAACACAAATCATTTTCATTATATTTCTGATCAGAAAACTTTACGACAAATTTCCAATTAGAGCAACATCAAATAAGCTAAAGCATGTCAAAAAAGCCCCTACATTTACAAAATGTAGGCAAAACGTGACTTTTTATCACTATAAGAAAAATATTCTGCATTAATTTTCCGATCAGGAATATGCAGGCCAATTTTTGATCCGAGCTACACCAACACATCTATTGTGTTACATTTTTGAGAGTGAAAAAACCTTACAGCAAAAATTATAGTCCCCAGCCAAAAGACTGTCTCATGGCCAGTTTTAGTAAATAAAAATAAAATATTCTTCATTAACCGTTTAAAATTTAAAATTGAGTTCATTTGAGAATAATGTAGGACAATATCGAATACAGTTATGGTATATTGGTAGTTAAGGATGTTCTTTTGACCCGCTAGTCAACGACCTTAAGGTGACCTTAGGAAAATGATCTATTTAGCACCTGCTGACACACGCAATACGTCCGTTCGTTCGCTACCTTTGAGGTCGCTTCTACCCAAAGCAGAATCATCAAATATGTATCCAATTATTCCTTAAAATAACTCTACAGCGTAAGGAATACCTTTTATAGTTACTATAATTACCATATCGCCCCTGGGTATTATATATAATATTATATTTAGGTATTGTACTAACAATAAGATATGATATTTTAATAAATTTATATTATACTAGCATTACCTGTCGTGGCTTCGCCCACTCTCATAAATAAAGGACTTATATGAAATAATTTTAACTAATAAATGAAGTTTTATATAAAGTTATTATATTTATTATTATATTATATGAAGTTTTATAGGTAGTATTAAGTATTATATTATATAATTATAACTAAATTATAAATTACAGTGTTGTCTTTAATTTGATAGATAAGTATGAACGCATGCAAAAAATAGCAGGGTTTGAAATCGATAATTAAAAAAAATAATTATAAAAATCAAATCCGATCAAGATTTTTATCTGGAATTTTTAAAATCATTTGATGATTTTTATTAAGATCGATTTTTATTTTTGACCATAAATGATAAAAATCAAATTCTGATCATTATTTTTGAATTTTTTTTTTACAATCAACAAAAAGAATAATTTTTAAGTAATTTCTTTCTAAATCAAAAAGTTAATTTTTTTAAATTATCTCCAGGATGTATTTTGAGTATTTTGTATACAAACATATTAATCAATTTGTGTTTAAAAGGTGATTTTTATTTTCTGATCAACATTTTTTTGATCGCACTTTAATCATTATTATTTATGCAATACCGTATCACTCAGTGAGTGATCATAATTTTTAATTAAATCAAAGATCAATTGAAATTTTTATTTATAAATCAGGAATGATTTTTAAATTTAAAATCAAATATAATAATTATTATATGATTTTTTGGAAAAAATAATTATTGATTTCAAACCCTGGAAAATAGTATATTAGAATGTATAATGGTTAAAGTCAGGGATCAGGCTTATAAACTATATATCCAAGTTTGAAAAAACTCTTTATGAGTGTCGATGTTTCGTATTGCCTTGCATATCTTCTTCAGGCCTGAAAATAACACAAATCTGGATATAACCATAAAAAATAACTAACAAAAAAATTAAATTCATTTAAAGAAATAAATATCGAAAGTATAAATTACATATTTAATTGAAAGGAAATCAGAAATGTTAAATACATAAAGATGACATGGTATCATCATCTAGTTGAGCGATACAATTCGTAATTGAATTATTAGTTGAATGATACAACTTTTTATAATTTTTAAAAAATGTATGCAAAGTTTTTTTTTTTTTAAATAAACGTATGAAAAGGTGAAGGTTGAGAGTAGAAGGTAAGAAAGTTGGCATAAAAATCAACGAAAGGGGAGGTTGAATAATATGCTGCGATATAAAAAATAAATCAACAAATTGTTACCATGATAAAGACATGACATAATGTCAGATATGCAACATCTTCAACAAAAGTCATAAGATATCCAAATAAACTATATTTAGAATTTTTATTTCGAGACATTTGGGAAAAGGAAATGGGTGAGGGTTACTTGGATTTCCCTTGTTTTAAAGGTAAACGGAAATATATAAATCTATACGATACTATAAATAAAGGACAAGCCATTTTTCGTTTGTGATCACTAACCCTGAAAATTACGGAACCAATCTGTACCAAATTTTAAGCGCATCATCTTCATGGTTCAAGGAAGGTTTAGAAATAATAAAAATTAAAGATTTTCAATTATATTGCCATAAAAATGTTATAAATAATGTGCAGTGAAGTTTGATAATCGACCGATAGGTGGCACGCGACCGATAGGTGGCGAGCACCATACGAGAGAGGTTACTAAGGTACGGTGTTATATAGAGCGAGATATTTATGTTGAAATTTGCTTATTTTCAATTCAATTATTATTAAAAAAGCTATAAATATATGGAGTGACTTGTGGATTCCAGTGCAGTTTAAAAATCGACTGATATGTGGCCAGTGTTTGCAATGGTAAAACTATTATACCCAACTGTAACAAATTTTAACTACATCTTCATAGCTTTATGAAGGTTTATAATAATAAATTTTACTAAAATATTAGTAATTAAAATGTATAGTCTTGAGTGCCAAAAACGAGATTTGCCAAACTCTCATATACTTTTATAGTTAGAGAATTAAAATCCAACCTGATGGATCGATAAAATTATTTGTGCCAAATTGGATGTCTATATATGCTTTTACCTACTCTCCAAACACCTAATCAATGTAATTTAAATCAGGTTAAAAATGACTACTATACGTGAAAATATCCTTGCTAAAATTCATATTTCAATACAAGGTTTTTATTAAACAAATGAAATTTAATTATTAGTTAAAATAATCTAAGTTCTTTATTTATGAGAGCGGGCGAAGCCGCGACGGGGTATGCTAGTGTATATATAATTTTATACTGAATGTATATGTATATATAGTTATAATGTATGTTATAGAACAATTTTTTCGTACCGTTCATCCCATTTTACTCTTGGAATTACACCAAATAATGATTTTAATTATACTATCATTAGTATATATATAATTTGTATACGTTATTATAGATATTTTTTACTATAATATTTACTAGAGAGAGGGATCTATTATTAGATAGTGAAATCCTAGGCGTAGTTTTTACTAGCTGCTAGTTTATTGAACCCAGAGTAACAATTTGACAGATCAGCCATTTGTTGCCTTCCAATGACATAACTTCCAGATAGGTTGTTGATCTTTATCCTTATCGTGGGAGTAGAGCAATAAAAAAAATTATGTTTGCCTTTCAAACTATGCAATTGGATATTTCGCTAATACAGTGATATTTTGTCTTTGGAACCGAAAACATTTCTGAGCTAATAACTACGCTGAGTTTAATATTATAAAAGTAATGTGATAAAAATGAAAACATAGTATAAAATGTTTTACATTGATATTTACAAATATACAAAAAGTAAATGTGTGGAAAATAATTCAAATTACATGTCAATTACTTGCAAATAGTCACTCATTAGTAGCACTGAAATGAAAGATCTAACATTAGAAGGTCTCTACACAATCTTCTTTCATACGCCTCGGATAGTTATCAAGGATCATGTTTGAAGCAAGTTGGGAGACTAGTGGATTCGAGTGGGTATTGAGCTCATCGTGGAAGGATAGGTGTTTTGTTTAGGACGATTTATGGGACCATGCCAACTCACATGGGACATTGAGATAATTATAAATAAGTTTTAGGTTGTAGTATAGTATTTGAGGTTGTAAGGATTGGACAAAAGAAAAATTGGAAAGTTTAGTGGAGCCCCAAAGCTCAACCTTATAGGTCCAATAGGTCTAATTACTGTCACGTAAATAGGTCTTTTTTAAATTTATTTAAAGCATTGAACGTTTGTCTTGTAAATGTTGGAGTAGTCTGTGAAGACGAGCTGCTTGTTGTTTTAGTGTCTTATAGTCCAGTCAATGAAGGCCTAAAGTTGGTTATTGAGTACGTTTTCTGTAATCCAATATTTTTTTTCGGCAACATATTTAGAGTAGTTGGAAAGTATACATGCTAAAAGTCCTGCAGTTTTCGGACCTGGGAACAGGGGGCGCGAAAGGTCTCATTTTTTGGTTTTGCGCTCATATCTCGAAAACGGTGCGTCGTATGCAAAACATAATTATTTACTTAATTAATGTTAATTAAATTCTCTACAATATTTATTATATACACATTTTTCTTATTCTGTATTTTTTCCTAGGTAACGGATCTGTTCAATCTGGATCAGTAGAATATAATTAAAGGGTACTGTAGAGCAGGAAGTCGTAGGTTTGCGACGAAGTGTAAGAGTTAGTTGCTGACATTTGTATGGATGTATGTTAATTTTCCGATTACAACACCATGCTTGATGGTTTGTAATATGAGATTGTATTATTTGGGATGGAACGAAGGGATCATGATTTACTGATAAAAAACATATGTCATCAGCATACGTGGTGAGGACGGTGCAAGTATGAGTCAGGATATCAGCTGGGTCAACAATTTTAAAATGTTATTACACTCTTTTAATATCCAATAATATAATTAATAAATGTTTAAAATTGTTTAATGACCACGTACGGTAGAAAAAGCCAGATCACTTTAAAATAATATTTGTGGCTACAGCGCTCTCTCTGAACCTCTACTGGATTTTTAAATCAGTGACGCCACATAGAGAGCAGCACTGCGATTTCTTTGGGTCTGGGCTTGCCTCTCGATAAGGCGAGGAACAGGTTTGAGTCGGAGTTCCCCAGGCTATCTGTATTGTATATATAGTACGACTATACTTTAATTTTTGTTATTAAGATAGTCTGTGTTTCAGTCAGGAGAAAGAAAAAACAAGTCCAAGTTAAAAACTTTTGTTAGAGTGCCAAAGTTTCGTGCTACCTTGCAGGTCTTCTTCAGGAAATTCGATCTTGTTGGCTCCTGTCCGTAATTTGTCTCTGTCTCCCATTGAATCCTGTTGTATATTTGCCACCATCTTCTTTTACCATCCGTATCCATGTATTCGTGTTCCTTTTTTTGAAGGCTGTTTTGGAAAATTTTCTTTGGTAGTCTTCTCTCATCCATAGAATGTCAATCTATGTTTCCTCATTGCATCACTTGATTTTTCAATATTTTGATATATATCTGTTTAACGTTTTAGTTTAAAACCCTCTTCAGTCTTATGGTTCCAATATTTTCCATAATATTTTTCTCTCATTCTTTTCTGTTTTCAGTATCTCCTTTTTTGTTGAAAAACAAACATTCAGAGGCATATAAGCTTTCAGGACAAACTGTTTCATAACGACGAAATTTAGCTTTTTATATAATTATAATTAGTATTTTTAGTTTTTAGTATTTATTTTTTCTTTAATTGATTTACTTGAGTGCGTGTATATCTATATATTTTATTAATGCATACGTCACTATCTCTACTAACTATTGCTTTTAACTGAGCCGAATTGTAGTACCTATGAGAGAAAAAAAAATTGATTTTGAGTTCCAATCCATCATCAATAGAAAAATAATATTTCAATAAAAACTCAACAATATAACTAACAGTAGAAGTTAACAATACAAATATATATATATATATATATATATATATATATATATATATATATATATATATATATATATATATATATTTTATCGTAAGATTTTAGATAAGTTTTAATCTCTAGTAAACTAGAGCTTCTTTTTGCAGAATAATTCTCTTGAGAGTTAAAACCAATATAATTATGTCTGTATGTAATGTCTCTTAGATAATTATTAAACCATTTGTAGATCTTACAGTTATTTCACTGTTTTTTTTTTGTTTTTTTTTATTTATATCACAAAACATATACTTGTGATACGGATGAAGGCATAGATGGATCAATACAATTAGGATTGATGAATTAAAGTCATTGGTGGAAAAAGGTTTTAAATCACTTTTATTAAAACGTTTAGGAGAAGCATCTTAGCGTTACAGGTTTGGAACCTTTCCGGACGTCTGTATCTTCTTTATAAAATTGTTTCTATATACCATCAATTTTTTACTTTGGTAAAATGTTCAACCGCACTCTAATGTATTTAAATAAACCTATTGTTAATTCGTTGAGAAAAATGAAATCATTCTCATGAGTTGGCCTACCTTTTAATGTATAATATAAGCTAATTCGCCGGATCTAATGACATTTAGAATAGAATCGAATAGAATAGAAAATAAACTTTATTCTGGGACGATGCCCCCTAAGAATAATATAATGTACATAAATGAATACAATGAGTCTAGCTTTCATAAGATGAAATAAAATAAATTAACAATCTGGTTAACTATTTACAATTTTACAAATAAAGAACAAAAACAGATACAGATGAAATAAAAATTACAAAAATCCTATCATTGTAAGAGAAAAAATGAATTTTTTTTTTTTTTTTTTTTTTTTTTTTTTTTTTTTTTTTTTTTTTTTTTTTTTTTTTTTTTTTTTTTTTTTTTTTTTTTTTTTTTTTTTTTTTGTCAGGTTTTGCTAGTCAGTATCATTCTGGAGGGATTGAAAGAGAAGGGATTTAAATGTGGACAGAGATGGAGCATTACGGATATTACAGGGTAGTGAATTCCACAAGGAAGTAGCACGGGAAATGAAGGAGTGGTCAAATGATGTACTGTTATGGGAAGAAGTATACAGGTCTGAGGAGCGAGATTTTGTAGTGCGGGAGGAGACCGAGGATCTGAACTGGAAGATGTTATAGATGTAGGAGGGATTCCGAGAATTAATGGTTTGGTAGAGGAAGGAGGCTGGGAAAAAATTTCTGCGGGATAAAGGATAAAGCCATTTTAACTCTTTATATAGATGTGATGTGTGGGAGGCTTTTGGAACCCTTAAGATAAACCTAACGAAACAGTTCATTAGTCTTCTTAGTTTACTCTTGAGTTCCGCCGTCAACCCACCATATGCCACACAGCTGTAGTCAAAATGGGGTAGGATAAGGGAAGAAACCAAAAGTTGACGAGTAGGTTTCGGAAGGGAGTCCTGAGAAGAATGGAATAGTTTAAGGATGGATATAGCCAGTCGAGAAATTTGGGAGATATGAGGTTTCCATGAAAGGGTTTGTTCGAAGGCAATACCAAGGTTTTTAACTGTGGAGTGGAATTGAATAGGTTGGGAGGTCATAAACAGGATCGGGAGCTGAGGAAGGGATCTCAAATGGGTATTAGAACCTATAATAATAGCCTGCATTTTTTCTACATTTAATTTTAACTTGTTATCATAGGCCCACTTGCAGACATTTATGTGAACTAAAACGGACAACTGTGAGTGAGAAGACGTGATTAAACCAAAAGATATATTTATTTAACTTATTATTATATTTATTCATTTAATCATAATATATTTATTTAAGGATACTGTTTTTCGGATCTGACGATTTTTTGGCCACTCTTCTTTCCCATTTTTCACTAGTTTTCGTCCTTCAGGATACATTTTTTTTTTCAAGATTTTATTAGTTTTCTCCCCTAAGGATACATTTTTTTTAAAAAAGATTTTATTAGTTTTCGCCCTTAAGGATACTATTTTAAGACGGTGGAAGGACATCTTTGGACATTATAATTTATATGTTAATAGTTATATTGTTATTGTTATTGTTATATTTATGTGAATAGTTTTATATTTATTTTATATTTTTATACCTAAATAAGGTTATATATTATCTTTTTAATATTTTAAATTTCGGTTTAATTGTAATTTATACTCCGCATGGGATCGATCATTTTTATATGTAGATTTTTATATTTTTAAAATAATGACTATTACGGTTTTTTTTTTTTTTTTATATTGAATATTGTAAAATGTCATATTTGGATTGATTAAGTATGCTGTGTTTTTAGCAACCCATTAGCAATGGGCAGCACCACTTAATAAAATGTTTCTCTCTCTCGTTTTCGCCCTCAAAGATACAACTTTGAAATATTTCAGGATTTAACTGTTTTTAAGTTGTTCGAAGGTATTCCATCATTGCAGCCCTTGCTGTTTTGACATATTCCATGATTTAACGAATTTAAGATGGTGGGAGGATATTCCGCCGTTGTTAACGCATTTGATGATTAGCTGGAGATAGTTTTTCAACAAAAAACTATACATCGAAACTCCAATTATCCGGATTGATATGAAAAAAAAAAAAAAATTTATCACATACAATGTTTTTTTATATATAGTTTTTTAATAGTTATTGTAGGCTGTAGTTCCTAGTTCACGTAAACTACGATAGGTACCGTCTTATCAGTTTTCATACCATATTATTCAGACAGAGTAAAAGACTTAAGACTAAATAGAACCGGAACTGAGTCTCAAAATTAGGGCCGGAGCCCACTCACATCTTAGCAGTCTTAAAAAAAATTAAATTGTGCGCGTAAAAGAAAATGTGTTGCATTAACTGCGCCCGAAAACAACTCCATTGTAGAACGTTTTAGAAAAGGCGAATATTGGAATAAAATTGGCGGATGAATTCCGTGTTCGAACATCCACGCTTCCCTACATGTTAACTAAACTTTATTATTATATAAATATAATCCTTTAAACAGACACAATTTTTATTATTCAATAAAATGCATAGTTAAAACATTACCTATGTCTTTATTTTTTATTTCAATACCCTAATTCAATAGTAAACCTGGTTATCTGGAATTTTGTGTACCTAGATCAATTTCGACTCCAATTAATCGGAGTTTCACTGTATATTTATATGAAATGAAAAAAAATATATTTTGGAAAAACTGAGTTGACACCTTCCACCAATGACTTCAATTCGTTGCCTCTACTTTGCATTTTTTTTATTTTAAGATTTGTTTCGAATGATAAATTTTAATCATTAGTTCTAAGAACATACAAAAAAAATTAAATTCTTATCACATGTTTTTAAAACTGATAATAAATGTTTAACATACGAAACTAGTCTTTTAATAAAAACAAATAAAAAAATTCAATAGAAGTGACAAATAAATCATCAATTCTCATCGTAAAAATTATGGAATTCGTATCCTTAAAATTATTTTAAGTTTCGATTATCAATAAGAGGGATATCCCCATCGCTAGCAGACAGTAATAAACCTGTACTGAGAGGAGTTGGACCTACCTCAACCAAAGTGGCCCAGGCACATCGTACAGGGTCAATATATACCAAATATTTTGGTTTTACTCTGTTTGCTTTGCTAGAGGAATGTCCAAACTGGAGTATCCTTGGCGATATGGAAGGAGGAGCCGGGAGTTGTACACGTCGGGTTCAAGACCACTCCAGGGAGCACTGACCACTCCACCTCCAAAGAGAACAAATAGTTCCACCCAGGCGTCTTCTCTTATTAGTTCCAGGGGAGTGGCTGACTCATTCTGATTCAGGGCTATTAATATCTTTTAATGGCTCGTTCGCGATTGTGATTGTGACTCCGGTGAGTCGGACCGCTGATACTACAATAGCGTTTGTAGTAACCACGTGGTCCAAGTAGTTATTATGATTTGTCTGATCATGCGGGTACAATATTAAAATAAGTAATTAATTCTTAAGGAAGACCTCATAGTAATACTAACACTTATTTCTTTAAGTATATATATATATAAGAAAGGTTTAGCAATAATAAAATTTAAAGATTTACAATTATATTTCTATAAAAAAACGATAAATATGTGGTCCGCAGTAAAATTTGATAATCGACCAATAAGTGGTGAGCACCATTTGAAAGAGGTTACAAAGGTACGATGTAATATAGAGCTAGAAATTTATGATAAGACTTACATATTTTCAATACCATTGTAATTAACCAACCTTTAAACATATAGAGTGACATTTATACTAAGTGCAGTATAAAAATCGACCGATATGTAGCCATTCTGAATTTTAGCTACATCTTCATAGCTCGAGGAAGGTTTGTAATAATAAATTTTACCGTAATAATAATAAAAATATATGGTCTCGAGTGCTAGAAACGAGGTTTGACAAACTGTCACATACTTTTATGGGCAGCAATTAAAATCCAACCAGATTGATGGATACAATTATTTCTGCCAACTTTGATGTATTATTCAAAAGAATTTTAGCCAGGTTAAAAATGACTGCCATGCGTGAAAATATCATTGAATAAATAATACTAAATTCCATGTTTTAATACAAGATTTTTATCGATAAACAAATGGAATTCAATTATTAGTTAATATAATTAAGGTTCTTATTTATGAGAGCGGGCAAAGCCGTGATATGCTGGTTATTTGTGATCTCTAACCACGAAAACATCAGAACCAATATCTACCAAATTTTAACCACATCATCTTTATTATTCCAGGAATGTTTAGCAATAATAAAATTTACTGATTTTCTATTAATTTTTTATTAAATAAGCGAAAACATGTGGATAATAGTGAAGTTTGAAAGTCGCGAGCGCCAGCCTACATGAGATGTTACAAAAGCACGGTGTTATATAGAGCTTGACATTGATAAAAAATTTAATTATTTTCAATTAAATTGTTACTAAAAAAGCTATAAATATTTTGTGTAGCATGCATATCCAAGTGAAGTTTGAAAATTTACCGATATGTGATTAGCACCATTCCGTAATTCAGTTCACAATGATAAAACTATGGTATAACTAAATTTTAACTACATCAATTTCTTAGTTCTAAGGAGATTTAAAATAGCAAATTTTACAGTAATAATAATGTAATGTAGTTTGTTGAGAGGCAGCAATCACACTGTTGAAAACATTTATGGTTAGGTATTAAAATCCAATCAGACGCAATCGGTAAAATGATTTCTGCCGTATTAATCAAAATATCGATCCCTTGCTTTTTGAGATCGTGTATGAAAATAAGATGGGCCTTTTGTTCTAGGCACTGATAATGCAGTCTGCAAGAATTTCTTAATAGTCTCTGCCAATCTGGATAACCGACTCATATATTAAGTTGGTCGCTATGTGAGCATCTCCCTCACCCTTTTAAAAAATATTTAATAAATCCGTCAAACCTTAACTTTTATCTCTGCCCCTCAGTATAGTTGAGTTTAGGACATTTACGAATAAGAATATTTAGTTTCTAAGTAAAAGGGATGCAGTTGGCCTGGATATTGGGAGATTGGTACTGAAAATTGCCATGTCCATACTCCTCAGTATCAGGTTATCTCTCGTGCAGTTTATTTGTAACATTTTTGAGCGAGTTTTATAATTTCTTTCGATTAATTAGTGATTAGGTTCAAAATGAGTCGCCAGTTGAGAAGATAAATTGTAAGTGATTGTATTTATATTATTTTTCAATCATTTACTACGTTTCTGAAATTTTTACTATTCCAGATTCTTATTCCTGGCTGCTCGAGGCAATACAAAATAGATCTGGCATATTTGTGCCCAAGAACTAAAGAAAAGAAAAAAAATTGTTAAACGTGTTATGTTTCTATTTGGAATGAACATACTACATATGCTTGTAATAATTTTATAGAAATATAAGAAAATTATCTAGCTGATAAATAACACATTATTATGTAAATAGCAAAATATTTAATTTCTGTTTGGTTAGGTTTTTTGTTGTTTTTTAAAAAAATAAATATCTTTGTAAATTTTGTAAAAATATATTTTTAATCCTTATACTACATACTACAATTATTGATACATTTTGATGACATTTATTTACCTATTTACCTATTAACATAAAACTGCATTTTTTATAAAAATCAAAGAAGTGAGGGAAATGCTCATCTAGCGACTAATACTGTACCAATGCCGGGTTAAAATTAAATACTAATCTGTACAATTTTAACCAGGTTAAAAATTACTGCTATGGGCATAATTGTCATTGAGGAATTGTCGATAAACAAATAAAACTTTAATTATTATTTAAAATTATCCAAGAGCAGGTGAAGCCGCGAAAGGGGATACTAGTAAAATATAAAATAAGAATTATTGTTAATATAACCAATTGACAAATAGTAACGTCGATGAAAATGGCTCTTGTATTAAAAAGGTGAAATAATGAAAGTAAATATTTATAATATTTTTGTTGAATTAAATTATATTAGAGATGGATATTATACTGGGAGTCTATACTTTTTTGGTGTAACCTTTTTTTTCATCTTCAAATTTTGACATGCTCTTGCTCTGTTGGTTTTGCTCGAAAATTTGATGACAGTTTCCTGATCAGAAATTTAATATAGAATATTTTTTATATATAAAATTTGCTTCTAGAACCTACCGCTTAGGAGCTGTATTGGTTTGTATGAAAACTCCATCATCTCTCAACTTTGTTTATTTCGAACAATCATTAATTGTTAATTTAATTTAGTCTTTAATTTATGTAATTTGATCTTTTTAATTTTTAAATGCATATTAGGAAGAATCAGTAGGTTATAGATTCTTACAACCTCTGCGGCTACGGTTTCGTGGAGATTTGTCAAATTCTCGAACTTCTCACCCCGACTAAAATAGTTTGGTAATTTAAAGGATAACCCAATGCTTTCTGCTTCCTCCTTCATGAGCATGTTGGCTTTGAGTCTTAACAAACAAACAAAAATTTTGTTTATTAAATATTCTGGCATTTAAGATACTTAATACAAAACAACACCAAATATTCCAATTTTTTCATAAAGTTTCTAAATTAGCGAAGATCCGGCCTTTGGGGAAGGCCTGACTTTCTACCATCGTTCCAATCCTCTAATCAGTGAATGTTTTCCTTCTTCTTCAAAAGGGCGGTCGTACTTGCATTGGAATGTTAGGAAAGTCAACCTAGTTATCCCACAAAACTTTCATCCCCCTTATTTAAAATGGTAAGCATATCCCAGCTATAGTATTTTTATAATAAGTTATAATTTTAAAGGAAAGAAATAAAATCGAAATAGAAAAGAAAATATTATTATTGTTCATGGACACAACTTTTTGGCTACTCCAAGCAGCATCAGGGATGAAGGCCGTAAAATCTTATAGTAGCAGACTGGAAAAATTACACCCCAGTTTAATCAAATAAAAGTTAATAATAACATAAGAATAATTGAGCTATAAAACCTAGGGTAAGTCATAAGAAGCAACAAGTCCATTGTAGTTTAAATATGAAAGCAATAAAAACCTCATTAAACTATATACAAATTACCACAACCACATAGACCAGAGAGAGAGAGTTTATCACACAAATACTTTAGGGTGCTAATAAATCAGCATTCGATTGCTTCACTAAACAATCGAATTCATTACGAATCAAATTCTGACAATTTAAAATAATAATATCTATAAAGATTTTTATATTGTATAGGCTGCCGATATGCCCAAAACCAAATACCTATGCTTCCATAATTAACTGAATAACCATTCAACACTACTAATCTCTCATCTGCCTTCTCATTCAATAACGTATATATATATATATATATATATATATATATATATATATATATATATATATATATATATATATATATATAACTTAAATACATTTATTATCTATGTTATTTTGTCTGAACGTTCAGGAAAAGGAAACAAATGGAGCTGATAATAAAATAAACATTAAAAGTCAGTTTTACTTGCGTCATCAAAGACTATTACGATTTAATACGAGAAACGCTTTGCGGGAAATTCTAAGAACAATGCCAATCTCGCTTAAATCGTATTTGATATTGTGCTGATGCTATTTCTATGCCTAGCCTTCTACTATCCTTGACAGCTCAGTAAACATATCGTATATATATATATATATATATATATATATATATATATATATATATATATATATATATTTCGTTTTTTTCTTTCTTTATTTCGTAGTAACCCTTTAAAAGAGCCGCTTATTCTAATAATGAGTAAACCTCATGGGTGCTAGCATATTATTTGTTTTTCTAATTTCAAAATATAGATACTTAATGAATTAGATCATAGTCAATTGCATCAAATTCTCAAAAAATATCAACAAAAAGATAAATAAGATTAAAAAAAATAAATTTTAGAAAAATACACAAGTCTACATCTAGTTAATGTCCACGCTTTGAATAATTTTCCAACTTTATAGATATAGTTTTTGAACAATTTGATCTCAGAAACTGACCACCTCTCTTCACTTAATATTATTTTTAAGTTTACTAAATGAAATCTTTGATACATATATTTGCCAACTATGGATATTTATAATGGTAGATTCAACATAGGCTCGTAAAGTACATATTTTTTTTTTTTTAATATTATCTTATAATATTGAACTTTGAATACTGAACGGCGATGGATAGGGTATTCTCGAATTTCTATAGACTAGAAGGCATCCGGTTCGATAAGATGGGTGTAGCATTGCACATACACACACTTGAGAGGTGCCACGGTCAGCATCTCGCCTATTCCCTCGCTTATTAGCAAAACGGAAATACATGTCTCTAGTTACAGCTGACTCTGAACACACATTCCCATCACATTGTAGACAACACTTTTACAATAACAGCAGTAGTCTCTGCTATCGATACTGTAAGGGGAAACCTTGCCAACTGTATCCTATTGTGGGAAAAAAAAACAACAGCTTTGAATGAAATTACATTTTTTCTATAAGTAAATTATATTTTGGTTAGATTATAATCTCATTAAAGAATATAACTACTTTTACATTTTTTAAGTCCATGTTTTTATGAGTATTAACTCTCTCTAAAAATATATATATTATTTTTACAGGCTCTGTAGTCGTTTAGTTGACAGTAGCATTCCCCGTCACAGCTTCGCCCGCTCTCATAAATAAAGAACTTACAATTAAATAATTTTAACTAATAATTTATATTTTATTTATTTATCAATAAAAATTTTGTATTGTAGAAGGCATGGAAAAAGGAAAGATAAATTCATAAGACATCCGAATCAACTTCATTTCAATATTTGTCCCCAGCAAGTAGTAGATTACGTCTTATTTGTATAATATAAGTGAGGAAAATTTTTAAACAAAAAACTGATATTATTTCCAGATTCCTCATCTCAAAAAACATGTAGAAACTTAATTTTGTTGAAATCAAAAATAATTTTTTTTACCTTTAAAATTTTGTAGGATTTTAGAAGGCAAGGGGCTGTCAATTTCTGAAAACATGTAAATAATTTGCGCTATCTCAAATATTTCGCAACCGATTAAGACCAAATTTTAAGGTCATCTAGAAGCTTTAAAACTGCATAGTTTAGCCCAAATCCGGAGGTCGCAGGATTTCCCCTTATTGAAATATCTCAAGTTATAGCTGACCTTGGATTTTTTCATTCACATCAGTTTTTGTCCAATAAAATCGGGAGTAAATCCATGGATAAAAAGCAGAATGTATGCTAATTCTAGTGATGCTATTATTGTTGTAATCAGTTGAATACAGTTGTTATGACCGGTAGAAAATTTTGATGAAATCTCAACTTCTAAATTTTAACCTCCTCGAAAGGGGTAAAAAATAAATATTTTTTTATTTTAATAAAATTTCACATATAAGGGTTTTATGGTGCGCTAAATCAAAATTTGAGGTCAGTTGTTCATGAAAAAAAGTTTCCACTGATTTACAGCGGATTTCCTTGGAATTTTGTCATTTTTTTTTACCTTTTTGAGCACCCTAAAGCCAGATAGTGTCTTGAGCATAACAAAAGTATTTTTATATTTAATAGCATACATAACTACAATTAAACGTGAATGAATCATTTCTCTATCTTGACTTAGAGCTGAGAAAATAAATAAAACGTGATTTTCATATTTTATTTTTTTACTCGGCTCCTAATGCATATTGGCGGCTATAACTCTAGTTTTGCACTATTATAGGTCCCTACTACCCACACAAAAATTGGCATTCAAATCTGCGAGTTACAACTGCAAACGTCCTCTTGTTAGATAATTTTAACTAATAATTTATATTTTGTTTATTTATCAATAAAAATTTTGTATTGTAGAAGGCATGCAAAAAGGAAAAATAAATTCATAAGACATCCGAATCAACTTCATTTCAATATTTGTCCCCAGCAAGTAGTAGATTACAGATCTATTTTCTTTCCACTTAGGGAGAAATTGATTTTTCTTTTTTTCTTTTCTTTATTCTAGGAAATCCTTCATGTAGCTCTTTTTCAATTTTGTCTGAATGTTGTCATATATGAGGCATGGAGATAATGAGTTTGCTAGTATTTCGTGGAATCCTTTGTTGTGTATCCGTTCTTGTTGGTTAACTGCTAGCATACGAAGGTCAATGTAGAGTTATGTTACTTTAAAACCAAGGTGCTTATGCGATTGTTCATAATATTTTTGTCAGAAAAACATGGTTTTTAATTTATTTATTAATTTTGTAAAGTGCTTCTTGCTCGCCCCTATAGTCCAGTCAATATCAATATTAAAGCTAATTAAATTTCCTATAACTTTTTTCATATACATATATGTCAAACTTCCAACCGTTTTCGAGATACACGTTATTAAAACTCGATAATTTTTGAAAACATAAAAAGTAAATTTAATACCCAACAAATCTGAATTTTTTTCTGAGAAACAATTGTGGAGGGCACTAGAAGAAATTGTTTGACAAAAAGTGGGGTAAAATTTTTCTTTTTTAGCAAACATTATCGATTTTCAATAATTTATACCTCGAAAACTGAAGTTCTCTTTGGAAGTTCGACAAATATGAACCATTTCATAGGAAATTTAATTAGCTTAATTTTTTATTAACCTGGGGACCTTCTCCCCTCCCCCCCCCCCATCGTTAGCCCACCCCCCACCTCAGCCCCCAGGGGCGGGGACTTTTAGTATGTTTATCTTCTAACTACTCCTAACGAAGCCCTGAGGTAAAAAGTAATCGCATATTTCATGCACTCTACAATATGTTTGACTGGTCTACTATGGTAGGGAAAAATAAAATTTAGTAAATCTGGAGTGCTTCCAGCAAGCTGAGTTGTGTGTGGAGCATTGGAGGTGATGGAGTATTGGAGATGTTGGAGTATTGGAGGAACGAATGTAGGATAGAAGGACGGGGCGCCCACTTCGGACATAATTGTACCAAATACACTCTGCTGTCAGCCCTCGTTTCACCTCGCTCTCTCTTTTACTCTCAGTTTCGGGCACTCGTAATCGTTTTATTTATTTATTGTATTATTATTATTATTATTGTTTTTTAACATTGAAATATAAAGTACTATTCAGGGTGTTCGGAAGATCGTTGGACAAAAAGATATCCCGGGTAGGGAGGTTCATTTGGAACCTATTTAAGGTCACTTACCTATATACAAAGTCTTACGTTTTTTTGTTAATGAATTTTTTTGTAAAAATGGCCAAATCAAAAAATGTATGCCTTATAACTCCGTTGTTTACTGATATATGAACGCCATTTTTTTCCCCTGTAATTACTAATACATTGTCCATGTAAAATAAAAAAGATATGGTGCAAAAAACAAATACCAAAAAAACGGGAAATCGTTAAATCTTGCTAAAGGCAAATATAAAAATTATGAACTTTAAGCTTAGGTTCAATAAAAAAAAAAGCAAGCACAACAGCCAAATCTAAATTGTTTTAAAAACTTCTATAGTTAATAATCTTCAAAAATAGCACGCAGCACAGCACCACAGCACCAGCAGAATGGTATTTTTTAAAGAGTATTAACTATAGAAGTTTTTAAAACAATTTGGATTTGGCTGTTGTGTTTGCTTTTTATTTATTGAACCTAAACTTAAAGTTCATAATTTTTATTTTTACCTTTAGCAAGATTTTACGATCTCCAGTTTTTTTTATATTTGTTTTTTGCACCATATCTTTTTTATTTTACATGGACAATGTATTAGTAATTACAGGAAACAAAAATGGCGTTGAAATATCAGTAAACAACTAAGTTATAAGGCATAAATGTTTGGATTTGGCCATTTTTATAAAAATATTCATACAAAAAAAAAAAAACCGTAAGACTTTGTATATAGGTAAGTGACCTTAAATAGGTTCCAAATGAACCTCTCTACCCGGGATATCTTTTTGGCCAACGATCTTCCGAACACCCTGTATAATATCTGTCATCCCAGTGAACAAGAAAATCGTGGTTAAGTCGAATTTTGACCAAAATAAGTTGCGACAAAAAAAAAAAAAAAAAAAAAAAAAAAAAAAAAAATGGTGGAGATCGTTCTTCATGGTAATTAAGTGTTCCTTCATCAAAACTCAAATCCCCTAGATCAGCCTTAGGACAAACATCCTATCTACGTCTCGGTCCATCCGCGAACCCAACGACTTTACAAGGCCATTTTAACCGCTGAACTGCAATTATCTGAACTATACCGAATCAATCTCTCGCAATTACGCATTGCGAAGCCTTCCAAAGTCTCTCGTATTTTTATCACTTTTTGGGCCAAATATTCTGCTTCATTTTATGAAACTTTAAGGTGAGGCTCTCCCCATGACATAAGGCCAGGTTTCGTAACCATGAAGAGCTTCAAGTAGTACAATGGCCTTATATATCCAAATATTTAAATTTCAGGAAAGCAATCGTGAACTTACAAGGGAACGTTTTGCCTTCTAAAATCTTTCAAAATTTTAGGGATAAAAAAAATTTAATTTTTGATTTTGACGAAATTTGGTTTTTACGTGTTTTTTAAGACGAGGAGTCAGAAAATGATATCAGTTTTTTGTTTAAAAATTGTTCTCACCTATATTTTTATTTCAAATAGGTTTGAAGGCCTTGATAAATAATCTAAAAACAATAACGTGATAATTCATTTTTTTAATTTAAATAAATAAAAACGTGATATTCATTTTTTTTTCTCGGCTCCTAATGCCCATTGGCGGCTATAACTCTAATTTTGCACTATTATAGGTCCCTACTACCTTTACGAAAATCGGCATTCAAGTCTGTGAGTTTCAAGTCAAAACGTCCCCTTGTGAGTAGTTTTGGAACCGAGAAATAATAATATCTTTAGCTACAAAAATTTGTTATAATGAAAACCTTTTCAGCTTTAATGTATTTTATTTTTAATTTACTTTTCCCTAGATATTGTAGACCTAGATACTTAAACTGTCCTACTTATTCAAATTCAATCCCATTTATATCTATATCACCGTTTCTACTGCTTTTTTAAAACTGATATAAACATATAACCAACAATAGAGTCTAAAATATAGTTGGTGAGTGATCTTTTTAATTGCCACATAAGTTGAAAAAATGTATGGAGGTACTAATGGTTCCCCAATATCCTCACATAGTACTTTATCACTTACATTTATTTGTCACATTAGCTGGTTTAGTTTAGTTCGAATAAAATAGAGCATTACAATAAATACTATATATAAAATGAATCCGATTTTAATTTAATTTGATTTTTTTTTAAATGAAATTCTCTTCGAAAAATATTCTAAATTAAAATAAAAAATATGTGACAAAAATAATTAAAATATTTTGAAAACTAAACATCGTCCATAGTAAATAAACACAATACATTTAAATGTATAAAAGCTGTTTGTTTTTAGGAAGTTCTTGTTATTGCTTTTAGGGATTTAACAACCTTATGTACTTCAACTAATGCAGGAAGGACTGGTTATTTTGCAGGTTATCGGCCTATTATTGTGTAGAGTGAGAAGGTCGTGATTGATTCCGATGGTTGTCAAGAAATAAATTTCAACTCACCGATGCCAGATTCCAAGCTGCTAAGTTTACGGGAATAGCGAAGTGTTTGACACTCTCATCTCCCTTGGCCTAGAATATGGTTTTAATCATATTTAATTTTATATTGAATGTACAACAATAAAATCTCAAAAAAAATTTTTAAAAAAAAATATTACATTTTTGATTCTTTTATAACAGGATGAACAGTTATAAAACTAATGACGATGTGAAACTTATTAAATTTAAAAATCTTGAACATAATATCTGAAAATAATAGGAACTTTTTGAAATTCATATTTATGTATCATTAGCAAAATACTTCGGAACACGATAATTTTTTTTTTTTTAGTATAAAAATTTAAATTTACAAACTAAACTAATAATCACAAAAAACGTATGCGAAAATATATTTATGTACTTACATACAATGTGAGCTTGATTATATATTTCTGAAAACATTAATTTTTGTATCTATATCAGAGCAAATATTATAGACAGAGTATGTTTTATATATTTAGAAGGCTAGCAATATGTTTCCTGTCACAACAATTGTTGATAGATAAATAGGTGTATATATAATTTTTTTTTTTTAAGACATGAAAATTAAACTTAAGAAATAATTTAGATATATATGTATTACTTAATTACTTAACCAGAGGTCAGCGATCCCAGGAAAGAGTTGTCTGTGTTACTTTCTATTTTGCTGTCTGACCGTCTGTTTTACCAAACAGAGATTTATGATAAGTTTAATCACTATGATTATATATATATATGTGTGTGTGTGTGTGTGTGTGTGTGTGTTTTGTAAGGGGAGGAGGAAAATTCTCTGTATTGCCCCTACGATTGAGTCGGATAGTAATATTTAGTCCAGATTGTAAATTTATTTAGATAGTTTTCATTTTGGTTATAGTTTATACAGAAGACTAAGGAACTTATAATCGATTTTTTTTTTCTTTTAAGTAAGATTACTTTTTTTTAAATTTAAATAAGGCCTTTTCCTAAAGTCCAATATAATGTTTGAACGAATTGAGACTACTCTTATTTTATATTATTATAAATTATATAATTTGTAAATTTAGGGAGCATTAATATTTTTTTTTATTTGTTTTTTATTATTATTTTTTTATATTGTCATAAATATTACTTATTGCGTGTTAGTGAGGTAGATTGTAATATTTCCTTCAGTATTTTAAATCGATAATTATTTTTTACATAAAGTTATATATTAATTTTTATTTTTGATTTTCAATTTAAAAATTTTAGCTTTGGGGCTCTACTAAACTACCCAATTCATCCCGTATCTAATCCTTGCAAACCAAAATCCTTTGAAAAATCCTCAATGCTCCTTACTTTGTCGCCAATAAACTTATCCATAAAGATCTTGATGTTCCATATGTTGCTTATAACATCACCAGTTATAAGCAAATAAATTTATTAATATGTATGTATACATTAATTCTGTACGCCTTTTTAAATATATATCTACATATATTTAGTGTAATTTGTTGTGTTGCTAATCTTTGATATATTCTCCACCCACTCATTACTCGCTGACTCAAAATATATTACAGAGATAATCCATAAAATTTGTAATCCTGGTTTAAATACGTATTACTGGAAAATTATCATTGTTATTGCTGATTGTAAAAATTCAATTCAAAAATAATTATCAGAATATGATCTTCTTCGCTTATGATCAAACATCCAAATTCACTCACAATCATCATGATTATTAAAAATTCCTGGTATAAATTTTGATCAGAATTTATTTTTATTTTTTTAATTATCGATTTCAAACCCCTACTTTTCAATAAAAGCTGAGAAAGATAAAAAACTAAACCACATGTTTTGAATTGTACGTTTTACATCCTAGATATGTAGTGTTTGTTATTTTTCAAAAACAAGACATTACTTAGTAATTAGAAATAAATATATATATATATATATACTGATTTCTAATTTATTGTCGACGTATAATTCACCCTTGTCAGTTCTCAGGGATACCAAATTGAACTTGCTGGCGTCATGAACTTAGATGGATTCGAATTCCAGGCAGCCTATCGTTATAAGATTCCCTGTAATCTCGATGCCTCTTCGAGATGAAAATCCTCTTCTTGGAACCTAGATGGCATTTCCTGCGAAGTCTATTACTAATATTCTCCGGAAATGGCCAGGAGGCATGGCTTGGGGATAGGCTTCGGGTTGAATCATGAGCGAAGACTTCAATGAACGTGAGTGAACGAACTCGAGGCGATGGTTCTATTTCTGGGAACGTCCTCGTGGTTCTCCATTACGATCCGGGTCTGGAACTCCAGTGCGTCATATGTATTCCGCTGGAGTCTGCCAAGGTCAGTGGTGGAGAGGAGCTGCCAGGAGATTCCAGTCTGGCCGACGTAGGTGTGTCGGTTTTCATTTTCGTTTTAGCCAAGAGGTAATAAATAGGTAGAAACGTTGTTTAAAGCAACTATATATATTTAACAGCGAACAGCGTTTTCATATTTTCGGCTATGAATTATACCATTTTAGGTTTTTATTTCCCCATATACTTTTACTATGTAATAGGATTATTAAAAATATTTATTAAATGAAAGTGAGCAGCATTTAAAATAATTCAGATCAATTTTTAATTTACGAACATTAACGCTCCTTGCGTTCATTACGTTTTGGATTGTATGGGGTTTAGGTCAAATGTGATTTTAAATCAATTCTTGAAAAATAAGTCACATTTAACGAAAAACTGTAATAAATCATGTTAATACAAAATATTTTTTTTATTTTATTTTTTTTAACAAATGCTGGTTACGTTTATCTAATCAATATTTCTAATAACCACAATACGTTTTAGGTGTCCTGGTTTAAAATATATGGTGACTTAAACACCAAAAAAAAAAAATCAATGCCGCGTTTACCATAATGAAGGAAGAATTCATTTTTAGAACAACCACCACAGAAATAAGAAAAAGATATCGTGCTTGTATTAGAAATAGTGGAGATCATTTTGAGCAATACCTGTGATACTCAACAAATTAAATTTATGAATAATTTAAAATTAGTTTAATTTTGTTCCCTGATTATTGTTTACAAAAATGTAGATAAAGTTTACTCTAATAAAATAGAAATTCCGAGAAAGAAAGAGAAAATATGATTCGATTCATTATTATTGTCAATGTGCGCTGGTGGCACCCTTTTGTTACTTTACAAAAACTAAAAAAAACTAGATGTGCTGCGTGCCTGCAAATGGTATTTTTTTAAAGAGTATTAAATAGAGAAGTTTTTAAAACAATTTGGATTTGGCTGTTGCGCATACTTTTTTTTTTTATTGAACCTAAACTTGAAGTTCATAATTTTTATCTTTGCCTTTGACAATATTTAACGATCTCCCGCTTTCTTGTATAAATATATATATATATATATATATATATATATATATATATATATATATATATATATATATATATATATATATATATATACATAAATATACATATAATTAAACCACTTCATATATATTGATTTAGATACTTGAACCGAAAGGACACGGTCCCTTGGTACGTAGAACAATATTTAAATATAAACCAAAAGCTTTCTGCCAATAAACTTTTGGCATCTAGACCATTATGAATTTCCACTCTTTATTTACTAGACAAATTTTTGGAAGCTTCCGATTAATTACAAAAGACTCATCGACATGAACGTAATTAGACCTGTTTTGACTGTTTGAAGGTGAGTTTTGGGAATCCGTTAAAGCAGCCAATGCCTTAACCTTTCTTTCCTAACCTAAGTCCTCAATGCTTTTCAACATGTATACGACTACAATAAAATGTTCCCGACAACACAGTAAAGGCTAAAATGGAGTTGGATGAGGGATCTCCTGGAGTAATAAAAAGATGTAATAATGCTTATTTTTATGTAATCAGCATATTGCCTAAATTACATAAAGAATTGCATAAAGACAGGTGCCAATTAAGATTAAAACAATTATAATTTATAAAATACAGTCGATTTTAGCACATATTAATAACTCTTTTATACATAATATTGTCGTCTTAGTAAAATTAATTCTATTCGCAGACAGTCGCATACGCACATACAACAGTTGCATGAAGAGCTCCAGAAGTTTCTAGATTGCCATTTTCCACGAAATAACAATTACAGCTGGGCCATTATCCAGATGCAACTAAAAAATTGGCAGTCGTCCTTCGAACTTGACGAGCTAATTTGGGTTATTTTTAAAATGAATGTTTTTTTTTAAAATAAAATAAAATTATTACCAGTTCACCGAAAGGATACACGCAAGGGGTTAGTCACAAACACGAAACATGTATCGAATAGGAAAAAAAGTACCGTCTAATAATGTAATTTATTACTTTATGTACTGAGCTACTTCCAATAAAAGACTTTATTCTGGGAAAACTAGAGACAGAGTAGGAAAAAAATTAATAAAGGAAGAAAAGTAGTAATTATAAGAATAAGATTTTTATAAAAGAAAAAATAATTTCTGATATTATTCCTAAGTAGATTTTTAGGATTAAAGAGAACTAAATAAATAATAGCAGCTAAATAATTAAATCTAAATCTCTGACATATATATAGTAATTAATTAGAAGATTACCACTGAATTAGTGAATTAGATACCAGTGAATTATTATTATAGTTAAGTATTAAAAGCTTATTAAGAATTATAGAAGCAGTGATTGCATTGATAAAAAATACATTTTTTCTATGTATATCAAAATATGATAGTATATATATATATATATATATATATATATATATATATATATATATATATATATATATATATGTAAAATTATGAAGACGTTTTGGGAAACCAATAAATCTGGTGTAAGGATAGGAGGTAAGAAAGAAGGTGTGAAAATAAGGTGTTTGGCTTTCGCGGATGATCTGGCACTTTTGGCGGAAAGTGAAGAAGAGGCAGCAAATCAGATAAATGAACTGAAAGAAATAGCAGAAAGAGCCGGGTTAAAAATATCATTCGAAAAAAAAAAAAACCGAAATAATGACGAATGACAAGGAAAAAAATGGAAAAATCGAGACTAAATATGGTAAAATCAAGTTGGTGAATCAATTTAAATACTTGGGGGAACTTGTGAACTACAATGGGGGAGACTTGCAAGCAACGCATAGTAGAGAGGTAAAATTTGATAGATTAAAGTTCTCAGTCAGGAGTTTTTATAATAAAAAAAAAAATCTTTCCATAAAAGCCAAAATTAGACACTATGAAACAGTCATAAAACCTGTGATCCTCTACGGGGTAGAGACTATGGGATTCACCAATATGGAAACCTTGTTAAGGACGGAAAGAAAGATATTGAGAATGATATACGGACCGAGAAAAGTGGGGGAAGAATATCGATTAAAAAAGAACGATGACCTTTATGAACAGTTGGAAAACTTAGAATCATCGATGAGGAAAAGGAGATTAAATTTTTTCGGACACATGAAAAGAATGAATAGCAATAGATTAAACAAACAAATATTTGATAAAGTGATGAAATTGAAAAATATAAAAGGTTACCCAGAGCAAATGAAAGAGGAAGTTAAAAAATTGGGTATCACGGAGGGAGACTACAAAGATAAGGATAGATTCGGAAAAAAGGTTAAAAATATAAAAGTTCTTGTAGCGGAGAAGAAGAAGCATGAAAGTAAGAAATGGACGGAGGAGAGAAAGAGGGAAATGGGCGAAAAAATGAAAAGAATTTGAGCAGAAAGGAAGAAAACCTGAAAATGATATACGCGTGGTCCACCGTTGGCCTGTATCGCGATAAATAAATAAATAAATGTATGTAATAACAATAAACAATTAACCTAAAAAGTATGAGTTAATTTGTCTGATTATAAAGTCTATTTAATAAGCACTTCACATTAGCGAGCGGTGTTTTTTCGCTTGTTTGCTTTGCTTTTATGTGTTTTTGTGTTTTTCGGTTCCGATGGTACCTAAAATCATGACATGTTTTAGTATCATGGACAGGTATTTGTTAGACAAAACTATTCAGTTAAAATTGTTCATTAATAATATCATGTATATATTTATGTTTTTATATAATAGTGGAGATATTATTAAAGGCTGAAAAACAATGAAAGGCAAAAATCTTTTTTTAAGATGGGTTTAAAGTTATCATCGATAATATTTTCAAAGTGGATACGGTGACTTCAACGCCTAAAGTGGAAGGCGTTCAAGTCTCTTATTGTTTACTTAAGTATAAATTATTTTGAGTATGAAGTTTCAGAAATATTTTGATGTGCTTTTATTGTGTGGTACTTCAATACAAGTTCCCTATCTCGGTTAGTAATGGTTATATAAATTGAAATGTATAAGCCTAGATGATATGCCCGGCACAAACCTATAGACCGATGGTAGCAAAACTGAATAAAATACAGGCAATGCTTTAACTTTAGAGAAGACTTAACAAACACGACAAATGATATCGTTTAGCATCAAACAGCTCCAAAAACCAAGAAGAGATAATTAGCCGTTTTGAAACCCATTGAATATATGCTACGTAGGTACTAAACATATAACAAAAAAAAAAAAAAAATTAAATTTCTCCCTGAATGGGAAAAACAAAAGATTATGGATAAAGTATATAAGTGGTTAAGTCGAATTTTAAACAAAGCATGGAGGCGTTTTCACCATGGTGAATAAGTGTTTAAGTAACGAGTTCATTTAAGAAAACAAAATAAATTGGCATTTATTAACATTGACTTTTGGTTTATTTTTATTTATTTTTGATTTTGTTTTTGTTGCAAAAATAATGTAATTGAATCCTATTCATTAAATATATATACAGAAGAGCTCAAGGGATCTATGCAAAAGAGGTTGACCCTTTCTAGGGCAGAGGTGCATGACCTGCATGTTCGATGGTACCTAAAAAAGATGACTTGTTATAAATGTTGAGGCTTTGGACAGGTAAACAGATGACCTGGGGCAATTCACCCACCTCGACCTCCCCCCTCAGTTTATGATGAGTCCCTCACATCTGTCAGATGCTTTATGGTTATGGTGGGCCGGCCGATGACCTCTTTGTCATCTCCTGCCGCTGCTCAAACTAAAATGAGCAGTGTCGTTGGTGGAAATGTCCGGTTTCCTTGTAAAGAGTTCCAAGGTTCAGAGGTATTTCATCCTAAGGTCTGTCAAGTGACAACACAAAAGAAGTGAAAACTATTTTTTTTTTTTTTTTTTAAATATAGTGTAATAATAATAACAATGACGTTCATTGACATGAATGTTAGTTAGCTGAATCAGGAATAAGGGGAGATTAGTTATTTTAAATAAAATGTTTTTATTTATATTTCTATATTTTTAATGTAATATTAGTTACGTAATACGTAATTATATTTTTTAATTAATCATTTAGTGGAATTTCGCTCTAAAATAGAGTGAAGTAGAATTCTGCGAGATAGAAAGTCATTGGTTTACTGATATAATATAAAGTAAGTCTAACATCTTGGTATCCTTCAAGATTCTGGTATCAGATTGATATTTTTATTCTTAGGGGACTAGGTGTCCCAGAATAAAGGTTATATTTCATTTTATTTCATTTCTATAGCTCTGTTGAATTTTCTCGGACCGAAAATTTGAAGACAGTTCCTTTATCAAAATTTAATGTAAAATATTTTATTTGTTGCTAAGATCTAATGTTTAAGAGCTACATTTTGGTTTGAAAGAAAAAAAAGTAACGTTAGAAACCCCTATTTTATCTTTACTCTGTTAATTTCGAATAATTATTATATGTTATTATAATTTAATTATTAGTTTCTGATACTTTTAATTCTAAAATGTTATTTTATCAAAAGAAGGAAAATGTTGAGAACGATTTTGAAATGTAATCGACACTTGATTTGGATGTGATACAAAGACTGATGCGTCCAAAATTCCAGCAAAAGGACCAATTGGCGGGGATGCCACTAAACTTATTGAGGGCATGCTGCTGGTGTGATCCGAAGAGAACTCCAACATCCGTACGCTATTGAATAAGATTTTGAAGAAATGTTATTTGAAGATAGACTATTGTTTTTTCCAGTCAGGTAGAAGTACATTATCATATTATCATATTAGTTTACCTATGCAATCATAACCATTGCATAGGTAAACTACATTGTACTTACGAATTAGATTAACATTATAGAGATTTTGTAACTGATCAAAACAGTTGCATGTTTTGTTTTTATGTTTAAATAAATAAATATAAGTTAAAAAAAAAAGAATTAATTTTAAAAATTTAATTGGAGTGCTACTAATGAGTAGTTCTTCTCAAGTTTTACCATTTTATTGTAAGCGTTTTTAATACATTCACTTAATGTATATTATGCAGTTGTAAATTTCAATAAATTGTAAAAAAAAAAAAAAAAAAAAAAAAAAAAAAAAAATAATAATATTCCTAATCCTTGTGTTCATTATTTTTTATTTTTTATTATTTATTTTTTTTTTTAAGAGTGGAACGATTAACTACATTTTATTTTATAAAAGAAATGAAAATTTAAATTTAATTTTGAAATTAATAATTTTATTTTTCAAATGTTATTTATAAAGGCAATGGCATAGTTAAATAATTTCAATGTTATCGATAAAGTAGTTTATTGCCAAATTCTGTGTATGAAAATTTAGCAAACATAATTATGTACCTTGTTTTAATAATTTAGTTAATTTGTAATAGAATCAAATATTTTCAAGGCAGTGAATGTGAAGTGGGAGAGCTTGGCTGTGGAGGAGTCCAAAGGCATATTTAATTGTACACTGAGAGTTGATGTGAAGAATATAATTTTGGGCCCAAGACAACATTATGAAGAAGCTGCTTGAAGTAAAGTTATAAAAACTTTTAATTTGAAAATTGATGTATTACATATAAACATCATTTTATATTAGCGTTAAATATAGTTTTGGTTGAATTATTTGAATATATTCAGTTTGTACAGATGTAATATTTTTTTGATGTTTTAATTTTGTTAATATAATAACTAATTTTGAAATATTTTTTTATACATTGATTTTATAAGGTTTTTTAATTTAATTTTATTATTATCAATATATATATATTATCGGTTCGCATTCCTCAGATATTTCAAATACAACATAATAATATTTTATTTCATATTTGATTCATATAGTGTTTCATATAAAAATGATCAATTATAGTTTCTTGATTTTTCCATAACTAGGTGTACCTTTAACTTTTACCAAAAAAATAAATAAAATACTTATTGTGTGAAGGAAAATGACTGGACTTTTTTTCATCGATTTTTTTTTTTGTTATAATGGATCGATTCTCACCTAATATGTTTAATATTATATATTAATATATATATAAACATATAAAATAGTTCGATTTAGAGACTTGAGAAGGATAGGAGGGAGATCATTGACCCGTGCTAGTTTGGGCAGAGCTAGGAGGGAGAGAAACTCAACTCGGACCTCACATTACATACATTACCGCTCACTCCCTCGCCTCAGAAATGGGACACTAGATCTCTCTCCTCTATATTATCATATATACATATATATATATATATATATATATATATATATATATATATATATATATATATATATATGTGTGTGTATATGTATATATATATAAAGAATTATTAGATGTATATAACCTTTTTAAAACCTCTCAATTATAATTAACAGTGAACGGAAACAAACAATAAAAGACATGTTACATCTATTCTATTATATAGAAGAACAAGCCATTTTTCGTTTGTGATTACTGACCGCGAAAACTACAGATCCAATGAGTACCAAGTTTTAACTACATCATCCTCATAGTTCAAGGAAGGTTTAGCAATAATGAAATTTACATATTTTTCAATTAAATTGTTGTTAAAAACGCGATAAATATGTGGTGAGCAGTAAAGTTTGAAAATTGACCGATAGGTGGCGAGATGTTACAAAAGGTAAGGTGTTATATACAGATAGAAATTGATAATAAAATTTATGAAACTTATATTTAATTAAATTATATTAAAACAGATTTAAATATGTGGCGCGGCTTATGGATCCCAGTAAAGTTTGTAAATATATATTTGGTTAATATTCCGCAATATAGTCCACAATGATAAACTGCTTAACCCATCCGTTCCAAATTTACACTATATCATATTCAAAGTTCTAGGAAGGTTTAGGAGTACTAAAATCATAATTTAAATGTAGGATATTGAATGTCAGAAACATTATTTGCCACACTATTATTTAATTTTGAGACAAAAAACAAAAACTGACTTAAAGATTAAACCTACATAGGTATACAAACTTGAAGTAGAAAGTAAGCAATAACAAAATAAACTCGCTTACCACTAAATATTATAAATAAAATTAATTTTAGAAAAACAACAAAATTCTAATTTAAAAATTTAACCTGCATGTATAAGCTTAAACTAAAAAGTTTTTTTTTTTTTTTTTTTTTTTTTTTTTTCCATTTATTGATATTTACAACTGTACAAAATAATATACAACAAGTAAATGTGTTGACAGTGAATACAATGGCATGTAAATAACTTGTGAAGAACTACTCACTAGTAGCACTTTAATAAAATCTACACTAAAAGGTCCCTAGGCCAACTTCTTTTCAGACGCCTCGGAGGATTATCAGGAATGGAGGAGGAAGCAAGTTGGGAGACTAGTGGATTAGAGTGGTTATGGAGCTTACTATGGAAGGATAGGTATCTGGTTTGGGCTAAATCAGAAACATTAAGATCTTTATGGATAAGTTTATTGGTCACATAGTAAGGAGCATTAAGGATCTTTCGAAGGATTTTGGATTGGAAAGATTGGATACGAGATGAATTGGAGAACTAAAAAGTAAAAAATAATATTTTAATTAAGACAACAAAGAGCATTAAAGGACATCCAACGAAATTATCGAAACTTATGTACCTATTCACAATTTATGATGAGTTATTTTTGGAGTCGGTGCCCACCAAGAAGTGCAGTTTAATCCTGCCTTTGCAACAAACTTTCTGCACTTCTTTACAATTATCAGCTTTCTTTCGATTTCTGTTTGTTTAGGTAGGCACCGACTTCAAAAATAACTGATCATAAATTGTGAATAGATATATAAATAAGATAAGTACATTATTATTATTTTTCAAATTTTAGTGGCAAGTGAATGTATTTTTTACCTCTTGATTTAAGTGTGGACATGTAAGTTTATTTTTTTTGTGTTTTTTTTTTCTGAAAATATACTTTATTTTTCAATCATTAGTTGTAAGTGAGCGTATTTTTTTAACTTTATAGTTCAAGTTTGTACCTGTAGGTCTAATCTTGATGTAGGTTTTCGTTGTTTTTTTAGGAACGTTGAACTGATTTCAATAATTTTCCTATGGGCCAGCTATGAAGTATGACTTACCGATCCAAAATAGAATCATCAAATTTGATTCGTAACTAACGGAATAATCCGTTACAGAAATATAAAATAAATACAGTGGGATTAAAAATATCCAACTTTTTGAAGTCAATTAATATGAGTAAATGTATAAAAATTAAAAGTACAAATGAGGTCGAAAAAGAAGATAAAAATATTATAAATATAGACGGATATAGTTTATAAACTGAAACAGGTAAATAAAGTATAACACATAAGTACCTGAATAGAATAAGAATGGTACCTAAAAATTAATATAATTAAAAATCAGATGTGGTGTAATTTTAAATTATAGTATTTATTTTATAATATAACCTTTTTTATTGAAGGAGATGTAATTATATAGTTACATCTCCTTCAACAAAAAAGGTCGACTGAAATGAGAAAGAACCAAATACCCAGCCATCGGTAACCCTTCCTTGGCATTCTTTACTTAAAGATATTTCGAAAGTTGATCTCTCATCCACCTTCTTTCCAATTCTCCTTATATGTTTCCAGGTATACAGGTAGTGACCATTGCTCTCTTTTTGTTTGTCTAATGGACTCAGTTATGAGACTATTACAGAGATGAATACTAACTTATCAATAATTGCAAAAAAAAAAATTATTTTTTTCCAAAATAAGATTTTTTCACTTAATCTACAAAACACAAATACAGAGCATCTATCGATATAGTAATTCTCGTTTTAGTATGACTGATGATTTAAGAGAGAGAGAGAGAAACACTTTATTAAGTGGTGCTGCCCATTTTAAATGGGTTGCAAAAAAATACAGCATACTTAATCAATCCAAATATGACATACCAAAAAAAAAAACCCCGTAATAGTCATTATTTTTAAAATATAAGAATCTACATATTAAAATGATCAATCCATGCGGAATATAAAATAAAATTAAAACAAAATTTAAAATATTAACAAGATAATATAAACCTTATTGATAACAATATAAAATATAATATATAAAATAAATATAAAACTATTCACATAAATAACAATAACTGTATAACTAATTAAACTAAATAAAAAAAAATTAACTAAATAAAAATCTGAATTTTATTGTATTATCCATGAAGCAAGTAGATACTTCCACAAAGAAAGAAGCAAAACTTAAGGCTTCATACTAAGTACGCCTAGACGTACGCCTCGCAAATTTACGGGATATAAAAAAATACAGATATTTATTTATTTTTAATCAAAAACATTAAGACTCATTACAAAATCACCGTAGTACTTCAATAACATTTTACATAAATACATGCCCACAGTACAAGATCAAATCCAGACTTTGTACAAAATATTTCATGAAGAATATTACGGACACATCAACAATTTAATACAAACCATGGTCTAGAGAAATATAATTGAGTATACCCTAAGGAGACCCAAAAAGGAGCTGGTTGAGAGATCTACTCCGTTAAAATGAATTAAATATCATGCTAGGAATAAGTACCGCTGGGTGCTGACCTCCCTTATGGTCTGGCATGCCAGGTGTCTTGCATATCATCATCTGCTTGTTGTCACGGGATAAGTGACAGGAGTGGATTTCAAAATCAAAGAGGAAAAAAACATTGTATTTGTAATGATATATTAACATAAAAAAATTGTTATCCCTCTTGTATTGTGTACAAGAAGTACAGTTTTAAAAATACTGTTAAAATTCATTATTATTAATCATCTTGCGATTTACATTCTGTAATCGATACTAAGGGTAGTGAGTGCTATATCAATGAGAAGGGAACTCGGTCATCTTGAGCTGACGAACCTCCCAATCTCTGACCGACACAAAGATATCTGCAATCTCGTCTCCACTGATAAGAGATAACGCCGATATCTCGCCAACTCACCGGCGTCCCTCCCAATTAGATCCACCTCCTCCTATCTACAATATTACGTCTGAATTAAGTCCCTTGTAACTAATTTATTATTATCCCTAAGGTATTTTAGATTTTACAGTAACAATAGTTATAAATTTTACTTCCATTTTGTATAAAATTCATATAAGTAATATCTTTAATATAAGTAGGACTTTGTAATTGTTTAAACAAAAATTAATTTAGATTTTTTTTTCCATATCATTCGTTTACCTTGAATAAACTTTAAATCTTAGTCGAATCAGGTAGAAATAATAATGAATTTATTATGTTTGTTTGTAAACACACTCACTGTAAGAGCAGTTATATTTTAGTATGTGTCTTTTCAACTGTGTATTTTAATTTTATACTGTGATTTTTTTTTTTTTTTTTTTTTTATTAATAGAAAAATATACTATAAAAATTTATTAAACAGATTTAAAATACAAATCTGTGCAGTATTGAGGATGCTGTAAGCGAAGAAATGTGTGTGAGTGGTTCTTGCGCTTTTGTGTTGACGATTTTACTTTTGATGACAACGAACGTTCTTTGAGAGAAGCAATAATGGTATGACTACCACTTTTTTGTTTTATTTTTTCAAAATAATCCAATCTATAATAATCTTGAGGTATATGAAATACTTACTCACACTTAATATAACGTACACACAAAACAATAAATATTCTGCTTTAACAAAAAAAAAAAAACAGTAGATAGGCTCTACTAGACTATCCAATCTTCTCGTATCCAATCCTTCCAATCAAAAATCCTTAATGCTCCTTAATTTGTCACAAATAAACTTATCCATTAAGACCTTAATCATATGTTGCTGATTTAGCCCAAACCTTCCATAGCACTCCCACTCGAATCCATTAGCTTCCTAACTTGCTTCACATTCGATTTCTGGTAATCCACCGAGACGTCTGAAAATAAGATGGATAGTTTAGTTTTTATTGAAGTGCTGCTACTGAGTAGTTCTTCACAAGGGGTTTACATGTCATTATAATAATTTACTTGATGTAAATTGTATACAGTAGTAATTATCAATAAATAGTAATATAAAAAAACTACTTTCTTCTCAACCACATAACATAAATGTGTTGAGAAAGCGCGTTTTTCCTTTTAAATACATATTAAATAATGTCATTGAAAAATAAACTAACTTTATATTATCTTCTTATACCCTGTCTAATATACATATCTCTTATGTAAAAATCATAATAAATTTACGATATTCAGGCATTAAGTTCTTTAATTCTTGTTCTTAGATTCAAAGAAGAACAGCTTGCACAATAGCTTCAGCCATTCGCATAGACTATTAAATAGAACAAATCACCTTTCCTTAAATAACAAACTTCTCACATAAAAACCATGCTTCAACTTATTTTATCCTGTGGACTAAATGTTTGACTTTTAAAAGAACTTCCCGATTAATCCTACCCAAATGTCCTCCGAACAATTGCAAATGTTCCATATTATGTTGCTAATGAAACCCTATGTAATGATATCACTATCTCCTTTCGTCTTCTATCTCATACTCCTTAAAATTTCTAAATCAATTTTACGTCTATTGCAACTACCCTACCATGCAACTACCCTTTGACATCATTCAAACCATCTTCTTTTCAGTTCTCGGGAATTAAATATGAAGTTAGGAGATAAGTAAATTTGAGTGTACGAAGCTTATCAGGTAAGGATAGGTAGGTATCTAGTTTGATACAAATTAGTAATATTTGGGGCACCACTATCATTATAAAGTTTATTTGAGACACTGAATGCATTGGGTACGAAATGAATTGAATGGTTTAGTGAAGCCTGTAAGACTCTCTATAGGTTCCAATAGGTCTAATTAATGTCATGTAAATTTACAAAAAACAAACTTACCATATCTAATTGCTTTAAGTTGGAATTAGAAAGAAATAATAAATAAAAAATACTACACTTTAGATAGTTTTTTTTTTTAATAATTACTAAATAGTGAAGGTTAAAATAATACAATAATGTGGAAACTAAAAAAACATATATTTCTAAGATAACATTTACAATTAAATATATAACTTTTTTATAGTAAGACTTTTTGAAAAGTTAAAGAACTAGTTCTGTTCAGTCAGTTCCAATCACTGGAAACACCTTTTTCTGAAACAAAAATAAAATAAAAATATTAATAATATGACAATATTTAATAATACACACTGCAAAATTTTTTTTATATATTGAAATTTACAACTATACAAATATTTACATCAAGTAAATGAGCTGATAACGATTACGATGGCATGTAATAACTTCAAAAGAACTAGTCATCAGTAGCACTTTAATAAACGCTTTAAACGATTATCGGGAATGGATTGGGAAGCCTGTTGAGAAACTAATGGAATTGGAGCTTATTATGAAAGGGTGGGTATCTGGTTTGGGCTAACTCAGAAACATATGGAACATTAAGGTCTTTATGGATAAGCTTATTTTTCGAGGGTTTTGGATTTTAAGGATCGGATACGAGATGAATTTATGATGGTTTAGTAGAGTTCCAAAGTTCAACTCCGTACGTTCAAATAAGTCTAATAATAACAGTCATGTAAATAAGTCTTTTGTAATGAACTGGGAGGATTGATCGTTTGTCTAGTAAATTTTAAAGTAGTCTGTAACGACGAGCAGTTTCTTGTCACTTTAGTCTTACTGCCAATTAATTTTTTTTTTTTTTTTTTTTTTTAAATAATATCAACACAGTAATAAATAAATATTCTTTACGATATATGTAAGGGTTTGCTTTCTTTTTATTTAAGCACACCTATGCAAACAATAAATTCTGAAACTCTTTTAACTATATTCGCTGGGTAAAAAAAATTACTTTTTTGAGTTCTTTTTAACTGCTAGCATATTTACTTATTACTCAATCATATGATAAATGTTAAATTAAATCCAAAATAGAATTATTATAATGATAATGAAATTAATAATTTAATATAAAATAATTTTAAACATCATTGGCAAGAATACTTTGCAAACAGGAACCTTCATCAGCATGTTTATTAGCGCACCAAGAGCTAAAAGTGGGAAACCCCATTAGAGAATACTTTACCCACAAGATATAACCACTTTATTAATTTTTTTTTTTATATACATTTATTGAAATTTACAACTGTACCGAATATTTACACCAAGCAAATGTATTGACAATGTGTTAAAACTCGAAAAGAACTACTCATCAGTAGCACTTTAATAAAACTTCTAAACAAGATGGTCTCTAGGCCATCGTCGTTTCAAACGCCTCGGAGGATTATCGGGACTGGAGTGGGAAGCAAGTTAAGAAACTAACGGATTTGATTGGTTATGGAACATTAAGATCTTTATGGATAAGTTTATTGGTGACAAAGTAAGGAGCATTGAGGATTTCACGAAGGATTTTGGTTTGTAAGGATTGAATACGAGATGAATTGTATGGTTTAGTGGAGCCCCAAAGCGCAATTCCATACGCCCAAATAGGTCTAATCACAATCATGTATATGAGTCTTTTGTAATTAATTGGGAGCTTTGAATATTTCTCTAGTAAGTGTTAAAATAGTCTGAATCTAAAACCCTCGGCCATTAAGACCCCTATTTCGTTTAATTTCATTTCTGAAGAAATCAGTGTTTCAAGTAAAAAAAAAAAAAAAATTGATTATTTTACTAAACTCTTCATATTAATTCATACTTATTAAATATTATTTTTAATATTTCATTTCACGTATTTATATTCAGAATCTTTATAGGAAAATTAGAGTAGAATAAGATACAAGTGTAGTTCTCAACTACAATGTTGACCTATTTACTCTTGAGTCTTTGCAAACTGGAATACTTATAATATCAAAGCTTGATAAAGAATAACAACTAAATTTTTAAAAAATGGACCTCTTGATCCATTCCGCTAAAGAAAGAATAACGTGGAACATGAAACATGTTATAGAAATTAGTCCCATGACCGTTAATGCTCAATATTTTCTATTTTTTTTTTTTTTTTTCGCTTAGGTACCCGTGATTCAGTTTTATGCAGGAGATAAATTATTCAAATTAAATAGCTTAACCCTGCTGACCTTCTGTGTCCTTTTATTTTTTCTGCTTACCTATATGATTTGAAAGTATAAACGGTTATTAATAAATTAATTAATGTTTATTCGAAATAAACCAAGTTGAAAAGAAAAAAATGGTTTAAACGTGACTTTTTTTCATTCAACCCATATAGCTCCTAAACGGTAGGCCCTAAAGACAAATGCTATATAATAAAAAATATTTTCCATTAAATTTCTGATAAGTTAACTACTAGCAAATTTTCTATCCGAGCAACATAAACAGAGTTAGAACGAGTCAAATAAGCCCCTACACTTAAAAATAGAGGTATCAAACGTGACTTTTTTCATTCTAACCAATATAGCTCCTAAACGGTATGGTGTTAGCGACAGGTATTATATTACAAAAAATATTCTCCATTAAGTGATTAATAAGTATGATGCCATCAAGTGTTCGATCCGAGCTACACACACAGAGCTAGAGCGTGTCAAACTACGCGTAACTCTCTCGCGTTCCACAAATACCTATCACTTTTGAACAAAGTCACGAGTATTCCGTGTTAAAAAGCTCCTAAACTTAAAAATATAGGTTTCAAGCGTGATATTTTTTATTTTAACCAAAATATTTTGAACAGCCTAGAGGGATCGAGCAACATCGGTCAAATCGAGGTTAATTTTTTTTTTTTCGTATTACTAGAAACAGAGCCAAAAGGAGCTCACTGAATGATAGTGTTATTTAGTATAACCTCCTATACTCCCCTAATATCAAACTAATAAACTACGCGTAACGCTCCCGCGTTCCCCAAAAACTTATCCCAGGTCACCGGTAAAACATGTTCCATGTCAATAATCTTCAAATTACGCTGTTGTATTTAAATGCATAATATTCAATTTGCATTTTCCTAATAACAACCTAAAAAAATTCAACCTTTGCCCCGCAGTGATATAAATAGCTGTCGAAAAAAGCCAAGAAATGGAAACTTGATGCCAATATTCGAAACGTCGCCAAATAATATAGCAAGTGGCAGCGAATAGCTAAAAATCTACCTGATGCGGAAATTTACTGTCGACAGCAGCAGTTACCTTGATAATTTTGTTGTGAAAATGGCACATGCCGTACCATCGGTCTTGTATCCAAAAAAAGAAAAAAAGAAAAAAAAAAACCCGCAGTCACACACTCTTGCAATAGTTATTAAAGAAGTGTTTCTTATCTGCAATACATAATATATGCATACATTTATATTTACAAAAACAATAATCACAAAGATTTGGACATGGGGAGTTGAACTTCAGGGCTCCACTAATTAACCGTCTGATTAATTTTATACCCAATCTTTACAATCTAAAATCATTCGAAATACGCCTTACTTTGTCACAAATAAACTTATCCTTTTTTTTTTTTTTATTTATTTCCCTTCCTTGCCTCTCGGCTACACGGGTTTTGCAGGGATGGCTTGTAGCCATCACTGCTGGTTTTAACAGTTTAACATAACATTTCAATATTACTTTTAACATTGCAAGAATAAATTTTCTTAAACATTTAACAGAACATTTCAATATTACATTTAACATTTAACATTTCAAGATTACACTACACGTTT
The DNA here is from genome assembly GCA_003667255.2 of Euschistus heros. Lineage (NCBI taxonomy): Eukaryota > Metazoa > Arthropoda > Insecta > Hemiptera > Pentatomidae > Euschistus > Euschistus heros. Next base: position 2,470,183 of record RCWM02000082.1, read on the forward strand.
AAAGTAACATTTAATATTTAAAATACATTAAACGCTTTACATAACTACATACTTGTGTTTAATACAATATACCTTATATCTAATACAACAACCTATATTTAATACAGCATACTATATTAAACTTAACTACTAATACAAACTACTAATACAACTACTAATACAAAGTACTAATACAACATACTATATTAAAATTAACTACATACTAACTATAACATACTATAATACATAATAATAACTACATAATAACTACCATATAACACACTAATTTAAAATAACAACATACCTATATCATTTTTTTTTTTTTTTTTTTTTTTTTTTTTTTTAAATTTTACGTTTATATAGGCATTATTCGGTGATGGGGTTGTCGTCAGCATCATTCCTGTCCAGGATTCTTTCTGGGGCGTGGCCCCTTCTTCCTAGGTTGAAGTGCTCTACCCCCACTTCAGTTTTCCAACCACACACAAAACTTTTGTAATACGGGTAGTTGTCAGCTGATACTAGTTGAGGGAAGTCACTCTCCGTTAGAGCATACAGCCCTGTTTCTCTCTGTAGCTTGGCTCTCAATGCCTCAAAGGCAGTGCATGAAATTACCACATGTTCAGCGGTTTCCGGTACACCACAGCTGGGACAAAGCGGGTCAATATTTTTACCATGTTTCTGGAGCTTGGCTCGAAAGCCCCCGTGCCCTGTGAGAAACTGTGAGATCCAGTAATTCGGGAGTACCCAAGTTGCTTGAAGACGTGACCTAACAGTGGGGAAATATTTTCTAAGAGTAGCCCCTTTCGGGGTTGTTACCCACCGCCTGTTCCATTCTTCTATCGTGTACTCTCGGATTATCTCCAACCTTTTCCTTGGATTTGCGTCGATCAGAGACCGGAGATTATTTGGTAGTCCCACCGAGCCTTCCCTTTTCATATTAAATTTAAAGCCATCTTCTTGCAGTACAAGATCAAGAGGTACCCCTCCTGCTAAGACCTGGACCCCCTCATGAGACACTGATCGGTACGCCCTGGTGACTCGCAGCAGAGAATTACGCTGAATTGTTGCCAGCCTACTTATCTGTCTGCGTGAGAGATTTTGATACCAGGCGGGAGATGCATACCGTAGGATACCAAGTATCACTCCTTGATAATGATAAGGCCGTCCTATTGGCAAGGTATTCCAAATGAGGCGTTACATCAAAATTCCTTCTTATTTTCACACCCAGGTAGGTGACAGTCTCAGTTGGACGTATTCTTTCTCCTTCAATTCTAATAATAGGGTTAGGCCTACACTTATTTCCTTTCAGAAGAATGGCCTGTGTTTTTGCAGCCGCCATTTTCATCTTCTGTTTACTGCACCATCTACTAACTAGGCCAGCACATCTTTCAGCTTCTTGCTTCAATTGCACTATACTGTTAGCAGACACCACGACAGCCAGATCGTCGACATAGGCAATCGCGGGGAACCGTTCTTCTTCGAGTATAGCCAACATATCATTGAAGACTAACTTCCACAGGGCCGGACCAAGGACAGAGCCCTGAGGACAGCCCCTCTCGACTACATCTTCATACTCATAAAAGTTTCCGCGTATTTTAACACGTCGGTCCTGGAGGTAGCTCATTACCAGCGCATACAAATTGCTAGGTGTATCGTATCTCTGGAGCTGGTGAAGTACACTTGGCCACCACACACTATCAAAGGCAGAGGATATGTCAAAGAGGAGTAACATGACGTACCGATCTGGCCTCTCAGCTACGTCATGACGTACCCTCAACAAAGCATCAGCGGTTCCCCTGCCTTTAGTGGATCCGTATTGCCGTGGATGGCTTGCTCTCGTCAGAACTGGCTGCAAGCTCTTAAGCAGCAAGTTTTCCAACACTTTACTCATAACAGGGAGGAGGCAAATAGGTCTATATGACTTCGCTAGTCGCTTGTCTTTGCCTACTCCCTTATAGAGAAGTCTAATATCAGCAGTTTTCCATAGTTTCGGGAAGTATCCCTTATCTAAGCAATCATTGAAAACCGCTAATAGCCTATCTTCTATGTAGGGAATACTGTTCTTGAGTATAGCCGTGTCTATACAATCCAATCCTGGTGCTCTTCCCACTCTCTGACTGTCCACGCTATTCCGAAGATCCCATATGTCCCATGATGGGCACATATCAGTACCAGATGGATACGTAGTAGTACGTCTCATAAATGCTTCTTCATCATTGTCTTCAGATTACAAATAAACTTATCCATAAAGACCTTAATGTACCATACTCATCTCATTTTTTCACAAATCAGGTACATGTCCTTTAACCCTTCTCAAGGCATAGAGTACTACAGTACACCATAATTTGATTGTTTGGGGATGGGTCATTAAATGATATTTAATGAAGAAAAAAAAAAGAAAAGATATTGTAATTGGTAAATTAATGTAAATTGTTATTATTATTATTATTTTTTTACATATTTATTTAACGTTAGACCAATAAAAAAAAAAAAAAAAATTAAAAACGTAAATTTAAATGATTTTAAACATGTATGTCTGCCCTGAAAATGGTTAATAGTAAACTGCATCTTACTTGCTTGCCCGCCAACCCTCCGAGGCGTCTGAAAAGATGATGGCCCTGGGACCTTTTAACACAGAACTTTTATTGCATTGCTACCAACGGGCAGTTACTTTACAAGCAATTGACATGTATTTTTATTGTATCGTATTTACAGTTGCAAATTTCAATAAATAGTTAAAAAAACAAACAAAAAAAACTATATATATATATATATATATATATATATATATATATATATATATATATATATATATATATATATATATATATATATATATATATATATAAAACAGTGGAACCTCGATATAGCGAATTCCTTGATATATCGAAGTTATTCTATTCCCCTCGAACCTGCCTACCATTCCTATGTTATTTTTACCTCTACATATCGAAGGATTGGTTAAGAAGACCTTGATATATCGAATTTTCGAAGATTTCTTAGCTTACACCGCACCTCTACAAAACGAAGTTTTTATCGGAAAACCTCTGCATTTTGAAGTCGCTTTGTTAAATAAGAAGAGTTTAAACTGATCAAAGATTCTACCAAGAAGTAACTGTAACTCCCTTCCTGATATTTGTTTCTGGTTTGTTTCAGTTTCTGATAAAACACTTGGGCTATACGTTTCGTTTTCTATTGTTCCTCAATATATTATTTTTTTTATTCTCCGAAATGTTAAAGCGTAAAACCCTTTCGTACGAAGGAAAATTGAAAATTATTCAAGTCGTAAATGCCGGGGCTAACAGAAAGTGTGATATTGCAAAAAATTTTGGAATACCAGGCAACACCCTATCCACAATTTTGAAAAATAGGCTAAAGTATGAAAATCAAGAGTTCCAAGATATCGATGAATGTGTTGTGAAATGGTTATAGTAGTGCCGAGAAAACTAACTTCTATATATCGAAGTCATCATCACATAAATCACCTCAATAAATCGAACCTCGATATATCGAGGTTCCACTGTGTGTGTGTGTGTGTGTGTGTGTGTGTGTGTGTGTGTGTGTGTGTGTGTGTGTGTGTGTGTGTGTGTGTGTGTGCGTGCGTGCGTATATATATATATATATATATATATATATATATATATATATGCTAAAATTTGTGTTAATATTGATTTCCAAGAAATAGTTGATAACAAACCGATACTGAAGGTAATCGTTATTTACGATTCTTGATTTCGATTATCGAGTTCTGAGCCTCCGATTCCAGGTGTTTTCTAAAATTTCGGATTGTGGGCTAAGCGGACGGACCTGGAGAAACCAACAGTATCCAGGTATCTCCATCATCATAGGATTTCTGCCCAATCATGCTGATGTCTTCCTCAAGAACTACTTACCTATCTGTCAGTGAAAACGTGACCAAAATATATCTACGATAGTATTCGGTCTACGATTAGCTTAATGGGAAGAAAAACAACAACGCAACACTGTTTTGGAAATTTGCAATAAGGTACCAAGATTTTATGGAAATTTATATTATGCATGTTGGAAGAACTGTACAAAACATTACGAATTATCACATGTTCTGTTTTGATGACTGAAACAAGTTTTGTGATAATTTATTGGTCATATAAATATTAAAATGAAAATAACTAAAAAAAACGCGTTTCAAAAATTAAAAAAAAATATGGATACCTTTATTTTACTGACCGAATCATCAAAGTACTGTTTATACTCAAGCAAGGCAAAATGTTTATTTATTTACTCTATAAATTACTTTTACAATTATATTCCATTAATTGTAAAATAATTAAGAAGAGATTTAGTTTTACCTCCTTATCACTGAATAACCATCCCGCCTCTATGACAAACATTCCCTTCTATGATCTTGTTATATCCGTTGTCAAGGTTACAATTTCAACATTCTTACTTTTTTTTAGTTGTTTCCATGTTCTTCCTAAATATCTAATGGTACACAGTTTTGTGAAGTTTTGAAAATTTAAGACTGCTCAACAAACCCATGAATAATTTTAAACAAAATCGTTCCAAAACAATTTCTGTTTTTATTCTGTGAACTATTATACAGAATTCCAATGTTTGAGATTTTTTTTAAATCAAACAAGAGTGTGAAATAACTTGACGGTTGAGCGTGATTTTGGCCAAAATTTCCTCCTTTCACAACCGGCCTATAAACCTTGCATTCTAACCCAAGCACTGATGGGTTGTTTTGATACAGGTTGGAAAAATAAATAAAAACCGCTTCAGAAATTTAAATAAACTATTATATTGGGAAACAATACAATATAAATGTTCCAAATAACAACCCAAATATAACCGAAATTGCATCACTAAAATATAATTAAAATAGTAACGGTTCGCAAGAAGATGAAATACCGAAATCAGCGATACGCTTATTATAGGTTTTTAATTTTATTCAAATTTCCATTTTCTTTTATTTATCCGTTTAGTTTAAAAATCTTTTCCACAGTAACAGAATCGAGTAACTGTGAACATGTATAGTTCAAAAACATGAATCTAATACTTTCAATAGTTAATTCATATATTCATTACTATTTCTCAGAAGTCATAGGCAAAAGTATATACAAGCTTAATTTGTCACAATATTGGTATGAAATAGGGTAAAGGCTATTTTTACATTTAGGGCAAGGAAATGTTCTAAAGAGGCAAGAAAAAGTAAATTATTTCCATTATATGTGAAATCCCTATAAAAATTATAAAATGAAAATTAAGACGAAACTTCAAGTTTAAATGGTCATTGGATTAAGAATTGAATGGGTTAAATTTTCATATACAATCAGGTGTTGACTATTAACAGCTGTTTTATTTAATTTTAATCATTTTTATTATTTTATAAAATTACAGTTTCCTGTAAGTAATCGTACAAATAAATATTGCGTTGGTAAGTTGTCAGAATATGTCTACAACTCTATGGAGGCTGAATATAACCTAGATTAGGGGTCCCCTTGTCTAATCATTTGGGCAGTATCACGCCTAAAGAATGTACCGCTGGATCCTGACTACCTCATGACTTATTATCCTGTCTGTTGTTTTAAATACCACATCACATTCGCTGGTACTATACAAAATATTAGGAATGCGATTCGACGTATCTCCATTGTATCCAATCAAAATAAAACCTTAGTCTCTCAAAATATCCCTAAGAAAAAACAAAACCAAAAGAAAACAGACTACAATCCGACAAAATCATCTTCTCGATTCCCAAGTATTCATCGATATATACAAATGGATCCAGGTCGAATACAGATCTACCTTTGTCACTCCTCAAATAACCCATAAATGCAAATTACACCAACTTTGCAGTATTTGTACGGTTGAGGCTAATGCTGACGCCATGCTATATGATACATCTTGAGGCTGCCCATCGAAAATGTTGTAGTGGTGACAGATTCACTTAACTTTTTAAAATCCCTGAATAACATGTACTTAAACCACCCAGGAATAGATTCCATTCTAGATCTTGTTGAGAGCATCGGTATAATTCATTTGATCATATTCGCGTTGAAGATGCAATGGCTGAAAAAGCAGCCAAAGAAGCTCCATCCCTGCCAGGTTGTGGCAAACACTTCCTAACAGTGTAAAAACTTGAACACCAACTCAAAAAGACGATATTCCTGGAGTGGCAGACATTGTGGAACCACAGCCCAGCAAGTAAAAATAAGACCATAAAGAAGGACGTAAGACTATGGAGAAGTTCCTGGCGTACTGACCGCAGAAAGTGATCATAGTACGGTAGAGAATTGACCATACAAGACTTACACTCCTTCACCTAATAATCAAAGAAGTTCTTCCCAAATGTAAAATGTGTAACAGTGGCTCTTCAATAGCCCATACTGCCAAGCAGTACTATCAATAAAGCATATCTTTGAAGACTGTCCTAGATACAGAGGAAAATTGACTAACTTAGGAATTCCTGATTCACATAGGTCAGCTTATTAGGTGAACATCCAAATTTGCTCTCTCAAATAATTAATTTTACCAAAAATAGGACTTTTCAATCATTTATATGGCCTTACATCTTTTTATTTTATTTTTAGTTATTTATCTTCTTTCGTAATTTTATTATTTTATTTATATTTTGTATCTACTTTTTTCTTTCCTCTTCAGTTAAATCTTCCATCATAACTTCGATATAAAAAATAAAAATAATAAAAAATAAATAAAAAAACAAGGGTGATGACCTTCAGCAGTTTTTCGCTCCTAACATCCAATATACAATACATTAGCCCATATTTTTAACGAATGAAGTTGTATGGATCGTGAATAGCTCCTAGCATTTCATTAGCGCTAGGAAACGATGAAAATAATATTGATAAAGTCATAAACATCCTAAACAAAGAACTCTTCCATAAAATTTAGATAAATCTTAAACTTTTTTTTATTTCGATTACGATTTTGTTAAAAATTTATTATAAAGAACAAACGAGCGTTGATGACTAATTGCTTCATCATTAAGAAACTCAAACAAGCAACAAACAATTACAGTTGCGAACATATTTATGACTTTAAATTACTATAAGTTATAAGTTTTGAAAAGTTATAAATAATTTAATGATATCAATAAGAACATTCATGTTATCAATCCTTAATCTAATTATTCATATCTACGATTATATCTTCTATTTTTTTACTGTTCTTCTCAGATAAGAAACATTGAATGGAAATAGGAATTTACTGAAGAAAAACAATACGCTATAAATAAATGGAAGTGATAGAACGAATAATGCAAATAGGAATGCTAAAAACTATGGACCATAGAAGTACGGAGAACCTCAAGGAATGACTATTCGATGATCTGGAACTTACTCTAATTTAATTTCCACTTATATCGTCTTTTTCTTCAGTTATACAGTGATATATTGAAGTTCACATATTAGAAAAACATTATGCTTCATTAAGTTAAGTATCATTTTTTTTTTTTTTTTAAAACTGGTTTCATGTTTGTTGTAAAAAATATCAGATAACCCTCTATTTGAAATTTTCTGGTGATGATTTTATGATTATTTATAACAATATACATGAAGAAAAATATATATATATTTTTGTTACCATCGGAGAAACTTTGAAATTTAACTAAGAAACGACAGGTATAGAACCTAGAAATCTAAACAGCTGAAAAATATATAGGTTTATTTTTTCGATGATAATACAAATATAAGGAATCATTGGTAAAAATCTAGTATGAAAATATACAATAGGTTAGTATACCCGGTGATTTACATTTGGTTTATTTATTTTATTTTATTATTATATTTTTTTTTTTTTTGGCCAAAAATAATATTTTTTAAATATTTACATTTTTCTCTTGATCAACGTTTTGACGAAACAACAATGAGGATATCATACTTTAAGCTTGAAATATAAAACAAGTTATAAAGTAAAACTTCCAACACGTTTAATTTTTTTTCTAATCTCTTGGGATCCATTTGAAAAAATAAAAATTTTTTTTTAGGTGTAGAAGTACCAGAATTGGAGTCCTACATTTCGGAAGATGCCGGTTAGTATCACATCCTGGAATGTTTTCCCTTCTGGAAATCCCTTATTCTCCAGTTCCTCGGACTTGTTTTCCTCCATCAGTTCCGACTATCCTACTGTTTCCTTCTAGGAAAAAATCTAAAGCTATTTTAGATCCAAAACACTTTGACTTCCACCTTATTCTTTTTATTTCTTTTTTATTATTTTTTGTATAGTTTAGTCAGTGCGGACTCCAACGATGAAATAAAACGTTATATGAACCCTCTGTCAGATCTGTTTTTGGATCTCCCAGGAACTCTCATGAAAGAACTACTGTTGTGTCGAATCAAAGTAGTTCTATATAGGGGCCTCGACGACCGAGTGAGTTTGGGCGTTGGTCTCAACGCGCTCGGTACAGAAGGCCGTAGGTTCGAATCCCTCCTGGGTGGGTTAAAATTTACTTTTAAGAGAACCCATTAAATGAATCTTGACCTTCCCACTTTGGCTAGAATAGGTTGGCAACCTGTAGGATAACCCCTACTTTCTTCCTTAGTTGGAGTACATAAGGATGTTGAACCCAAATAAGCAACAACAAAATTAGCTCTATATTCCTGAGGACCTTCCTTTACTATTCATTTACGTTTTCTTGTATAGAGTTCAGTAACCGAGTTACTGGTTAGTATAACAAATGGAAAACTAGCCAAAGAATAAAGAACAAATACTTTAATTAGTTAATTGAATTTATGTTTCTTCGAGTGCTGAATGAGAGTTTTTTTTCTATTTTCCTCCACAAAAATAATATTTCTTTCAGATTTTTGTTTCACAATATAAAAAACAAAACAATACCCTGCATACAAGCTCACACATACGCACTGTACTAAACCATATGAAAAATAAACTCTATGGCCGTCCCAACAGGGGGCTTATCAAAAACATGCCCACCCGACAATATCTACCGAAGGTAAGAGATGGATGATGGATCTCTTTAGGTAACAAAACACCTGAAATAAAGTCTGGAGAAGGTAGCAATGGGCACTGGTCTCCTTCATGCCTTACATGCCATCGTCTTCTTTATTATTTATTCAGCAAATTCACTGATTGTCTTCAGCGTAAAGACAGGTATAAATTGAAACAAAATAAAATAAAAAATATGACAAACGTATTTAATACTTTGTAATTAAGATTTGTTTTGTTTCTTGTTTTTTACTTCTAAATCACAAAATTTTCATTTAGATGATAAAAAAAAATAAATAAATAAATAAAAGTTCCAAAGATTTAAATTTGTTATACTTTCTTATTGTGAAATAAATTATTAAGGTGACTGAACGGCGATTCTCCTCACTCCGGAACGAGCAGAGCTCATCCTCCCGATCCATATCCCCATCCATCCAACAGAACAGCAGCTTATGATAAATCCTTTCTAATCCACTCCACAATCCTATGGAATTCTTTCCCTCCCAAAATCCTTCAACCTCTTCAAAAACTTTCCAAACCCTTCTTTTCTAAAATAAACCAGCCCTTCCTAAAAATTAATATACAGTACTTTTTTTTTTTTTTTTGTATCTATGTAGTTTTAGAAAGAATTTTTTTAAAAGTAAATTAAGTTTATTTTTAATTAATTTAATATATTTTTATATTCTTCAAGTAAAAATAAAATGTCATTATTCTAATGACTTTGATTTCACAATCAAGTATACATTACTTGATTATTATATTATATTGAATTATATTTATTATAAATTATATTGATTCAATAGAAGCAAATAATATCTCCTAATATAAAAACTTTATAAGAAATTTTCTATATTTCTTATTTGGACAACAATTCTATTCTAAGAAATATTCTAAAAAAGTAATAAAATTAATAATCACATTCAAAGATCTTTTATGCTGAAGGATATATAGTAATTATTTAAGTATTTATATGGCATAACTCCTAATTTATTTAATATTAGTAGCTACAAGTTTCGGAATCAATGTTCCTTCCGTTAAAAAGTGAAGTGGTAACAGGGACATGGAATAGACAATGTGAAAATAATCACAGATTAATGGGTGAATGACATATTGTATATAATTATAAAACTATTAGTATATAGTTTAATGTATTTTTATGTATGTTTAATGTATTAACCTATGTAATACATACGTTAATGTATTTTTAAAACATGTTTATAAGCCTTATGATGGAACATTGATTCTGAAACTTGTAGCTATTATAATTATATAAATAAAATAGAAGTTATGCCAAATAAATACTTAAATAAATTAATAATCAAAAAAAGTTTCGTAAGTAAGTTAAATTTATTATTTCTTCTTCTTATTTTCTTAAAATATAATTCAGCTGGTCTATCAATTTGTAGACCAACTATAATCTTTAAAAACACAATTTTTTTTCTGTTTATTAACAGAACTTTGGGATGCAAGTGGATTCGAGTGCCTATAGACCTTATCAAGGAAGAATAGGTTTTGTTACGTATCAGCAACATATGGAACATTTAGATCATTGTGGATAACATTGTGACATAACAAGGAGCATTGAGTATTTTGCGAAGGAATTTGTATTTTAAGGATTTTTTGAGGGTTTATTGGAGCCCCAAAGCTCAACTCTGTATGTCCAACTAGGTCTAATTACTGTCATATAAATGAGATTATTAATTAATGGAAAGCTTTGAACGTCGGAGGAGTCGAAAACGACGATCAGTTTCTTCTCGCTTAAGTCTTGTAAAAATTAAGGAAAATAATATTAGATTGACATTTTTGCCTGCGATCAGCTGAAGAATGTTGGTCAATGACCTCAGCTCTCCATAATACAAAGATTTTTCAGTTTATAAATAATCAACTGAAATCAAGGGCAACAGTACGTCCGTGAGATTTTACAATGCTTATTATTTTTCATTAACAATAATAATAATAATATTTTCTCATATTTGTATTATGGATTACTTTATATACCGGTTAAGAGATCCGAGACCTGGCTAGGCAGCAATATTTTCGAGAGAAGCTAAGGTCGTAGACCCTGAAAGTAAGCAAGAGGTTCGTCGGCTTTCTAAAGTAATAATTCAAAGAAAAAATTATATCATATTATTAATAATTTATATGTAATATTTATATGCATATTTTATGGATTATTAACAATGTAATTCTTAATTATAAATTATTTTATTCAGTTATAAATAATAGTTTTGTTTATTTTTTTTTCAATTTTAGGCTGTAAATGAAGTATACTTATTTTATAAATACTTATAAAATATTATTTTGTATGGATCTACGGAATAAATCTCGGCCTTTCTACTTAAAATAGTTCGGTCACCTGTAGAATAACTTATCATTCCTCTCCTCGCACTAGTACATAATGACATATGCAATAAAAAATTTTCCTGCATTTAATTTATTTATTCTTGTATCCTTATTTAAAAAAAAAAAAAAAGAGAAGAATAATACATAATCACAATAGAAATTTATTATTATCAAAATATTTTTAAAAATATTGGATCTTTGTGAAACACTTGACGAAAATATATGGAACTAATTATGAAATATTTAAGTTTTAAACATCAGTTTTAAAAAAATGTGTAGGTTAGATATATTTGTGCTTTTTGCTAGTAAATGTCTTTAAAAAAATGACTATTAATTCAACATTTTAAATAATCAGGAATGGCTTTATTAGCTAACTCTTAGTTTAGAGCGAGAATGACGACGACGTGAGAGACAAGGTATCTTCAAAGCAGAATGCAAGAAAACTTATGAACCTGTTAAATTCTATTTTGGTGTGTTATTTCCAATGAAATTCTCAATAATTTTCTCAGTTTATATTATTTTATTACATTACTTCCTTCTAATTTCATAGATTGTTAAAAAGGTTTGTATTTTTTTTTTTATTGCGAAGTTATTTATCGTCTTTATAAAAAAACGATAAATGAGAAAAATAAATATCGTTAAATTACAATAAACTTTTATGTAATAAAATAAATGTCTTTCCAAAATCATTGAAGAAGCAGAATTCAATTCTAAGACAACCTATAAAAATCAATTTAACACCAAAATACTAAGAATATTAAAAAAAAAAAATAATAATAAAATAAATATTACATTAAAAATAAACTTAATATTACTTAAAATACAGTTTTAATTTTATTTTTATTTTATCTTTGTACGTTGTTGATTCAAACGTGGGTTACGGAGCAAATTTGTATTCACCAAGATTTATATAGTTATACATTAACACAGTTAAATCTCATCTGAATCATTTGAAATACTATCTGAGGCTGTTATCGTGATAAGAAAAAAAGGATACCATCGCAATCGTTACCCTTTTTCCTTGTTCGATTGTAATCGTTTTTTTTTTAAATCTAAAAAAAAAAAAAAACTAAACAAATAAATTGATTCAATTCCTAAAAAAATTCGAAAAAGGTTTTCTTAGCAAATGAGCTCTGTATAAAGCCTTAAACAGACTAATTTTAAATAATTAATAAAATATAAAAGTGAATTATCTTCGAAATTGGAAATCCTTAAATAAAAGAAAAATAATAATAATAAAAACGGAACCTATTCCAATTGTGGTATCCTTAGTAAACATTTTCTTAGTTGTAAAAAATGGAAAAATAATTGAACATTAAAATAAACAATCCACAGGCATCAGCTGAGTACCATTTGAGTAACGAAAAATATTGTTTTTATTTACATGTAAGAAGAAAAACAAATAAGTAACAATAAATTTAATTAAAAATTAAAAACTAAAAACCAATTTTAGAGTTAAGTTATTAAATTTATTCCAAAAAATATTTTATTAAAATAGACCGAGGTTTCAATAAAACAAAAATTAATAATGTCATTTTAATAAAATTGTCCAAGTTTTGTCACTAAAATTAAGTTATTCATCAAAACAACGAACTAGATGAATAATTTCACCAGCCTCAGCAGTTTTGGACGTAAAGATGTATTTATCTATACTTATGAAAATTAATATTATTTTTGTTATTTTAATTAGTTATATTATTTTAAAAATATTTAAAGTAACGAGAAATTTTGAAAATATCGTGAAATCGATATTCAATTTTATCGATGGTTAGGGATCGTTCATTGCCACACTTATCGTACTCTAATTATAGTTACTAAAATTTAATTAATAATATAATATTTTAAAATATCACTCCATAAATAATAAACTCAGTAATAAATAATTCAGAAAAAATAATCGAAACGAACGATTATCTAACTGCTGTGATAAATCGAAACTTTTTGTGGTGATCGAAACGTTCCATATTTATCGATAGTTACAGAACTAACACTAGTACCCTTTAACTATTAAAGTTATGCACTACAAATTCAACATAAAAAAAATTGCACACAATTTTAAATTTAAAAAAAAAATACCGTTTTTAATTCTGGCTAAATAATTAAAAAAAAAAAAAAAAACTTACAGGATATAAATCACCTACCTTTAATGAGTAAATTCCATTTCAGTTAAATGTATGAATGAGGATGAATTTTAGAAGTGAAGAACGTAATATACACTTTAATTATTAATTATTTTGATTTATTTTAATAATTTCTAAATTTATAAGCACTGGAGACCGGAATTTCGATCGAAATTAGAAAGCCGACAAATACACTCTGGGGTCATCGAACCCTACCAGGATAGTACCGATTAATAAACACTACTGTGTTTTGTTTACAATAACAACAGTCCACAATGTATTTATTTTTTTGTTTATAGTTTTAAATTTTGGATAAAAAAAAATATATATATATATAAAATTCGCGGAAGGAGTAGAATAGAAGACAGGTTTATTGTGCGCCGGGGAGAACAGTTAGGTAGTTACTAGAAGAAAAAAAAATATAGGCAAAGTGGAAGGGGAATAACCGAAATGTGTACGAAGTAGAGGCAAAACAAATAGAAAAAGGAGCGAAGTTGGGCCGAGCGTGGAGCGTACTGAGGGGCCGGCGTACCCCACCCCTCCTAGCCCCCTCCCAACCGGCCCCTATATAGCGTGCACCTTCGCCCTCCGGACCGCAGTAGAGCATGTACCACGTCGAGATGCTCCTCGAGCTCAGGTCTTTGGCCGTCTTCATCATCGTCTTCTTCTTCGGCCGCCGCCTCTGGGCCCTCATCTCCAGGGTACGGACGTTGCCTCCTGGACCATGGGGCCTCCCTTTATTGGGCTACCTGCCCTTCCTCAGGCCCGAGGCACACATCCAGTTCGCCGAAATGGCGGAGAAGTACGGGGGCATCTTCAGCCTCTCTTTGGGAAACCAGTTTGTCGTCATACTGTCGGACTACAAGCTCATCCGGGAAGCCTTCCGAAGGGAGGACTTTACCGGAAGGCCGGATACGGAATTCACCAACATACTTGGAGGATACGGTAATTTTCATTTTCAGATATTAAAAAAAAATCACCGAAATTCATATATTCTTAAATGTAATGTGTGCAAAACAAATTTCAAAAAAAAGAAAAAAAGTTAAATTCTCCAAAATGTAGAGTGTTCTTTCCTTATTTTTATTAAAATATCTCACTTTATTTTTCTTTCTTTTTTTTTTTAATTTATTTAATACTAAAATGAAAAATTCAGAATTAAAATATTTCAAAATTCATGATCTAGACAATACTTTCATTGTTGTCCAAATTTGAATAAAGATTTTTCAAATTTCAAAATTTAGTTTCAGTATTTACAAAAAAAAAGAATCATAACATTAAACTCAACCATATTTCGCTTTCAAAATTTATTTTTAATACAACTGTTCAATTATTTTTTTTTTTTTTATTAAAAAATATTCTTATGGTTTTACAGTTTTGATAATAATATCCCAATAATTTTAATTTGTTTGCTGACAAATATTTGAGTACAGTAGGAATCCTCACTGCGATAGCATTACAATATTGTTAAATATTCAATTTTTATGTGAAAAAAAAAATTCTGCCTAATCTTTGGAAAATTTTGAAGTTCGAATCAGACCGGGTGTAAACTAGGTGACAAAGTCTCGCCAGTGGCAATCTAGAAAGTGGGATAATTAGCGCGATCCGTAATGGCACATAATGGTCCCGGTGGCGCCCAAACGAGACTCTTGGACCATCTGACTCACGTTAGCCTTATTCGGAACCCAAGGACCCTTTCGCAACTTCCTAGTAACAAGTAGATGTCCTCTTTGACCGGAATAAACAATCCTTCGAATATTAATAAAGAAATTTTATTTCTTACAGGAATAATCAACAGCGACGGAAGACTTTGGAAGGAACAGAGAAAATTCCTTCACGACAAACTCCGCCGACTCGGAATGACCTACTCAGGACAAGGGAAGCAAGAAATGGAATCTAGAATAATGGTGAATATCCTTTCATTAATATTTAATTTCAAAATAATAATTGATCAATTCATAATTAAAGTTTTCTAATATTATTTGTATTAAAACAGAAAGAAGTAGAAGTCTTCCTCCAGACTCTGAGCAAAGAGAAAGACACTTCCACAGATTTGAACCCTATTCTTTGCACCTCCATCAGCAACGTAATATGCTCCTTGGTGATGAGCGTACGCTTTCAGCAAAAGGATGATAAATTCACAAGGTTCATGAACCTCATCGCAGAAGGTTTCAGGCTCTTCGGGTCACTGAACTATGCCAACTTTATTCCCATCATGAGGTACCTTCCAGGACTTCAAGAAGTTATCAAGAAGATTGCCAAGGTATGTAGAGTAACTATCATAACAATTTTTTTTTTTTTTAATAATTCTGTATTTTAAGTTTTTAATATGAATATTTTTTATAAACAGAATCGGACAGAAATGGCAGCATTCTTCCAAGAGACTGTGGACGACCATCGTGCCACTTTCGACTCTCACAACATGCGCGACCTCATCGACGACTACCTCATGGAGATCGAGGACGCCAAGGCCAGCGGACGCTCTGAAGAGTTGTTCCAAGGAAAGGAACACGACAGGCAGATGCAGCAGATCATCGGAGACCTCTTCAGCGCAGGTATGGAGACCATCAAGACCACCCTCCTCTGGGCTGTCTTGTACATGCTCCATGAGCCGGAAGTCGCCGAAAAAGTTCAGGAAGAACTGGACAGAGTTGTCGGTCGCCAGAGGCTTCCGCAACTTGAGGACAGGCCTTATCTTCCTTACACCGAGGCCGTCATCCTTGAAGTTCTTCGCATATCTTCAGTCGTACCTTTAGGGACTACTCACTCCATTCATCAGTACGTATCCACACCCATTCAAAACATTTAATATTGATACAAATATAGGCCGTATTATAATTAAATGTATTTCTACAGAGATACGGAATTGGGTGGATACACAATACCGGAGAACGCGCATGTAGTTCCTTTGCTTCACGCTGTACACATGGACCCGAACCTCTGGGACGAGCCGAAAGCATTCAAACCCGAAAGATTTCTCAATCAGGAAGGAAAAGTCTGCAAGCCGGAATACTTCATTCCTTTCGGAGTTGGTAAGTTCTCAATTTCTTCGAATATTTTGTAAAATTATAAAAATGAAAAAAAAAATATACTAAATATCATTTGTCTTTCAGGAAGGAGGATGTGCTTGGGCGACGTTCTGGCGAGGATGGAACTGTTCGAGTTCTTCTCCTCCCTGATGCACACCTTCCACGTCCGGAAGGCCAGTGAGGACTGCGAACTTCCGACCCTGGAGGCGACCACCGGTGCCACTCTGACACCTCTCCCCTTCCAGGTGTCTCTAGTCCAGCGACCGCTCCAGGATTCTTCCCTGGACTTCCTCAACTCCTGCCAAGGACTACGGACTGTAGGGTCCCACTAAAGCACACTCAGTTCCTCCTCTTCCTATCTTCGTCCAAGATCCTCAAAGATTTCGACATGGGCGTATCTACAAGACTGATTTAATTTTAAGAATCCCTCTTTTTTTGTAATTTATATGGTGAATGATTGTTATTGTAGGTTTAAGTTTTGTTATTTTATTGTTATATGCTAGTTGTTAAGTATTTTTTAAATTATCTCTTAACATCACTATGATTTTGAGGTGCCATAATTGGTATGTTTTTGGGCTCACTTGTGTTCAGTGTCTCTCACTAAACCCTCGGCTGTGTATAAAGTTAAGTTCAGATTCATTGTGTTCATTACTGAGATTATCTCTAGAATGGCGTTCCTGATTCTAGTCAACTAGCTCTCTTATTGTTGTGGTAAATTAAGCATAATGGAGTGTTGGACATTGTATAATGATATCATATTATAATAATATGTAAAGTATAAATTATACAACGACAAGCTGTTTACACGCCGGCATTATATACTCGTACAACTAGCTGTACCTAGTCCGTCCAGTATTATGCAGATATGTTCCTCATTCTGTTAAAAGGAACACATTTACTTACCATAATAATTTTTAAATTGTTGTTTAGCTAGAAACTACTATTAATTTTTGTATTTTTTTTAGCTTTAAATTATTTTTTAATAAAAGTGATCTGTATACGATTTTTAAAAAAAATTGTTTTTTTATTAAATGTTACTTAAAAACTTATTCATTTCTTATTGATACACTTATACCTCTCTCTTCCCCTATCCTTAGTAATAAACTCAAAAAAAATTTCATAAAAAAATCAATTAAAAAAAAAAAAAAAGAGACTTAAATGGTCAAATTGGTCAAAATTATCTTCAAAGGAATTTTCTATTTCCTTTGACTACAAAATAATGTCCCTACCAGTAAAAAACATCATAAATCTATACTATAAAAAATACAAGTTATATTTGTATTTATTTATAATTGTTGTAATAAAATTAAATAATTTAGCTAAGCAGAAAAAGTACTATGATTTAAATGCCCCATATGTTGCTGAATTGACCCAAAGCAGATGCTTACAACCATGATAAGCTCCATACCCACTTTAATCTTCTAGTTTTCCAACATGCTTCTCCCTCGATTTCTGAAAACCCTCTAAAGGGATGGTCAAGGGAACTTCAAAAGCAAAACATTTAACAAAAGTGCAACTAACAGGTAGTTTCTTCACATGCTATGGGCATATCATAAAATCATTTTGTACATTTTACTTGTTATATATATATATATATATATATATATATATATATATATATATATATATATATATATATATTGTAAACAGTTGTTAATATAAATAAACTAGCATCCTTCACCCGCTCTCATAAGAAAAGAACAAATGATTTAAACTAAATAAAGTTTTATTAATATATCAATAAAAATTTTGAATTGAAGTATGCAACTGGGCATTATTTCTTCAATGATATTTTCACGCATAGCAGTAATTCTCAACCTGGTTAAAACAGCATTGATAATGTGTTTTGAGATTATGTAGAAGCATAGTTTTTGATTTTAATATATGAGTTGATAATCCAGAAGGGAAGAGACTATTAAGAAACTCTTAATGGACAACATTATCAATGACTAAAGCCAAAAACCCATGATTCATATTTTTACATACAATTTCGAAAATCGTGGGATCGATATTTTGATTTGGTAATAAGTTTTATTCGGGAGAAATAATTTTGTTGATATCTTCTGCTTGGATTATCTAACCATAAAAGTATGTATGCCAAACCTCGTTCCTTCCATTCAACATTGTATAAATACATTGTTTAAATATTTACTATTGTAAATTTTATTATTGCCAAATTTCCTAAGAACTATGAAGATGATGCAGTTAAAATTTGGTAGAGATAGGCTGAGTAGTTCCACCCCATTGTGAGCTCTACTGCGGAATAATGCTAGCCATATACCGGTCGATTTTGAAACTACACTGGGATCCACAGGTCACACCGAATTTTTATATCTTTCTTAAGGGCCTTTTACACGGTTATTTCAGTTCTCACTTCAGTTCCAGTTTCAGTCGGACTGTCAGTTTTCTATGGGTAAAGAGGAAAAAATGATAGGAGAACTGAAATGGAGACTGAGAACTGACGGGATGGAAACACATATTTGATCCGTTTCATTTCTCAGAAATCCTATCTGTAAACTAAGGCTCACTCCGTTCTCTCATCAGTTTTATATATGGTAAAATATTGTACGGTTCATCTTTCACTATGACCAAGAATCGCGATTTTATGTCATAAATAAATAATTATGCAACAAAACAATCAATTTATAACAGTGATTTTTTTTTTAATTTACTAAAGAGATTTAAATTAAATATAATACAAACAAGCTACGGGCATGCTTTCAAAACCCTTAGGTCACTTTCATTTAAGTGTTTAAGTTACTAAAGATGATATTCCACTAATCCCTGTTGAACAGATCCGCTACCTAGGACTCCACTTGGACAAACGTCTAACTTAGAATCCACATACAAGACTAAAACGACAAGAAACTGCCCTTTTTACAGACTACTTCAATATTTACTAGACAAACATCCAAAGCTCCCAATTAATAACAAAAGACTCATTTACATGACAGTGATTAGACCTATTTGGACGTACGGAGTTGAGCTTTGGGGCTCTACTAAACAATCCAATTCATCTCCTATTCAATCCTTACAATCCAAAATCCTTCGTAAAATCCTCAATGCTCCTTACTTTGTCACCAATAAACTTATCCATATACTTATAAAGATCTTAATCGTCCATATGTTTCTGATTTAGCCCAAACCAGATACCTATCCTTTCATAGTAGGCTCCATAACAATTCCAATCCACTAGTCTCCCAACTTGCTTCATCCTCCATCCCTGATAATCCTCCGAGGCGTCTGAAAAGAAGATGGCCTAGAGGCCTTTTAGTGTAGATTTTATTGAAGTGCTACTAGTGAGTAGTTCTTCACAAGTTATTTACATGCTATTGTATTCACTGTCAACACATTTACTTGTTGTATATTATTTTGTACAGTTGTAAATATCAATTAATAAAAAAAATATATATAAAAAAAAGTTACTAAAGAATAGTTACATATAAAAAGAAACTACGATAAAATAATATACGAAACTGAACTGAGAACTGATATAAGCGTGTAAAAGGCCCTTCAATTAGTTAATTGAATATAGGCATATTTCATCATAAATTTCAAGCTCCATATAACGCCGTACCATTGCAACCTCTCATGTAGAATGGCACTCGCCACCAATCGTTTGATTTTCAAACTTCACTATTATCCACATATTATTACTTTTTTAATAAGAATTTAATTTCAAATCATTTTATTTTATTATTGATAAACTTTCCTGGAACTATAAAGATAAAGTGTTTAAAAGTTTGTGCAGATTGGTTCAGTAGTTTTCGTGGTTAGTGATCACGAACGAAAAATGGCCTGTCCTTTTATATAATAGTATGGATAAATAACATTTTCTTAACTCTTAATTCTTCATATAACAGGTGTTATAAACCGTTGTATTATGGTTCCTTTTACGATCTTTCTCATTATTCTATTTTCACGGATCACAAATTTCTATACAATTCTATACAGGAAATAACTCTCTAAACACAGCAAATGTAATCGAATTGTGGAGAATAAGAGAACCAGAAGTTTACAGGCAGCTGGATAGTGGCGCTCAGAAGAGTGCATGTAAAACATAAAGGAGAAAGGTATCTTCCTGAAATTATTTTAGGTTTTATTTTTTTACTTATGCATGTTCCTCCTCCAGCTCTTTTTTACTCTTTGGTACGTGTTGTAGGGAATATTTATTGTAATCACACTTTGTGTAGTTATAAAGTGACGGTCCTAAGCAGTAAGTAAGTCTTCGAAGTCTGTTAGTAAGCCACACCTTACGTACTCTTCTTACTCAGATGAGATCCCTCAAGGATTGTGGGTATTTCGGTTCATTGTTTCTTTTGCACCAATGAATTGATAATAGGGAATTTAATGTAGTTTGTTTGTGAATTTTATTTTCTTATGAAATTGTGATTTTTTTTTTTTTTTACCTTTGGAAGTGAAATTCGTAAAGTTTTTTTTTCCGGAACACTCAAGCTATTGAATAGTCTAGGCATCTTGTGTCAAAAAACGGTCTGATAAGGAAAGTTTTCATTTTTGGTACTGTATGGTTTTTTGGGTTGCTGAACACAAATCTACTAATGTTTGCCAACAAAATTTATAACCATTTATATTTTTATGGGTTTTTTCCCCCAAAAAATATACGTTTTTTTTTTCTAAAATAACTCAATAACTATAAATTTTGTTCAAAAATTAGAAATATGTGAAATTAAAGTTTCCAACAGTTTTTGTACATAACAATTTTTTTCCCTATTAGCCGTTTACTCACTAAAGCGCCGCGAAAACGCTAACTCACGGTAAGTCGCACTTCCCAAAAACCCACGTTACCATGCTAAAAACCGAGTACTGATGTGAAATAAAGATTAAGACACATTTGTCACTATTGCTCCAAAACTATTTGTCCAACTCCTAATTTCTTTTTTTCATCTCAAAACTGGTTACATTTTCTATTAGGTCTTACATATGAAATATTGATTATATCCCGTAACATATCCACGTCAGCCCACTGAACGTATAAAAATTGTCATATTTCGCCAAAACATACACAACTTTAGCACACACATGCGTGCCTGCATGGGTATTTCATGGAATTTAATCAAATGTTAGCCTTTTCGCGGCGCTCTAGCGGGTAAATGGCTAATCGGCGAAAAAATTTTTATATGAAAAATATAAAAAAATTTTATCCTCTTTAATTTTGTATATAACTAATTTTCGAATAGACCTTTTAGTTATTGAGTTATTTTAGAAAAAAACGGGAAAACGTCTATTTTGGGGGGGGGGGGGGAAGAACATATTTCCAGTTAGAAATTTTTTTTTGGCAAACATCAGATTCGTATTCAGCACCCTAAAAAACAATTCAGCACTAAAAATCAAAGATACTTTTTTTTAAAAAAACACAAGCTGCCTGGACTAAAGAGGAAGCTGAAATGATGATTCAGTATTCAAAAATAGATAAAAATTAATTTTAAAAAAATACCCTATAATTCTTTCCCTGATTTTTTTTTTCATCTCTAATGACTAGACATACAATTAGTCATTTAATTTAATTTTTTTTTTTTTTTTTTTTTTTTTTTAACCTTTGAACTCAATGGTGAAAGGACTCTCCTTTCAGCTACATGAATTACTGATAATAGAAACTGAAATCATAATAATGAGTATTCGCTGAATTGTTCAGACCGGAAAATGTCCCCGTGCCGTAAAAATCGATTGAGTAAATTACATAATCGATGAAAAGTAGGATTGTTTTAAATTTACTGGCGAATTGTTCGAGTATCGCAGATTTTTGGCATTGTCAAACATTGCTACCGTTGCTGTTTCTATTTTACGGTTTGTTCATCGGTCTTTATTATTTTTTTATTTTATTTTTAAACTTTCAAATATATTTATAAAAGTCAGGTACACATATATTTTTATAAAAAAAAAGTAAATACAAATTAAAAATATATATATTATTATTACACAAAAGTACATCCATATAATACATCTTATATTTGAAATATGAAAAAAAAAAAAAAGCATGATTTCTTTAAACTTTCATAAAAATCAATAAAATAAATGAGTATTATTAATAAAATAAATTAATATTACAAATAAATAGTAATGTACATTTACAGTGAGCTTATGTCGAGTACCAATATATCCTTCTTAAGACAAAGGGCACATTCAGAATGAAAGAGACACAAATAGGTCTTTTACTAAGACTCAACATTAGAGACATAATATGATCTAGATATTTAGATGGCTACAAAGATTTTCATATCAGAGTAGTTTTCGATAGTTAAATAGATGTATCGATTATTTTAATCCAATATATGAGTGCTGTTTGCCTTTAAGACAAAGGTTATTATTAAAAAAAAAAACCTATACCACTGAAGGGTCTCGGATTCAGTACTTAAGTAGGTTGTACTGTTTCTGAGCCAACGGTTGTGAAAGGAGGTGATTTGGCTAGAATCCACGCTCAACCGCCAGGTTTTTCTCCCAATTAAGGGTACCCACTTTTTTAGAAGCTGGGTGTGCCCCAAGAGGGTCTCCTGACATCGAATTCGATCCACGACCGAAATAGCAGAATACAAATTTTCTGCCTTCAGTCGGACATTCACAGGGTTAAAAGTATTATTTCATAATATTTATAAAACGTTTAAAATTTTAGATATATTTAAATATATTTTCTATTTATATTTACAGTTTTACGCTTTAAATCTCAAACAATTCTTAGGCGTTCATTAATAATAACAAATTTAAATAAATTAAAAACGTTTGTCTGCTAGCAGCAATTCTATAAACCAGTTATTTACTTTAAATGACACTTTTTTGGTGCTCCAGAATGATATATCAATATTTTATTAGTATGAAAAAAAAAAAGTAATTACATAAAATAATCATCCTAAGGAGCCATATGGAAATGAGGTTTGCTGAAATAATACCGCATGAAAAAAAATAAAATAAAAAATAATATTCATTTAATTTTTTTATTTTTTAAATACATTAATTGAAATTTACAACTGTAAAGAATATATACATCAAGTAAATGTATTGACAACAATTATAATAACTTGTTTAAACTTGAAAAGAACTACTCATCAGTAGCACTTTATTAAAAATTCTACACTAGAAGGTCTCTAGGCCATCTTCGTTTCAGACGCCTCGGAGGATTATCAGGAATGGAGTGGGAAGCAAGTTGAAAAACTAACGGATTGGAGTGATTATGGAGCTTACTATGAAAAGATAGGTATCTGGTGTGGGCTAAATCAGCAACATATGGAACATTAAGATCTTTATGGATAAGCTTATTGGTCACAAAGTAAGGAGCATTGATAATTTTACGAAGGATTTTGGATTGTAAGGATTGAATACGAGATGAATTGGATGGTTTAGTGGAGTCCCAAAGCTCAACTCCAATAGGTCTAATCACAGTCATGTATATGAGTCTTTTGTAATTAATTGGGAGCTTTGAACGTTTGTTAAGTAAATGTTGAAGTTGTCTGAAACAACGTTTAAAAAGTTTAAAATAATTTCTTGTTTCATTTAAAAATTTTATTACTTTTTATTTATAACAAATTACTTATTAGGTATTTACCTATTTTTATACTTGATAACATAATTATGTTTAATTACTTTATTTTTCAACACATTAATGTTGTTTCCTTCTAATTATGATTTAACTTACTTGCTTTACCTTTACGTATACCTGTTTAAAACATAATTCATATTTTTTTTTTATTCTATTAATATCTGTATAATTGTAAATAATTTTTTTTTTTTTTACAAACTTGATTCCACACTTAGCCCATATTTGATGATGGCCTTTAATTATATGGCTGAAACGTCAGCATAGATAAATTATTTTTTTGTTATTTTTAAGAATTCTTATTTTTCATTGATTAGTTCCTCAAAAAAACTACAAAATTTAATTGAAAATGAAAAAAAAAACAACTTTATTCTGGGACTAACTGTACCCTAAGAGCAATAATAATGCACAATTACTGGTACAATTGTCTGACTGTATTATTTACAAATTAAATGCTTCAGTAATTACTGCATATGTCGTCGACAGGAAAAAAATAAATAAAAAAAATAATAACATAAAATACAATCATATATGAAAACATAAAATAATTCTAAATATTTACTTAATTATTTACATATTTGTGGAAGATTGATTGTCTAAAAGGTGTAAAAATCATTTTTAAAGAAAGTAAGGGAAGCATCTTTACGAATAGGAGTGGATAGGAAATTCCAGAAGGAGGTAGCACGAATGATGAAGGATTTGTCAAAGGAAGCAGTTTTATGTGAGAGGGTATACAGGTTAAATAGTTGGGATCTAGTGTTTAAGTGGTGGATAGAAGAACACATAGGTAGTAGTTCAAGAATTTTTTCAAGAGTTTTTTGGTTTTTAGAGATTGAAATAAGAAAGTACCAAGAAATTATTGCCGTCAGAATTTAAGAAAAAGCCACCCAAGATCAGAATATCAGCAAGTAACGTGTGACCGCCTGGGGTCCCGAAGATAAATCTAAAAAAAAGTTCATCAGTCAGCTTTATCTCGATCACGATCACCAGACAGTCCCCCGTAAACCAAGCAAGGGAAGATAATAGAGGACACTAGAAATCACTGAGGGAAATTAAATAAAACAGCTCTAACTATTTAACAGCAGATTATTAACAAAACACAAAATTATAAGCCATTTGACCTAAATTGACCTCATGAAGGAAAAAAAACTGTTGTTTTCTGTGGCTTGCTGTCCTTATATACTCAAAATAGAGCAAGAAGGACATGTTATCTTGCAGGTTAACAACCTATTCTAGTCAAATTAAGAAGGCCAAGATTCGCTTCGTGGGTCCTTCACGAGATTGATTTCAAACCAAGGCCGGACTCAAACCCACAACCTTCTGTACGGGACGCCTTGCGCTCTATCGTAATCCTTAATAATATAATTTAAATATATGAAATAAATGAACACTGAACAAAATATTTTTTTGTTGTCAACAGTTATAGTAGGTTCTTGTATATACACAGAAACCTCAATACTCGCATAACTAATACAGTAAGAATATTTTTGTATCTACTATCAATGTAAATATTTACTTTGACTAATTTATTGATTCGTTTTGACATTGAGCTCTGGTCATTTATATTTTTAAAAAGCACGTGCATTGTCAGAATAGAAAAATAAAATAAGAAAAAAGTTCTAAGCGCAAAGGCAGTCACCGAAAGATAATTGTGCGATAGAAGAGTCAGTTACCTATCTTAATGCTGCCACACTTTGGTTGGATTATAGACTGAGGTTTTTCTTCGGGCGATCAACTTCTAAGTTATTTCGCCCTTTGCATCTAAATGTTAGAAATTTATTTTTCTTCGTCCTGTACAAACATTATTTGCTTATTATATTTTATAGTATAATAAAAGTTCTTTAAAAACATTAATAATTTTTCCTATAGAATATCTGGAGTCCCCTAAAGCAAGTTCTGTGGATCGGAGTATTTTATTTTTTTCTAACTCTTGTTGCAGTAATGTACAATCTTCTATTATATGTGTAATAGTAATTGGAGATTGACATCTTTCACAATGTTGTTGGGCTTCTTTTGTGATTAAATGTGCATGAGTCAGATTGGAATATCTGAATGTTGATTATGGTTAGTTTGATTTTAGGAAAAAAGTGATGCTTTCGGTATGTTAGGTGGAACTTTGAAGATATTCTACTTTTGGAGTCTATTCTTGATGTTTCGGAAGTGGAATTAAAACTTAGTGAGAACGGCTAGGAAGTTATTATACAGTTTCTAGTGCAAAGCACCCTGCTTTGGTCAACAGGAGCCAAATTATTTTGCAAAACAAGTATGCCCAGTCGTTCTCGTTTGACCAAGAAAGATTGTCAGATTGTGGTTTATTTAGATCAATGGCTTATTTTTTTTAAAGAGTGGATCTTTGATAATTTCATGGACGTAAAAATTAGATGTGAAGATTTCTTTGCCTCAAAAGTAAAGGAGTGGTACATGAATTCAATTACTTTCAGAAAGACGGATTAAAATAGTTGAAAATATTGGATTTTACTATTAAAAAAAAATGTATTAAAAAATGTTTAAAATATGTAATCTGAAATAAAGCTATGCTTATGAATAAGGATTTTTTAACCAATTAGTGTTAGTAGATCAATAGTATTATTAATTAGTAATAGTAGAGTCAATGCCTAAGTTTCAACTTCTAAGTTTTTCTCCTAAACTAATAAAACGTTAGTAATTACTTTTTAAATTTTTTTTTTGGGAAGGGGGGGGGTTTCTGAACATGAATTTTAAGTTTTCAGGCAAATATTTTGTCTAAAACTATCTTTTATTGGTACCTTTCATTTTTTTTTTTCGACTATACCTCGAATAGTAAGCGTTGTTGTTTTTTTTTTGTTTTTTTGCAAAAGTTACTATTTACACAACTAAAGTAGGAAATGTTGTTTATACTTTTGATTTGTAAAGTTTATTTGCTGAACCGTTTTGCCACTAGAGCGTATAAAACTATGGCCAAAATTGCCAATTCAGGAATGAAGAAGTACATTGTAAGCTATGTATATATACCTTTATGTATTTATTGTTTATGTATGTATCGTAAGCTTCTAGTATCCTCCCTAATATTCCCTTACCTTGATTATGGCTGTCTAGTTTATGGTGGTCTCTCGACGGTTCTCGAAGACAGATTGAAACTAATTATGAACTGCTTTGCCAGATTTGTCTTCGATAAACCGAGGCGCTCCCACGTTTCCTTCCTCTATTCCGAATTAAACTGGCTGTATCCCATATTCCGTAGAAAATATTTCCATGGATCATTCCTTTACCAAATCATCAGCACACTTCTTCATCCTTCCTATATTTACAATACGCTTCAATTCAGATCTGCAATCAAGTCACTGAACACAAGATCCCGTCTTTCTGATCTATATAATACCCCATCCCATAGAACTACTACATTCCAGCGCTCTTTCTTATTCCGCTCAACCATCCTATGGAATTCCATCCCTTCCCATATTAGACAAGCGAAATCTCTAAAAACCTTTAAATTCCTCTATTTCCAGTACCTCCTCCTAATCCAAGGTGGCGCTTATTAACAATATATTTTTTCAATTAAACGATATCGTAAGTCTTTCTGAAACACACTCAGTGTTACCAATTAAAATAATCTTTTCTCATTCCGAATACAACATTTGGGTTCTTATATTGTATATAAGTAGCATTGTATCAAAATAACCTATTTATTATTTCATTAGTAGAATATTTTCTTATTTTCCTGTTCATATATTACATTACTATGTATACATTATCATTGTTATATTAATATTTCTTCTTTACTTTATTGTTTTTAATTTTTTTTTTGTTTGTTTTTTTTTCATCTTATTTATTCATCATGTCTCTGACCAGATGTATCTAATATCATTTATTTCTGTACAATTTGTTATTCTTAAGGGACTTGGTCCCAGAATAAAATTATTTTTCTATTCTATTCTATATATAGCTCATGTATACGTGATCTAGGAAATTTTGCCCACATATTAAAGCTTTTAAGCGGCAAGAAGGTTGGTTTTACAAAAAATCTTTACAAATCAAAAATGTAGAAAACTTTTTCTACTTTGATTGTGTAAATAGTGAATTTTGAAAAAAAAAAAAAAAAAAAAAAAAAAAAAAAAAAAAAAAACGAGAGATAGTCGAAAAAACAAAAAAGGTGCCAAAATGTGGTCAAAGAGTGCTCAAAAAACAAACTTCATATTCGAGTTCAGGGACCCAAATAAAAAAAGGGTGAGAAAATCAAACCTATAGCAAAATAGGCCTATAAGTTCTGGGTCTACTCATAGGTTACCAACATAATGCAAGTGGAAAGATCGACGTTTATTCCGTGGGGCCACAAAAAAAATCAATAACAACTTACATTTGAACAGCCTGCTATGAACCTGCACCGCTGAGTTCACGAGTATTTTGAAGTGCTTTACACTCAACGCTTCTATAAAAAAAATAAAAATAAAAAAAACAGTTCTTTCATAAAACCGCGGGTGAAAACATTGAATGGAAAATAACTGTTAATGGTAGAGTTTACACTTTCATATTTAAAACTTCATACTCAAACAGTTTTTGATTCCACCGATTCTTACGTAATTTTACATATATGTCAACATCCAAATAGAAAATTTTTGAGAATTGGAAAAACAAAGTTGACGCCGAGTGTTATTTTTGACGTGATATAAAAAAGAAAGAATTAATATATACACACTTAAAATTCATATCGTATATATAATAACATTATTAGATTCAAATAAAATACTTGAACCATGCTTGAGCCTCAAATAACACTTCTTAAGGAAAGTTAATTTGGAAAAACAAAAGACTAATCTGCCAAGGCAGTAAACAAACTGTTCCCGTTTCGACATGGCGCCTCCAGAGAATGTTTTGAAATTTTGTTAAAATTGTTTTGATGACTCCAATTACTTTCAGATTGTAAGGAATTTAGCCGATGTTGGAATAAGCGTTATTAGAACACCTTGGATAAACTTTATTATATCAGATGACCTAAAGAGAAATAGTTAAACAATCGGTATAAGTAATTCTTTTGTTTTCTTCTGTTTAAAATAATCATACAACAAATAAGATCTGTTATAATAGCAATACGAAGATTATTTGTAAATATATATGTTATTTTAATTTTGGGGGTATTGGGATTTGGATTTTGGATATTGGGGGAGTGGATTGGAGGGAGGTGTGTTGTCAACGGTTGGTGGTGTCAGCATGAGTTAATTTATTATTATTATGTTTAAAAAAAAATAATAATAATGTTTTATTTATATATTTACAGTTTAAATATTTATTTCCCCAGACCAGATACCTATCCTTCCATAGTAAGCTCCATAACCACTCCAATCCACTAGTCTCCGAACTTGCTTCCCACTCCATTCTCGATAATCCTCCGAGGCGTCTGAAAAGAAGATAGAGAGGCCTAGAGACCTTTTAGTGTAGATTTTATTGAAGTGAGTAGTTCTTCACAAGTTATTTACATGCCATTGTATTCACTATCAACACATTTACTTAATGTATATGTTTTTGTACAGTTGTAAATATCAATAAATGAAAAAAAAAAAAAAAATATATATATATATATATATATATATATATATATATATATATATATATTCATTATAATATACATTTTTTTTTTTTTTCCCAGCTGTCAGTCAAGATAGAGAAATGATTCTTTCACTTTTTATTGCAGTTATGAATGCTATTTGATATAAAAATACTTTCGTTATGCTCAAGACACCACCCGGCTTTAGGGTTAAACTCTTAAAAAATGACAAAATTCCAAGGAAATCCGCTGTAAATCAGAGGAATTTTTTTTTTCATGAACAACTGACTTCAAATCTCGATTTAACGCACCATAAAACCCTTATATGTGAAATTTTTATCAAAATCAAAAAAATATTTTTTTTTTTTTTTGCCCTTTTCGAGGAGGTTCACTATTCTTTAGCCAATCAAGATTGTCCAAAATTCCTTCCTGTTGAAAAAAATAATGAAAAACCAGTATACACACATAGTAACCAAGATAGAGTAACAAGTAAAATTCCGGTCTCGAATCCTATTGAAAAATCGAATTGCCTCTGAGCTTTCCACTGCCGTTTTCCTGGCTACCCTAGATAGATTCGTTGCACGCCGCGTCTTTCCGCATTCCATTCTATCTGACCAGGGTCGTAATTTTGTCGGAGCTAATAAGCAATTAAAAGACGTGCATCTTTTCCTCCGCGCTCATCACGAGGAAATTTCGACTGTCTTGTCGAGTCGAGAGATAAGTTGGGTATTCAATCCTCCTTTAGCGCCCAATTTCGGTGGTCTTTGGGGAAGCCGCAGTCAAATCCGCAGAACCTTTGTTTATCTCGGTTATCCACCGAAGTTTTATTCACTTTCGAAGAATATGCCACTCTTTTCGCTCGGATCGAGGCTATTCTAAATAGCCGTCCTATCTGTTCATTGCCTTCTGCCCCCGCGGATGCCGCTGCTTACTTAAGTCCGGGACACTTCCTCATTGGGGCTCCACTTTTATCCGTTGCCGAGATTCCTATTTCTGAGAATCATCATTTAACATCTAGATGGAAGATCATTTCCCGGTATTCGCAGCACTTTTGGCGACGATGGTTTTTGATTTCGACAAGCAAATTTTTTTTAAAACGTTTTTTGAGACGAGGTATCTGAAAATAATATCAGTTTTTTATTTAAAAATTGCCCTCACCTAAATTGGTAATATATATATATATATATATATATATATATATATATATATATATATATACATATATATATATATATATATATACTTTGTGTGTGTGTGTGTGTGTGTGATTGTAAAATATATATATATATATATATATATATTAGGAAGTGAATAAATTAGTAAGTTGTTAAGAACATTTATAAGCTAAATACCATACATTATTTTTTTCATTTTTTGAACAATTTATAAATTTTTAAATATTTATGATTTAATTCTTTATTAGCGAACCGTGACTGTTGGCAGAGGGCGATAGGAGCGCTCCGATAGGCGGGCGATGACAGCTGGGGCAGGCTCGAAATGCTCGATTGTAGCTATCTTCACTTTAAGGTAAATATTATTTCATAATCAATAATAATAGCTTATCGATATTACTCCCACGTACATATCGATATATTTATGTCGCCCAAAAAAAGGACAGCAAATGAATAAAAAAATTAGATGTAAAGAATGGGAGTTGAAACTTTCTATCGATATTAATAAAATCTGTGGTAATCTCGTAGAATTCAGGTTTAATTTGTGAGTAAGTCACATGTTTAAAATCCTAAATTTATTTCTTTTTTTTTATCTATTTCTAGAAATTTCTATTCTAAAACAGAGATAAAGTTATAAGGAAGTTATAAAGTTATAAGATATAAGAACTCCCAAAGGAGTCCAGTATCTTATTTTTATATAGTATGGGAGAAGAAAAAATATTTGTTTTATTTCGTTTATTTTTAATTACTACTTTAGACCTGTGGCACATGTGAATAGTGCAACAATTTTATTTTAAGAAAATAGAAATCTTTTGCTCAATGATTCACAAGTCAGTATTTATATCTGTAAAAATTTTAAAACTAATTCCATTAGATACAAATATAGAGAAAAAAATATTAGTTTTCTAGTGATATAGCCCAAATTTATAAAAATGATTATCATTTGAACATTGTATGAATTTTAAGTTCACTGGATACCACCTATAGCTACTTCGGTGTAAACGACGAATCGTCTACAGTAACTAAATTTTCAGATCCCTTGAACTTGCTATCTCTGTCGCTGGCATTTTGAATCGGATGTAGTAACATCGCTTATAACAACATATCGGTCATAGCGACCTGTCATCGGTTATAAAGCAGCAGTAGTTTAAAAGGGAATCAGCTCAAAGTAAACAAACTAAGTAAACATTGCCTTGTTATTATCTTAGAACCCTCTTCTCCCTCACCCCTACACACTAACCCTGGACACAATGCCATGGGCTCAATTCGTACACTATAATAGATTGTATTCGTGAGCGGTGAACTTCACAGTGATATAGTTGAAAGGGGTATTGATGCTATTGATACTAAAATATGTTACCAATATTGTAATTCAGAACTTTACTGATGTGCTATGAAAGAGCATTTGTATTTTAAGAAATTATTATGTCACATTCGCTAAATAAAACTTAAATTTCCAATAATACATTTAAAAGATGAGGGAAAAGATTTAAAAAAATAAAATAAAATAAAATAAAATTGGTTTTCTATTTTTCTTCTGGTTGATAAATCTGTTTAATAAAATTAGAGGATATATATTAAATATATAACATATAGTAAAATACCGAGAATAATCTCTATCTACGAAGAGCGTTCTGACTCGAAAAAGTGAGAGGATACTGAGAATGTAGAGAAAAATGTCCATGAGAATAGAAGAGTATGATCAAATATTGAACTAGAACAGCTGTGGTGAGCCAAATATTGTTTCTGAGATCAAAGAGGGAAGATTGCAGTGGTTCGGCCACGTTCAAAGGATCCCAGAAGACGGACTAAATAAAAAGATGCATGCCGGGAAGAAAGATATTTAGATGGACCAAGGCTGCGGTTGTTGGACAACGTCGAGGACGACCTAGGAAGACTTGGAGGGAGAGGTTGGAAAAGGAAGGTGGAAGATAGACAGGGGTGGCTGTCGATTCTTTTTTTAGTTCATGGCCCGACTTAGGGCTGTAGCGCTAAATATAATAATAATAATACATATAGTATTTATCTGATTATATAATATATAATCATATATGTTTATATTATAAACCTATCTGATGGTAGTAATTAATATGGATATTTCATATTATTCCATACTAGAATCAATATTATGTTAAATATTTTCATCAAAGCCCTAAAAGAAATCCTTCACCATTTGACGAATTTTGATAATTCTTGGCACTAATATTTTTCTTATAGAAAAGTTATGTAAGGTCGGACTGTTTTATTACATATTTTATCTATTCCCACATTACATATTGTATAACTTATTCCATATATCAGTTAAGATTAAAAAATGAAAAACAAAAAACATCTAAAGAAGCTTAGAAAATAACTGAAGTTTTCTTTAAATAAAACAAATTTTTAATAGTTTTTTAATTTGACATGTGAGGTTCTACCCCAAATATTGAATCAAACATGGCCGCCAAGTAATTTTTGGTTCAGGTTTGATAACTTTGATTAAGACCATAATTTTGTTTAGCCCCAATAAACAAACAAGCAAGACCATATATTTTCAACTCAATGTTTATAAGGCAAAGAAGGAGGGTGATTTAAGTTCTTATTTATTCTTGATAGGCCTCATGGTTGAACACCTCTAGTCAAATAAATTAAGAATTTGATAAAATATATTTCGTAACAAGCCTTAGTTGTCAGGCTTTATTTATCTTCATATTTAAAATAAATTTTGAAAATTTCTGCTGTTAGACATGTGAACTAACACCCAAAAAATGGTGGTCCAAAGATTTAAGCCAGGTTCTTTTTGACTTAGATGGGTTTATTTCATCATACATTTACCAATTTTTTTAAAAATTTTATAAAGCATATTAGCTTGTGATAGATAGAAAGTTCGATTCATAATATAATTTATCCGATGATAACATTATTTATGAACAATATATTGCCTATTATTTTAACATGTAAGGTTAATTCATTAGGTTTTCATGTTTCGCTTCTTTGTATTACTTTTTGTATGTATATTTTAAATCATAAAATAAAATGGATGAAATAATCCATCTACCAAAATCCTTATTTATGTCCTTTAATAAGCTGTCATAAAATTAAGCCTAAATAATTTGAATTTATTTAATAACAACAATTTTTAAGATATATTTTAATTTTGAGTTATTTTCGCATATAGCTTTCAAGAATTTGTGAATTTATCATCTTCTCATGATTTAACTATGTATAATGATTTTTCTTTTTATATTCAAAATTTTTCCACCAAATAAATAATAATATCTTTATATAATACAAAAATGTTATGTCATATCACCAATAAATGTAACTATAAAATCAAAATATATCATTTTGACAAAATTAAAATTTAATAATTAATGATTATTAATTGTGTTAATATCTGAATTTTTTTTTCTATTTTATGATATATTAAAAATATAGGAATCATTTTTTAGTTAGCACTATTAGAAAAAGAAAAAAATATGATTTCATATTGACAAACCATGAAATACTTATTTCATGATACTGTTTCATGTATCTGTGCAGAGACAATTTTAATTTTAACATTTATAATTAAGGGTTTTCTATTAAATATGGCAAATATGTTTTATTATCCAGTTTTTTAAACACTATTTTTTGTAATAATTATTTAATAAAATAATAATAATTAAAAAATCCATCAACTTATAACGAATTTCTATAAAAGTGGAATAATTGAAATAATTTTATGTGATTGACTCTATAATATATTTTATGAATATTGAAAATTAATTTATATTTTTCTTTGTTTTCACTTTTTGTATAATATTACATATTTATTACTATACTTGTTTGTGTAAAATCTAAATTTGAAATGAACCTGGATCATACCTATGAGATAACATATGCTTTTTTTTATAAGTATGGTGGTCAGAACTACAATATGGAATTGAATTTTTAAATATTTTTTTCTTTAGTGATTTAAGAGCGCTTTTATATATGAAAAGAATATCGTAAATATAATTGAAAAATAAAATAAAATAACATATTAATAGTAACATATGGTAAGCTTACTGTAATCTTCCATCAGCTGAACGTAATCTGCGCAGGTCTGTCCCCACCTTTCCTCGTCTCATCCTAGCCATCAGAGCGCCATTTTAATTGCCCTCATCAGTTTAATCCAAATATATTTCATATGGAATGGATATATGGGATATGATTGGCATCACTACACGTGTACAACTTTGCTGCAACTCGATAGGTAAGTATCGATACATAACTATCACAGATTACTAGGATATTGCTAGACTAGAATATGCTAGACCCGACAGAGCTGTAGTTACGAGCTGAGCTGCAGCCGACTGGGCTCAGCTGATTGGTCGAGCCATCCCCAGCTGCAGCACTTCCAATGAGAATCAGCAGAATCCTTTTAAAAACGTCATAGAATATGAATTAATACGTGAGATATGGCTACATTTCTGAAAAGATATTTTGGTTATGTTCGTCAACAGCTGATGGCTTCAGTGCTAAGCCAGCTGATTTATAAAAACAATTTTTTTCCTATAGTTATCATGTTTCAATGTCCATATGCAGTACCAAATATTAAAAAAAAAATGTGTACCTATATAAATTTTTTTTATTTTTTTTTTTAATAAAAAATTATTGAAATTTACAACAGTATAAAATTTATACATCAAGTAAATGTGCTGTTAACTATTACAATAACGTGACAAAACTTGAAAAGAACTACTCATCAGTAAGTAGTTCTTTAATAAAAACTCTACACTAGCAAGTTGAGAAATTAGGGCGTTTGAGTGGTTATGGAGCTTACTATGAAAGGATATATATCTGGTTTGGGCTAAATCTGCAACATATGGAACATTAAGATCTTTATGGATAAGTTTATAGGTGACAAAGTAAGGTGCATTGAGGATTTTTCGAAGGATTTTGGATTGGATACGAGATGAATTGGATGGTTTAGTGGAGCCCCAAAGTTCAACTCCTTAAGTCCAGATAGGTCTAATTACAGTCATGTATATTAGTCTTTTGTAATTAATTGGGAGCTTTGAACGTTTGCCTAGTAAATGTTGAAGTAGTCTGTAACGACGGGCAGCTTCTTGTCGTTTTAGTCTTGTATGTGGATTCCAAGTTAGACGTTTGTCCAAGTGGAGCCCTAGGTAGCAGATCTGTTCAACAGGGATTAGTGGAATATCATTAAAGGATACTGTAGGACAGGAAGTCGTGGGTTTACGACGAAGGGTAAAGGTTATTTGGTGAGATTTTTTGGTATTTATTTTGATTCACCATTTTTGACACCATTCTTGAAGGCTTAGGATATGGAATTGGAGTGTTTGGGAAGCAATTCATTGTTTATTGATAACACACCTACGTCATCAGCGTAACTGGTGAGGACAGTGGTAGGATGAGTTGGAATGTCAGCTGTATACACCGTGTAGAGGATAGGGCCTAGGATACTACCTTGAGGAACACCGGCAGATTGGGTAAAGAGGGAAGAATAGGCATTTTTATGGTTTACTCTGAAAGTTCTGTCACTCAGATAGGAATGGATAATTAGGAAGTATGTTGAAGGAAGGAATCCTATCTAAAATAAAATACGAAATTAAAGTTTAAATAACAAAAGCTACTATCAGCTTAAATTTTGCAACGGTCCACAGGACACTTACTTATATTTTCCTTATAGATCTCGCACATTGGGACGAATTGCCGATCTAGGTGGAAAAAAGTCATCATCAAAATTAATGAAACTATTATTAGGTGTATAAGGGAGATGTTTATAGAACGGCATTAGAGGTTCTTTTGTTTTTAGCAAGTTGAAAATAAATGTAAAAACATCGATGTAAGTAGCATCTTACTCGGCAGGTCACAATTTGTATTAACTAAACATTCTGTCAATTGATATTTGTGTATCATCGTATTCATATTTTTTCTTGTTATTTTGCAATTTGAACTATTACTATTATTATCTTTTTAAAAGTACCGTAAACTAAAGCATTTTTTAAACTAAAAAGATCTATTACTAATAATTGCCCCAAAGTACCTCTCTGAAATTTATAGTAGAGGTGTCTTAGAGGGTTTAAGTATAAAATGATAAAACATTTGGCTGCTTTTATTTGCTTTCTTGTTAGAAAACGAATTTTCAATTCCGCTAAGGGAGTTATTTAGTATTTGGCATAAGTGTAAGGCATTGATTTAATAAATATATCACTACATTGGAAACATTTGTATTAGAGGATATTATTCCAATATCTTCCATGCGTTGAAGAGATATTTAAAATTGGTAGTTACGAAAATAAAAACGAAATAATTATAGGTTGGAAAACCCCGGAAAGTAGAATTACATTTTATTCACTCCCGATCATTAAGGTGATTAAGAAAATCAATTTTATAACAAAAAAAAGTTTTACATTCGTTTATAAAGTTGTTATATAAAGAATTACGTAAGGATGAATGTATGTATGCATGTTTTTACTATATGTATTGAATTTTAATTTAGATATAAAAACATTAAAAAGTGAGTCAGACTTTTTTTCTCCCAGATTGGTCATTGTTTCCTCTGTTCCTATTATTCTATTCGCTTTGTATTGGTTAATTTTTATTCAATCATTTAAATAACAAATTTTGTATTTTTTTTTTTTGCAACATTATGTTAGTTCTTATTTAAATGGAGACTAAAGCACAACTGAATAAATAGTTTTGTTTGGAAGGCAAACAGTCCAGTAAGATATCACAGAAAGACTTTAAAAACAAAAATCGGAACCAAGGATAATAGGGGCCTACTGTATAGTATTATGCCTACGTTTATGACTTGAGTTGTTTTATTTTACCTTATTTCAACTTGTTTATTTTATTTTACCTTATTGCCTTGTTTCAGATTAATGTTTATTTGAATCAGGTTTTTATCTCTATGTATGAGAAAAACTAGATAAGTGCATTTTTGTCTACAATAAGAAAAATATTTTGAGCAACCCATAATGGTATCCTACTCATCATGTAAAAGTAGGCAAGTTGTAATGTCTATTGTATAAAAGGATAGCATTGCCATTACAACTTGCCTATTTATACATGATGAGTAGGACTCCAATATGGGTTGCTCAGAATATTTTTCTTATTGAAGTCAAAAATGCACTTATCTAGTTTTTCTCAAATGGTGCAGAATTCTTAGTTAAAATTATCTCGTCTTTTTGGCCGGAAGCCGCGACGGGGGATACTAGCTCTAATATTTTTATTTTCCCCTGGACACAGAGTGGGACGAATGACCAATCTAGGAGGAAAAAAGTCTGGCTCACTTAAATAGACATAGAAATCTGATTTAAATAAATAAAATAGCCGAAATAAGGTAAAATAAAACAACTCAAGTCACAAACGTAGGCAAAATACTATACAGTAGGCCCCTATTATCCTTGGTTCCGATTTTTGTTTTAAAAGTCTTTCTGTGATACTCTTACTGGACTGTTCGCCTACTAAACAAAACTATTTATTCAGTTGTGCTTTAGTCTCCATTTAAATAAGAACTAACGAAATGTTGAAGAAAAAAAAAATATATACAAAATTTGTTATTTAAATGATTGAATAAAAATTATCCCATACAAACCGAATAGAAAAATAGGAACAGAGGAAACAATGACCTATCTGGGAGAAAAAAAGTCTGATTCACTTTTTAATGTTTTTATATCTAAATTAAAATTCAATAGATATAGTAAAAACATGCATATATACATTCATCCTTACGTATGTCTTTATATAATAACTTTATAAACGAATATAAAACTTTTTTTGTTATAAAATTGATTTTCTTAATCACCTTAATGATCGGGAGTGAATAAAATGTAATTTTACTTTCCAAGGTTTTCCAGCCTATAATTATTTCTTTTTTATTTTCGTAACTACCAATTTTAAATATCTCTTCAACAAAAATGTGTTTTTCGGGATTATAATGCCCAAGGAACCAGATCCCGAGTTATTTTATTTTTGTCCCTGTGTTTCTTAACATTGGCGTGATATTACTAAAAAAGTGATGAAAACGAGTTTGGAAGGAATATTTGGTCTATTTTCGTTTTTATTTGCAGTGGCAGGTAGCTGTTTTTCGTGGACGCATCAGTTCGTAACCACGCAACCATTATATGTCGGAATACCCTAGTGTAAATATCACTTTTGACTGTAAGTACATTCAATGTTCAGATTGTCATGTCGACTATAAATCGGTTTAACCAAATATTTATTTGCAACGGACCTCATGCGTTCTAATACTAGGCTACGGCCCTCATAACATACGTCAGAGAAAATGCAAAATATATTAATAGGATTTCGGCGGTAATATTTTTAACCTTATTTTCACATTGTCATGGCCATTATAATTTAACATTGTCTTGGTATCTTTATATTCCATGCAACTGTTAAGACACCATGACAATGTTAAAAAATTCATTTTTAAATAATTTTAGGAATAATGTGGCCGAAATTGAGTGTGATATTAACGTTATAAATAAATAAATACTGCTATTCGTTATGAAGCAGGAATGTTTCATGTTTTATTAATTTTTTACTATAGAATCTTAAACAAATAAGATCCCTTTTTCATATTGTCATGTATAAAGTGACATTGGTGTGGGGGTATTCACATTGTCATGGGTTAAAATTAAAAACTGAAATTTAAAAAAAAAGTAAAGTGATTCATGTGTTGCTGCACCCCCTATAATCCTCTCAGGTAACCTTCAGGAAGTATCTAGAAGTAGCTAGAAATTTGCTTGTAGTTTAATAATTACCCATATAAGACTATTATAATACCAACAGTTCTCTACGGATGCGAAAAATGGCCGCTTACGTTAAGGGAGGAACAACGCATTAAAGTTTTTGAAAAAAAAAGTACTGCATAGAATATTTGGCCCAAAAAAGATGAAGGAATGGGAGACTTTAGAAGGCTTCACAATGTGGAATTGCGTGATTTACATCCGGTAAATATAGTTCAGATATAGCATCATGTTTAAAATGGGCATGTTATGTCGTTAGGTTTAGTTATGACCAAATTTCGAAAAAATTAATCAGTTTTGAGGCGTCGGGTAAACGACCATGGGATAGACCAAGACGAAGATGGGAGTATTGCGTCAGGGCCGACCTGGGAGATTTAAGTTTTGAGGGAGTGGATTGGAGGGGATTACGTGGTCAACGGTTGGTGGTGTAGGCATCGAAACTTCGGGTTACAGTTATTAGTGAAAAGCAACTGAAGTTTATATTTATGTACGCTAGATCCTCTACATGGTTGATACAGCTGAGATCTCGGGTTAGCGACCGTCCTCAGGAAATTTGCTCATTACACTTGAGTGTCATCTAGGATACAGGACAATCTGGATAGTCCGACAAAGATTATCAAGTAATGGGGAACTCTCGCAAGAACCCCCTGTTTCGACACAACCGGCGAGTGGTTGGTTAAATGATTCATTTAAGAACCCCGCGGCGGTAGTACACACCAATTTCTTGGGAAATTTTGAAAGAAAACGCCGAAGAGTTCAAAAATAAAATCACTGAAAAGGATAATTTTAACGATTTAATCAGTGTTTCACCCTTCATCGTCTGAAATTTAAGAGTTGGGTCTAAGTCCAGGACATGTTTAGAACACAAATTTACTATAGGAGAAATGTATAGAATTCTAATTAAAAGTTAAAAAAAAAAAACAACAACAAATGTTTATGAAAAATTTGATCAAATCGTGTCTCAAAAGTTTAATTACTACATTCATACATATAAATTTAATG
Source organism: Euschistus heros (assembly GCA_003667255.2). Taxonomy (NCBI): domain Eukaryota; kingdom Metazoa; phylum Arthropoda; class Insecta; order Hemiptera; family Pentatomidae; genus Euschistus; species Euschistus heros. The sequence continues at coordinate 2,510,555 of RCWM02000082.1, forward strand.
ATCTTTCTATTATTTTTCAGAGGTTATATACTCATTTTTTTTTTCGAAATAATTATTTTTATTTTATTTTATTTACTTTCCGGTGCCATGTACCACCATATTTAGTTAGAGGCACCACACTAGGTTAGAGGCACCATACTCAGGTTGAGAACTATAATTCCTTGTACAGGTTTGTTTGTTTTAAAAATTGAATAATGTGGATTTGGAGATACGAATTATTTTCAAGCAATGTTGAAATTTCTTTATTCATTAGACCGTTATCTTTTCTTTGCTTTTGGTATTTTTGGCATTCAACAAGAATGCGTTCTATAGTCAGGTTTACCTGACATTCGTTGCATTTTGGGGGTTGCTTGTCTTCCAATAAGTAACTGTGAGTTAATTTTGAGTGTCCAATTATTAATCTTGTAAAGATGACTTGTTCTTTTCTTGTTCCTGGTTCTTCTTTCCATGGTGCTGGAATTGGTCTAATTTTTTTAAGTTTGTTATTGCTCTCGGTTCTAAGAAATCTTTCATGCCAAACTATATTGATTTGATGTTTTAAATAGTATTTGAGATCTGGTAAAGGGGCAGGAATTAAGGGTAATGGGAAGAGGGAACACGCTTCTTTGGCTGCTAAATCCGCTTGTTCTTTACCTTCTATTCCTGAATGTCCAGGAATCCACATCAAGCTAATAATTTTAAATTTCGAAATAGAATCAACTAAGGTGGTTATTTAAGATATTATGTAGTTTTTTTACATTATGGTTTTTGTTGCTAATGCTTGTGAGAGCCGAAAGTGAGTCAGCACAGATTAAGTATTCTTTTTGGTCCATGTCCAATGTTTTTATGTGCTCTAGCGCTAGTTTAATAGCATAAAATTTGGCAGAAGAAATAATTATGTTAATAATTAGTTATTTATAACAGTTTTAAAAGTATAAAAATGCAATGATTTGTCATTTTTGTTTTTTTCTTGTCTTTACATCTAGTGATGTGCCATTTTTGGTAATTCGGCAACCCTCTGGTCCTGTATGTGTCGGATTATCGAGATTGTACTGCATTGATTATTAAATTGCATTCCAATCACTCCAATCTGATATCATAAATTGTTAAGAATAGTTTCGAATGGAGGTTCAAAATAAATCAAAACAAATCTCATCAAATAACTTTTACTTTTCGTCGTAAAACTATAATTTATTTAAAGTATCGTTGAATAATATATAATTAATCCCTGTTAATCTAGATCTTGAACTCCATCTTGACAAAAATACTTGGAATTGAAAATACAAGAAACTGCTTTTCGTTTTCAATTAATTCAACATCAACAATACGAACTTTCATTGATTTCAATTAATTTTCATTTCGAAGTTGAACTTTATGGCTCCATTAAACCTTCCTATTCGTCTCTTATCGAATCCTTACAATCCAAAATCCTGTGTACTATGTCGTAAATAAACTAACCCATAATGTTCTAAACGCTAAATCACAAGTATAATAGCCTTTTAAAATTGTCATTAAAACTTCTAATACATTATCGCAATATTTATGTTATTATTCTATATTCTTTAATTGGAAATGTATTTTCACCATGAATAACATTTTTAAAAATCTTCAGGGTGTATACATCTTACATTCAAACTCATCCTACCACTGTCCTCACCACTTACGCTGATGACGTAGGTGTGTTATCAGTAAACAATGATCCCTTCATTGCCTCCCAAACACTCCAATTCCATATCCTAAGCCTTCAAGAATGGTGTCAAAAATGGTGAATCAAAATAAATCCAAAAAAATCTAACCAAATAACCTTTACACTTCGTCGTAAACCCACGGCTTCCTGTCCTACAGTATCCTTTAATGATATTCCACTAATCCCTGTTGAACAGATCCGCTACCTAGGACTTCACTTGGACAAATGTCTTACTTGAAATTCACATACAAGACTAAAAAGACAAGAAACTGCCCCTTGTTACAGATTATTCAACATTTATTAGACAAACGTTCAAAGCTCCCAATTAATTACAAAACACTAATATACATGACTGTGATTAGACCTATCTGATCGTACGGAGTTGAGCTTTGGGGCTTCACTGAACCACCCAATTCATCTCTTATCCAATACTTACAATCCAAAATCCTTCGAAAAATCATCAATGCACCTCGCTTGGTTACCAATAAACTTATCCATTAAGATCTTAATGTTCCATATGTTGCAGATTTAGCCCAAACCAGATATCTATCCTTTCACAGTTAGCTCCATAACCACTCAAATCCCCTAATTTCTCAACTTGCTTCACACTCCATTCCCGATAATCCTCCGAGGTGTCTGATAAGAAGATGGCCCAGAGATCTTCTAGTGTAGAATTTTTATTAAAGTGCTACTGATGAGTAGTTCTTTTTAAGTTATGTCACGTTATTGTAATAGTTAACAGCGCATTTACTTGGTGTATAAATTTTATACAGTTGTAAATTTCAATAAATTGTTTTGTTTTTATTTTAAATCTTCAGCTAAGACTCTAAACAAACGTCATTTTTGGAATCCATTTACAAGAGATAAAGACATGAAACCCATAGACTACTTTATAAGACTATTTAATAATAAGTCATTAAAGACTACCTTTAACTTTTATAGACAAACGTTCAAAGCTTCTAACTAATCAAAAATATTCTTATTTACAAGACAGTAATTAGTATTCCGATATACGAAGTTGAGCTTTGGGCCTCTACTTAGCTCTCCAATTCTTGTATACAATCCTTGCAATCCAAATTCCTACGTGTAACTTTTCAGTGTAACGTATTAGGACATTAACAAACTTACTCATAGTGATCTAAATGTTCCATGTGTTGCGGATTTCGACAAAACTAAATATATACTCTTCCACGATCAACTAAAAATCAACTCGAATCCACTAGTCTCCCAGTTTGCTTAGCTTCCAGTTCCAGAAAACCCTCCGAGGCGTCTGAAAATCAGATAGCCTAGGGAACTTTTTATATAGAACTTTAAATGAAGTGCTGCCAATGAATAGTTGCTTTACAATTTATACTAATCATTTTCCTCACTCGCTTACTTGATTTAAATATTGTAAGGAGCTCTAAATATCCTTGACCCTTTTTAGAATTAGTCCTTTTTACATAGGCGGGGAGTACAACCTACCGAACAACCCCCAACCTGGAGTACCAGAGCTTGATTTCGGGGTACTCTCCCCTTTCTCAATAGCTCCAGGACTGTCCAACTGTCCACCCTCTGACTGCCATTTCTTACAACCATAATGGTTATACCGCCATAGTTGGTACCGACATCTTAGCTTACCTCCTTTTAGGAGGCGTTTCCCGGGGAGGACCACTTGGAGGTTGAGGTCGGATACCCCCCCCCCCCCCCCGTACTTTCTGATAATATTATTAAACTTTATAAATGAATATATTGGTCCGGCGCAAAAACAATGCAGATTTGAATATCCATTTTGTTAAGGCATGTGCTTGCCAAGTAAACAAGGATAATCTCCAGTATAGTTATTGGATTATAAATAATGGTTAAAAACCTTGTTTTGTTTTTTTTTTTTCAAATATTAGTTTAGTTTGTGTTACATTTTCTATGAGTAAGTACCCCTGAACATCAAAACAAGATTTTCGTCAAATTTAATTTTACATATTCAAACTTGGTCGAAGTGCGGACCGAACCGCGAGTAACATTAATATTGTTTGGGTAGTAGGAAGAGGATGTACAGTGCAGCGATGATTCCAGAAATTTCTTTTCAGAAGGTGGCTCACGGAGAGGACCAATTGGACGTTGAGGTCGGAACCCCTCCCCCTCCCCTTGAGATTATTAGTTAATAAAAAAAAAGTTACATAGAACCTGTCGATAAGACTATAATTCCTGAAATATGTCTTGACGATCTGTGTAGAAAATTAAAGCGTGGAAGTGATTAAATATATATTTTATCGTAGGCCTATAGGTTTTTAATTTTACGATTTTTTAAAATTCCTACGATTCTTGGTTCCTAATTACTATAGTATACTTCACTTGTAAGCAAAAAGTTTCACTAAATTGTTTTGTTTTTTTCATTTTCTTAGCTAAAAGTTTCATTCTGATTTAGGTGTTTAAGCTCAAATACCCATTAACAAGAGTTTATCGCCCTTAAAACTGCAAAGTATCGAATGTGAAAATACAAGGTTTTTGCTTTCGATCTTTAGTAATGCGTTACATTGATTTGGCATAATCAAATAGTTTGTTATAATCGACCCTTTGACAGGTTTATTCCCCCCTCCCCTCTTTACAGGGCGAATTCAGATTTGAGAATTCGCTAAAACGTATATCTGTCCTAAAGTAATTTATATAATACAGTAGCAAGTAATCCAAAAATGTCTTTTTTCACATTCGATACTTTGCAGTTGTAGGGACGATATGAACATTATCAGGATTATTTTTTTTTTTTTTTTGGAATTTGGTCATCTAGGGACTGCGTTAAACAACTAATATACAATGTACATTTCTTCTATTGCATTCATTCTCCTTCCTCTTCTGAGTCTAGTGCTGCCATTCGTAGGTGTAACATCGCTACTGTGCGTCTCTATGATAATTGATATTTTAACTAAATTATTGGTAACTGGGAGTGATATAATTATTATAAAGTAGTATTTTAATGAACAGTGAGTTTATATAGTGAGTATAAGTGCAATAGGGATTACAGTAGAGCATAGAACAAGATCGGTAAAGGAATTACTCGGAAGGTGAGTGGATAAATAAGTAGCCATTACGTCCTAGTGCGCATTATCATTTCCCCTACCTCCTGTCGATCATATATCAATATATATCAAACAGTAACATATATGATAGTAGGAGAAGTTGTGTCGATAATTAGCACAAAAAAATAAAAATAAAAATAACGTAACATTTATCGTTTGAGATGGCTGTCACAAATGAAGATCTCATGGAACTAATTAAAGAGATGAATAAAAATCTTGAAACAAATAATGAAATAAATAAGGATCTAATAAAAGAATTAGAATCAGTAAAAAAAAACCTGCACTTCTTTAAAAGAAAAAACAATCAAGCTAGAAAACGAAGTAAAATTCCTTAAAAAACAACTAAGAAAAAATAATTTCCTAATTCACAATTTCTGAAAAGGAGAATATTTTAGAAATAGTCAAGGGCGTCTGCAGTGAAGCCAATGTTGACCTTCCCGATTATAGCGTAAACAACTGTTATCGATTAGGGAAAGGACCAATACTTGTTTCTTTAAATAATTATAACATTAAACAGAATATTTTTAGGCAGAGAATGTTACTAAGAAATAAACAGATATCAATTAGCCATGATAAATCATTGGAGGAACGGGGGGAAGGCAAAAAAATTTATTCCTACCTAATAAAACTAAAAGTTATCGACCAAAATGCCACGTTTCAAAAAGGTTTTTTCAAAATAAGAGGGTCATACTATAGAATGGACGAAGTAGAGCAATTAATAAAAGGAAATGACCCTGATGTTTCTGAAACAAAACAAAAAACGGACCTAAAGCGAATAACTGACGAAGAACAAGCCAAAAAGAAAAGAAAGGCTGAAGATAAATTAGATAGGTACAAGTTTCGACCTAGAAGTTCATCAACTATATCAGTTGATAAGAGGTCATCTTGACAGAACAACTCGTCCTCCTCCAATCAAGTATCGATTCTCGATTCATGGAAAATACCTAAATAAAACTATTTTTATTTTGTTTTTAGAACTTTTATTGAGTAAATATTACAATCTGCCACAAATGTGGGCAATAAGTAATATAGATGGCATATGATTATTACATTCACACATTATGTACAAAAAGAGAGAGAGAAAAAAAATTATATATACAAAATAAAATAAATATAAAGATAACAGAAAGAACTTCCTATACATGAACAATATACAAATAAATAAATGAAATACTAAAATAAGAAAAAATAAAATATTGAGTAAGTAAAAATAAATAAATAGTAGTAATAAAAAATTATTATAATTATAAGTTAAAAACACAATCGTACTTTATTTACAATACAAACTCATCCTAGGGACCCTCAGCCAGACCCCTCCCTCCAATTATGGAGGGACAAGCCAGGCATAGAGAGGTCCCAGCTCTTCTCTCTCACATGCGTCACTGGTGTAAAAAACCCAGTGGAGGCTGAGTGAGAGCGCTATAGTACAATCAACACGCTGTAACCCCCACGGACATGAGTAGAGAAGCTGGCCATTGCCAGAACTTTATAATAAATAAATTTATTTACCGAATTTATTTATTTATTTATTCAATTTATTTACCGAGAGCCTCATCCCAGAGGAACAGGCAGGCTTTAGAAGCGGAAGAGGATGCATCGACCATATCTTCACCCTTACGTCACTTATTGGAATCACGTTTAGAACAGAAGGAAGATACCTATACGCAGTATTCATTGATCTTAAAAAAGCTTTCATTAACCACAGTCTTCTCTGGAAAAGCTTCTTATCCTGGGAACTGGAGGTAAACTTGTTAGAATAATAAAAATGCTATATGACAATGCCTCAACTCAAATTTCAGTCAATGGACAACTCTCTGAAGAAATCAACATCTCTTTAGGTCTGTTACAAGGGGAAAGTCTGAGCCCTACATTATTTTTGCTATTCATCTCCGATATAGTCCAGTATTTTCATAATAGAGGAACAACAGGTGTAAGCATCGACAGTTCACATGAGTTAACGATTCTCCTGCTGGCAGACGATATCATCCTCCTAAGCAACAGTTGGTATGGTGCACAGAAGAGCCCTCAAAATATTGCAGGATTATTGTAGTGACAATTCTCTTACCCTCAACGTTGATAAATCAAAAGTCTTAGTGACAATTCTCTTACCCTTTTTCAAAATTCTTAGTTTTTCACAAATCCCCACGAACTAAACAACTGAAATCAATGTACTGGCACAATGAAAAATTGGAGTACGTTAAAAGCTACAATTATTTAGGATTACCCTTTACACAAACAGGCAAATTTAAAAAAGCATCGCAGCACTTCATCCAGAGATCATCAGTAGCATATGCAAGAGTAATAGACATCCTGAAAAAGGCAAAAGCGATTCCTGGGAAGCAAAAAAAAGCGTTATTTGACTCCATGGTCTCCTCAACCTTACTATATGCTTCTGAAATATGGAGTCTCAAGTATCTCGAGGCGATCGAGATAGCGCAGCTGAAATTCATAAAATATCTTTTTGGTTGGCCCAGGAACACCCCAAACTATATAGTTCGCCTCGAGACTGGTAGAACCTCACTGAGCCTGAAGTTTATCAAAAAGTTGATAAAGTTGAAACTTTCACCTATGGACTGCCAAAAACTTTAATAGACTGAAAGCACTCTGATGTGGAGTATAATTGGGTACTCAAATATAAGGTGATAGCTGAGTTTAGAGAGGAGCTCTCTGCCCCAAAACTGGCTTATCAATACAAAGATGTCATCTTGAAAAAGCACAGAACAGTCTATATCTCAATAAACATTCAAAGAGTTCTCAGGTCAACCAACTTCTCATTGTACCGATTACAACTACAATATCTCAAATCCCGAAACGTACCTAACATACAAAGTACACATAAAAAAGTTGAGGTGTGTCAGTCAATTAAGAGTCGCTAACCAAGAACAAATTAAATTATATACTAAAAACAAAACTTTTTTATTCAAATCACAGGAAACTTGCAAATCATGCAGTCAATATATCTCCAATAGCTTATACCACATCCTTCTCTATTGCCCAACGTTCAAGGAATATAGACAACAGTTTCTTCAGCCATACATCACAATGTCCTCTGATGATCACAATATTGAGGCTCTATTAAATATTAACGGTGTAGAAAAATTAAATAAAGTATATTTCTTCATGATAAATGTATATAGGGTGCTAATGTCTTTATGTGGTCAATGACTAATTTAAGAAAAAAAAAAAAAAAAAAAGAAATGAATAAACTGATATTTATTGGAATCAATATAAGGTTGTTGTTTAAATTATGTTAGTGATAACATGGAGATATGTCTTGAGTATGTTTGTATTTATATTTGATGTTATTTTATATATTGTATTTATTTATACATTGCGTTTGTATGGATGTATGCATATGTATGTAGGTATGTGTGTGTATGTGTATGCATATATTTATTTATTTAATTATGTAATTAATTATTAATATTAATTTTATGCACAGGTATATTGTGTATTATTGTGGGTGGACGAAGGTGTGTGTAGATGATAAGTGCATATGTAAATATGTATTATGTAAAACGTTGATATCTGTTATAAAGATAAAGGATTTAGATCATATATTTTTATTCCAATTAATATTCATTTGTACAATGTAAACAAAATATTGTTATGTAAGGATTTATTTAAGAGCACTAGACTCGTGCTATGGATCTATTGTATACTATTAATAATATTATTATTTGTACAAGACTCTGTCTTTAACAAATAAAGAGCATTCATTCATTCATTCATTCCTTCCTCTTCTGCCAATATTTCTTCATCCTCTGTCCAGACTGCTCCTCCGGTTCTTCTCTTCTTCATTTCAAATCTCCCAAAGCGTTGAACTTTGTCTCACATCAGGTCTCTCAGGATTATTAAATATAATAATTAAATAAAATCTAGTAGTATTAAAAACATTACCAAGCATTTTAATATTAATTGTATTGTAAATTGAATATTGTAAGAAATTGTAAATTGATAACGTTTATGTCCGTTCCTTGCGATCATTAAGTCTGAAATGATTTTGAATGAATTCTTTAGAGATATGTTCCATGCAATGCAAACTTCCAAAAAAAATATTAATTTAAATTTTTTAACTTTTTTTTAAAATACTACTTGATTTTATTTATTTAATATTATAAAAGACCAAATGTTTTATATGCACTGAATAGATAATATGGGGACGTATACACCCCATATGAAAGTTTAAAATGAAACTTTAAGCCGAGAAAACAAATAAATCAATTGTTTTCCTTGTCTGTAAACCAAGCATGTCTATTTCCAAAATATTTTTTATTGAGAAGGAAAACAGGCAGTTATTGAGGTAGGGAACCGGAGGAAACGTACTCCGCATTCTGTTTAGCTAACAGAAAAACTTCTAATCAACGACTCCCTGCCTCGCTCGATCAAGAATACAGGAATCCCTGATTGCCTTGGTTGAGAAGTCCTCGGGAGAATAATGCCCTTTGAACCGAGAGGATAGAGTTATTAAACATGAGGGTGTTGAAAGGATGCATTACGTGATAGAAGAAGCAACATTTTGTGAATAGTACATTGGCCCCCTCCCTACTGGATGATGAAAGTTTAAAACTGCCCTTATCTTGTCCTCGGAGTCCAAGTTCTTTGAACGGCCAATGTCAGCTGATGTCTTCAGGAAGCTTATCTTAACTTAGTGACATAAGTATTATTAGTGTTATCGTATTAGTGACATAAGTCAGGAAAGGCTAATACTAATTGTAATATTAAACTCCTTCCTGCATCTATTTGTAGAGTGAAACTCCAATTACCCGGATATCCTATCAACTGGATTGATTATTTAAAAATTTTTTTTTTTTTATTACATAAAATTTTTATATTTCGAATAGTCTACTGGCAGATATTGTAGGCCGTGGTTCGGAGTTCACGTGAAACACGATAGGTCCCGTCTTATTAGTTTTCATGACACAATAAAAGACGTAAAACTAAATAGACCATGCGGCAGCTACCGGAACAGTGTCTCAGAATTAGGGACAGAGCCCACACATTTAATTACAGTCAAGTCCTGAGTAAATGTACTTAGTGAATTTCTAGAGGCATAGCACATGCATCCTTCACGTGCTTTGCCCAGCCTGGACCCTATCGCCGTTACGAGTTCTCTTTTTATAATCTCAAAGAGTTATGCCACCTAAAAGAAAACGTGTTGTATTAACTGTGTCCAAAAAAACTTTCCATTGTAGAACGTCTTAGGATAGGCGAATCTGGAAAAAAATTGGCGGATGAGTTCTGTGTCGGAACATCCACGATTTCCGTCTTGTTAACTAAACTTTGTTGTTACATAAATATAATTTTATAACAGCTGCATTTTTAATTATTCAATAAAATAAATAGTTTAATAATTACATATGCCTGTATTTTATTTATTTTTGTCAATACCCTAATTCAATAGTAAATCTAATTATCTGGATCTTTGGGTATCCGGATCAATTTCCTCAATGACAATTCGGATAATTGGAGTTTCACTGTATCTATAAATGACAATAGGTAGAGATAAGAAATTTGCAATAGACAATTGGTAGAGATCCCTCATGTTATGGGATCTAACCGTAATATCGTATATAAGACGAACAAGCCGTGCGTGTTCAGAAAATGAGAGACTTCTTCATTTTCTAACAATCTTTGGACACAAGTGTTTTCACTCAGGGCTCTAAGCCGCTTTATTCTTTCATCTTTAAACACTTGGCACCGAATATTCCGTATGTGTTGACTTTGAAATCGACGTTTTCATCTAGTTTTGTTGTACGGACAGCTTTGATATGATCTATCATATGTTATGAACGCATAGACCTTTGTTCTTCGGCTTCGAGAGCAGCGTATTTCGCTTGTATTCGGAGGCTTTCAGATTCAAGGAAACATGCAATTTGCTCGTACTCTCTCATTTTCTAAACTCACACGGATCGTTCGTCTTTAGTATCAAGGGTACGTGCGATTTGCGCGTGTTCTCTCATTTTCTGAACACGCACGGCTCGTTCGTCTTCAGATTCAAGGGAACGTGCGATTTGCGTGTGCTTTCTCATTTTCTGAAAACGTACGGCTCATTCGTCTTCAGATTCAAGGGAACGTGCAATTTGCGCGTGCTCTCTCAATTTCTAAATACGCACGGCTCGTTCGTCTTCAGATTCCAGAACGCGAGTATTTTGTTCATATTCAGCGGCTTTCTGAAGACGCAAAACTCGTTCGTCTTCAGTTCGAGAGAACCTACGATTTGGGCCTGGTTTCTCATTTTCTGAAGACGCTGAATACGTTCTTCTTCAGATTCGAGAGCACGTATTTTACGGGTATATTCTGACATGCGACTGAGTCGTTGATAGCTCTGAGGTTGAGTTTCCGCAGAACGAGTTTTGCGTTTATCTCTTTGATCATAGAGTACCATTGTCCTTTCTCTGTCTCACGATTCATCTTTTTTCAGAAGAATCTCTCGATAAGGATCTCCTAATTGTTATGAAGTAATTTTTGACTTTTAAATTACTAATAATTTAACGTAATCACTTAGATATTACCTATATACATACCTATGATAATAGTAATAATAAGTAATAGCTACCTATTTACTTCTATCTTATCTTGGTACACTAAAAACTAAGAAATAAAAGTAATTAAAAAAAAATTAAACGATTTCAAGTTGGTAGATAGGTATACAAAATTAGAAACAACCAGTGAACTCAAAAGGATAAAAATGATAGTTTTTAGGAATTACGGAAAAGGAAAACAAAATTCAAAAGCGGATTTGTCTAAGATATACCAAATTCGGTACACACGGCAACAATTTTTTTGATGTCGGTGCCAGCCACCACAATGCTAACACAAATTAAAAAAATGTTAAGAAACATATTAAAAAAAAAAATAAAAAAAACGAAAATCTACCTCTATGCGGACTTAACCATCTCCTGCTCCTGGCACCTACCGCAAAAACATTGTCGGCGTGTGTACCGAATTAGGTATATCTTGGACAAATCCGCTTTCAATTTTGTTTTCCTTTTCCATAATTCCTAAAAAATATTATTTTTTTTCTTTTGAGTTCATAGGCTGTTTCTAATTTTATATACCTATCTACCAATTTGAAGTCGGTTTATTTTCTTGTTTTAATTACTTTTACTACTCTAAAAATTTCAAATAAGCAAAATAATTTTTTTTAAACAAAATTTTATAATTTTAACTTGAAATAAACAGGTCTCTTGTAGAATTTTTGATAATATTCCCTTAAAAATGTTATCATAATTTATCATTAGTGATAAAAGAACACCTTATCCATGCTATCAAAATACAATTCGAGGAAAGATGCGTAATCAGCCCTGCACCGACGAGATGACAGGACTGAAACAATAGGAGTGACTCAACTCGGTGCAACCTCATCCAAACTTACCTCACTGAGTCATTGCTGTACAAAATGCAATATTTATCAAACAGTAGCGATGTACAGTCAATAAATAATAACCTTGATTCTACTCTGACTAGATACTGACATGTATTTCTGTATTTACGTACATTTTATAAATTTGGTCATTTGATTACTAAATATTAAACACCACAAGTTCAAAGAGAAAATAAACTACTTATGTTGCCAACATTCTTCCTCGATTATTAGTTTATTGTTTACCACTACCACTAGGTTTGTGAGGGATTTCTTCCACCAAAGCACTCAGATGGTCGTGATAAACAACAGAAAGCATACCGCTAACTTCCTTGCCTTTGAGATCAAAACATTCTAAACAAAATTTTTGAAACCGTCGCTACACTGTACATTCACTGTTGCTTCCTTCACCCGGAACAACATTGATGTTACGTGCGGTTTGGTTTGGACTAAGTTTGAACTCGTAAAAATAAATTTGAAATAAATCTTGTTTTGTCATCGTGAATTTCAGAGGCCCTTACGCATAGAAAATGTAGCTCAAAATAAACTAATATTTCAGGAAAAACAACATTAATAACAATTGTTTATAATCCATTAACTAGACTGGAGGGTTATATTTATTTACTTGGCAAGCATTTGCCTAAATAAAATGAATATTCAAAACCTGCATTATTTTTTAACCAACCCAATAAACATTGAAAAAGTAGAAAACTAATAACTAAATAAAATTATGATTTGTTTATCTCTCTCTCTCTCTCTCTCTCTCTCTCTCTCTCTCTCTCTCTCTCTCTCTCTCTCTCTCTCTCTCTCTCTCTCTCTCTCTCTCTCTCTCTCTCTCTCTCTCTCTCTCTCTCTCTCTCTCTCTCTCTCTCTCTCTCTCTCTCTCTCTCTCTCTCTCTCTCTCTCTCTCTCTCTCTCTCTCTCTCTCTCTCTCTATCTCTCTATCTCTCTATCTCTCTATCTATCCATCTATCTCTCTCTTTTTCTCTTATTTTGGGTAGATGAGAGCAGTGCAAACTCTCAGATGATCTCCGTCCATGCATCCGAGGCTACATAACGGGCGAAAGTCACTGTCAGCAAGACCAATACGGTGCAAGTGGACTTGCAAGTAGTCGTGTCCTGTGATTAGTCAAAATCGTGCAACGGCTTCAGCTTTCTCGATGTTTCTTGGGATCGGCCCTACCGTGGCAAGTTCCTCCCATTTTTCGCCAGTGCTTGATGTCACCAGGGTCATTTTAGTTATGCTACTGACCGTGGCGTCTATCAGGTTTCTGGCTCTTTTTAAAGTGAGTGGTACGATAGGCTGGTCTGAAAATGCGTTTTTGACATGGGAAATATTTTTAAAAAATCTTTAATTTTAGGGAAGCTGTCCGAATTTCTAAAACCCGATGAATATCAGTTGGAGATAGGTCTGGCAGATGAGGTTGTTGTCGAGTGTCTTGGTAGCACAGCTCGCTTAGTCTCTTCACTGGCTGTCGTGAAACATGATGCTGTGTAAGATTATAGGTACCTACGATTAAGTATTTTTTAATACGTTTTTTATTGAATAATGTTGCTATCACTGTAGTACGGTTTGGACGTGATGGTTACATCTCTGGGTAAAAAGGAGAATGAATTATTTTTTTGGGGTGCAAATTTGGCCAAACCACTGGCGAATGGTACAACACCCTTGCCGAACACCTTGCAGCCTGGGCAGCCGAGTAACCAAGTTTAAACTCATTAAAAATATTACTCTAACATCCGTGGTCACATTGATGGCATACTAAAAATCTCCGTTCACAGAAGACCACTTATGCCACTTTGAATTTCTGATATAATAAAAACTAAATTTTATTTGATTCGACCCAATAAATTAATCGAAATAAATAATAAATAATTTTTAAAATAATAACACCATCACTATCCCCTAGCCGATATAGAGAGCTGCCTGTATAGAACGAGACGACCTTAAAGCAGTAATATTGTTGATGCGGTGAAGGCGGATGGTATGAAGGTAGGTGGGATCCATTGACATTGGCCTCCTCTCGGCTCTGACACTGGCCTCCTTTGGATATATCTAGAGTTGCTACATCTCTCTTCGCCGTCGTCATTATCAACATTACATAATATATCATAGACATATACATATATAATATATGATTATATGAGAAAATATTTATATAAATTAAATGGTAAGAACATCTTTTTAGATAATACATATCGGAATACCAGAATGATAGAGACAATACTCAAAAAGAATGTTTTTGGCTCTGTTTCTCCTAATACGAAATAAAACAATTTAACCTTAAATTGACTGATCTTGCTCAATTTATCTCTGTCGCTGTTGTGTGTAAGAAGTTACTCTCCTTTGGAAATAAACAATACAATGATACATGTAAGCGAAAAAAACATAAGGGCAAGGTAAAACTATTTAATTTGTCTCCAACAGAAAATTTAATCACAGAGCGAAAAAAAAAAACACAGAAAACATTTCGTCGGTGAGATTGTCAATTCTGCATCGTGGATTTTAGCACCTTCTATGACATTAAATAGAATATGTGCTTTGATGCACATCTGTAATTTTTTTTTTGGCTAAAATCACAAAAGTGATTTGCCAAAACCTGATCCAAGCTGCTATTGCTTATTCTGGTTTTTACATTAGACGCGGAATTTTATTTTAAAACTTTACTTTTATCAAGAATGAATCAAAACTGTTTTGTTAGCTGTAGGGGCGTAGAAAAAAAAAATTATATTTCTAATATTACGTTCCCCCTTTAAGATCACACTAGAGTTTAATGAGAATTATTATTAATGTTATTAATATATGTATGTATAATTAATGTGTATATATATATATATATATATATATATATATTATATATATATATATATATATATATTACAAGATTTCCAGTAAGACAAGTAGTGGTTCTTGTATTCATTTGGTGTTTGCACGTAATATCACCCTCACAAAAGAAAATCGTATTGGTTTTTTCATTATATGTTTTCTTCATCAGGTATCTTAATGATATTTGAAGACTGATAAGATATCATATAATCATCAACATACAGTTTATATCGTCCACATCTCACACCTTGATTATGAATGAAAATAAAGAAGTATCAAATGTCACAGGCAGTTGTGGCGATATCTGCGCAGTAGAGAGTACTTTCAATGGTCAACGCGTTTTAATTGTAACTGTATTCATTTCTCCAAACACTAGACTCGACAATATACAATTGTTATTATTGGAAAATCTTTTGCTGTACACTCCAACGGCGAGCCAACAATTTCAAACTTCTGAAAAATATGGTAGAATACCAATAGTAATGTGTGGAGTGGAGGCTAAAATCCCAACTTTCTATAGTTTATGCTTGACGCTTTTCGATTAGTACTCATTAATAACATAAAATCCAATACAAGTAGTGGTTTGCACGTAATATTAACATCACCAGTAAGAACTACGTTACCTACTTAAGTTATTATAAACCTAGATTAGCTATAACTGAAAAATGATTGTACATACTAATGTAAATATACACCTATTCTAAAAACATGTACCATGTATCCTTGATCTAATCTAAGATAATCCGGAGGTCAGGGGATAGTCCCTCAGAAGTTATAAGACAATGCATGAACCATGATAAACACAAATCACATTTTTTTCAATTTTTACAACAATACAATGATACAATAAGTAAATAACCAAAACTATAAATTTATATGTCAATGACTTGTAAAGCAACAACCAATTGGTGGAACCTTAATAGAAATCTATATAAATGATATCCCAGACAATCTTCGGCTCAGACACCTCGGAGGTTTATAGGAAATAACATAGGAAGGAAGTTTAAATAGTAGTGGATATAAATGTAAAAAGAGCTTATTATGGAAGGATAGGTGTCTGGTTTGGATAAATAGGGGACATTTAGATCATCATGGATAACTTTGTTTGGGACAAGTAAGAGGAATCCAGAATTATTGGAAGAATTAGTTATTGAAATTGGAGGTTTAGTCCAAAAGATAAACTTCTTCTATCCAAATATGGCAAATCAATGTCATGAAAATGAGTCTTTTGTAATTAATTACAAAAAAAAAAAACATGACGTCAGATCCTTATTCAACATTTAAAAACGTCGATAAAAACAAAAAAAATTATTTTTTAATTGGTATTTCTGGGGGTAACAGGGGAACCTCAGTTTTCTTTTGATGTATGTAAATGCAAAATTCGATAAACGAAAACCTATTTGAAAAATTGGAAAATATGAAATATACTTCGATTTTAACTTGACTTAAAAACCAGGTCGAAAGATGAAACCAAAGATATTTCATGCGTATTAGCACCCTATATTTGGAATAAAAATATGGAATTGATTGGTTTGACCTTCTAACCGTAATTAAACTTTTTGTCAATTTAAAAGAAAATTACTTTCCATTTGGTCAAGTTAAATTTTAGATACTAAGAATTTTATTTTTATTTTTGAATCATGGGGGTTCTCATGAATGCTGAATTAGAATATGGCGTCATGTTTTGTGTAAAAATTTCTATAAAGATAGTTTGCTTAAAGATCTAATCATTTTTTATAATATAATTAACCTAAACAAAAATCTATGAATACGGGTAAATACTAATTTGCACTGAAAAATAAAAATGTTGATGCAACAATCATGTCGATATCATTTTTTAAACTCGAGATAGAAAATAAATTAGTTTCATGCTATTTCATTTTTTTCTCGACTTCAAGAGCACATTGTTTGGAACGGCAAAATAAGTGGTTAATATTTTTTGACCAGCAACCTCCGAAAAATTTGCCAACAAGATCCGTGAGAGACTGAGTATGCCCTCCACTTATTTGTATAAAGAGACAAAAGGGCCAGTTGGGTAGTTAAGAAGATACAATTTGATCTCTACATTTATTAGTCATGTAAATGGGCAGTCCTTTAGGTTTTCTTTAATACTGATCGTTCTTTCATCTAGAAAAAAAATTTAAAGTGGGACTGTTGGAAAGTTAATTATCTGGCCATTTGAACAGAAATTTGGATTGGTTTGAACGATTTTATAATTTTTAAATTCAGATAATTTTCTACGTGGTTTCAAGATGCACTCCCGAGTCTTTGTTAAATTTATTGTTATATTCATTTAAATGGATAGCGATATTGGAATCCTGCGTCTTATTATTGTAGTCCCTTATATGTTTTTTTTTTTATTCAATGTGCCACTTTTTGCGAGAATTCCGAAAATTTGAAAGCCTATATCTTAGACCCCGTTAAAGCTACAGTGCTTATTTTCTGTTAAAATTATAGAAAATTTAGTTTAGTTTAATTTTGAATGTAAAATGTTTTTTTTTTTTCGAACCGACCGCAGACGTTTTGGTGAAACGTAGAAAACGACAAAAGTTTTGAAGCTTTGACGCAACCCGTTAGCAAAAGGTAGCGCTTCAAGGTCCATAACTGGGTTTTAAAATCACAAGCACAACATAAACAATATTTAAGTAAGTCAAAACTACTCGACCTTTTTGCATGCCAAAAATATAATTTTACTAAGCTAAGATTAATTCCCTGAAAATATTGTACCTCCCCCTCCCCCGAAATCAGCAACATATGAAACATTTAGATCTTTATAGATAAGCTTGTTTTTGTCTATATGAGGAGCATGGAGGAGTTTTTAAAGGATTTTAGATTCTAAGAATTGGATAGAAGAAAGAAGAAAATGAACTTTATTTTACGGATATGAAAATAATTGAAAGCAATGGAAGAATTTAAAAGCAATCTACTCTAAAAATAAAAAAACGATTAAATTCTTATACTTACTTACGCAAACCTTTATGGACCTATGCATCACAAATTTTTGGACAGCGAAAAAGAATCATATTCAGAAATCACAAACTTTCAATCTAAGGTTTTAAGAATCATAACTCGCTCATTCTGATACGTCAGCAACAGAACATTGCATACACACTTAAACATACCCATTGTACAGAACCATATTCACACTTCATACAAACGATTTTATGGTAGAACGACAAAGCTCATCTCCGTATGTCCAAATGGGACTAATTACTGTCGTGTAAATGAGTTTATAGTAATTAGCCAGAAGGTTTGAACCATTGACTAGGAAATGTTGAAGAACTCGAAAACAACGAGCCATTTTTGGTGATTTATGTCTTGTGTGTGGGTTCCAACTAAGTCGTTTGCCCAGATGGAGTCCTAGGAAGAATTAAATAATGTAAAATAAGTATTTTAATTTAATACAATAATAATTATATATAATATTTATATATATTATAAGAAAATGTACTTGTTGAGCAGTAATATAAATAGGTACAGCTAAACGACCCGGACAACAGGTGCCTTTTGAAGCAGTTGACCAAGACACAGATACGGCTCTAACCTTACCGCCTCTGTCGTCTACTTGCTGACTCATCTCGCTTTTAAACAGATCCAAACTTGGGTTATTAATATGTACTAATATTTATAAATGTTATACTAACATAAATATAAATATTTCAAATTATATATAACTTTAATATTATATGGGTAATTCTCAAGCAGTACGGAATTGTATGTCCTTGTAAGTCGAAAGACAGATCAACACTACTGGATTACCGTTCATTACCTTCAATTCACTTTCATAAAATGAATTTTAAATATTCCACCGATCACTGCTGAACATATCTTGGACTCCAACTGCACAAACAGGAAGCTAGGTATAAGACTAAAAAGATAGGAAATTACTTGTCATTTTCAAAATCCTAAATACTCCTTAATTTGGCACCAAAGTATCTATAAGGATCTTAATGTTCCATATGTTGCTGATTTAGCCCACACCAGACACTTATATTTTCATAGTTAACTCTACAACCACTCAAATCTACTAGTCTCTCAACTTGCCATTTAATTCTCGATGAACCTCCGAGGCGTCTGAAAATAAGATGGCCTAGAGATCTTCTAGTGTAAAACTTTTATTGAAGTGCTCCTGATGAGTATTGGCATGTCATTGCAACCACTAACGACAGCTATACTTAATGTATAAATTTTATACTCGTATATAAATAAATAGATAAGATATGGTAGAATTTTAAATTACATGTTAAATACGTTTTTGATATTTTAAAATTAATATTGTAATTTTATTTTCATATTATTTTGAAAAAGAAGAAATAACGGTACGAGCGTGTCTGTAAATTTACGTTTTATAATTTACCCTATGTTAATATTTTATAAAAATTACTTAAGTACAATTTTATTGTAATCATTTTTCAAAATAATTACTTCATGTGTATATCAAAGTTGTTAGCCTAGGTGGGGGAGTGTCTAAAAAAATACTGAGATTTCATCGCCACCTGTTAGCTTGCCCCGTGTACTACTACTTCAGGTGGTCTTGTGGAAGCAACGTGAAAAAAAGATTGTCTTATGTTTTGGGGTTTAAAAACTTTTTTTCAATAAGAAAGAATATTAGACCAGTCAATAAGCACATTATAGAATGCATGAAATATGCGATAATTTTTGACTTCATAGCTTCGTTAGGAATAGTTAGAAGGTAAACATAGTAAAAGTCCCCGCCCCTGGGTGAGCTACCAGTGGGGGGGGGGAGGGGAGAAGTTCAATTTTTTTGATTTTCCCATAATATCTCGAAAACAGTTGACTCTTGAAAAATATGTTTCAAATAAATATAAAAGCTAGTTAAATATACTATAAAATTTATTATATATAAATTTGTTGTAATTCTAACCGTTTACGAGACATACGTTATTGAAAATCGGTGATTTTCGAAGAAAAACAAATGTGACCCCACTTTTTGTCAACCTTTTGCTTCTATTACGTTCCACAATCGTTTCTCAGAAAAAAACGTCAGAATCACAATTGTAGAGCATTAAATTTACTTTACTTTATTTAATACGTTTCTGGTATTTGCTTCTAATGTTTAACAAAAATTGTGGTAAACTTTTTTTTTATTTCTAAAACTATCGATTTTTAATAACGTATGTCTCGAAAACCGTTGGAATTTCTACGAATACGTATATAGTTAATTTTATAGGAAATTTAATGAGCTTTAATTTTGGTCTGGAGGATATTTTTCTAGAGTCAACCGTTTTCGTGATATAATCGAAAAACAAAATTGGGACCTTCTCCCCTCCCCCCAGTCTTAGCTCAACCCTCAGGGGCAGGGACTTTTAGTATGTTTACCTTCTAAGTACTCCTAACGAAGCTATGAAGTAAAAAAATATCGCAAATTTCATACACTCCGCACCCCTCATTTCAGCACCGTTTATCTGGTGTCGCACTTCTCTGAGAAAACACGTTTGTTGGTACTCTTTCCGAAACTAATTGTTCGATCCAAAATTTCTATTTTTTATCTGAATGCTCCTTAAACTTACTATAAGAACATATATATGAAATTTTGATCAAGTCCCATTAAATACCCATAGCAGCACGTTAAAACCCCTTACTATTTTGAAATCCAAGTTTTTTTGGCATAGTTCTCACCATAACTCCAAAACTATTCATCAGATCTGAAATTTATTTTTTTCAACTAAAATCTGGTGAAATTTACTATCAGGCCCTATATATGAAATTTTGATAATGTCACGTGATGCACCCAAACCTGAACGCTAAATATGTATGTTTTGGCAATGTATGACGATATTCAAAAATTCAGTGGGCTGGTTTCAGTGTATAACGTGATATAATCAAAATTTGATAAGTAGGTTCTTATTGTAAATTTAAGGAGCATTCAGATAACAAATAGAAAGTTTGGATTGAACAATTAGTTTCCCAATGACTACCAATACACGTGTCTTCTCTGAGAAGTGCGACCCCAGATAAAGAGTGCTGAAATGAGGGGTGTAGAGTGCATGAAATATGCCATAATTTTTTACTTCACAGTTTAGTTAGGAGTAATTAGAAGGTAAACATACTGAAAGTCCTCGCTCCGGGGGGGGGGGGGGGGTGAGCTAAAGGTGGGGAGAGAGGAGAAGGTCCCTATTTTGTTTTTCCATTATATCTCGAAAACGGTGGACTCTAGAAAATATGCTACAGATCGAAATTTGATCTTGTACATTTGAAGCAAATACCAGAATCGTATATGTGATATTACAGTAAATTTAATGCTCTACAATTGTGATTCTGAGTTTTTTCTGAGAAACGATTGTGGAACGTAATACTTCATAGCTTCGTTAGGAATAGTTAGAAGGTAAACATACTAAAACTCCCTGTCCCTGAGGGTTGAGCTAAGAGTGGGGGGAGGGGAGAAGGTCCCAATTTTGTTTTTCGATTATATCTCGAAAACGGTGGACTCTAGAAAAATATCCTCTAGACCAAAATTAAAGCTCATTAAATTTCCTATAAAATTAACTATATACGTATTCGTAGAAATTCCAACGGTTTTCGAGACATACGTTATTAAAAACCGATAATTTTAGAAATAAAAAAAATGTTTACCACAATTTTTGTTAAACATTTGAAGCAAATACCAGAAACGTATTAAATAAATTAAAGTAAATTTAATGCTCTATAATTGTAATTCTGACGTTTTTTCTGAGGAACGATTGTGGAACATATTAGAAGCAAAAGGTTGACAACGAATGAGGTGACATTTGTTTTCCCATAAAATCACCGATTTTTAGTAACACATATCTCGTAAACGGTTAGAATTACAACAGGTTTATGTATTATAAATTTTATAGTAAATTTAATTAGTTTTTATATTTATTTGAAATATATTTTTCATGAGTCAACTGTTTTCAAGATATTATGGGAAAATCAAAAAAATTGAACTTCTCCCCTCCCCCCCACCGTTAGCTCACCGCCCAGAGGCGGGGACCTTTAGTATGTTTACCTTCTAACTATTCCTAACAAAGCTGTGAAGTCAAAAATTATCGCATATTTCATGCACTCTACAATGTTTTTATTGACTGGACTATATAGACTTTGTAATTTACTTTTGCGATTTACTCAGAACTATGGTTTCCGGACATTCCCCCTTCTAGCCTATCACCCTTCATATTAATTAATTTGTAAATATCAATTAATAAATAAAAAAAATGATATTACACTTCTAAGGTCACCTGGCTAGAGTTCTACAGATATAAACAAAGTGATGTGGTTATTATTTTAAAGATAGTTTAGTTAAAAAGCTATAGCACTAATTTATCTGAAAAGAGATTTGAACCTTATTAGAAATGGAAAATAGTTATGAAGAAGATGAAGGGACTGTATAATATTTTCCAGCTAATGGGAAATCTTAAAAAAAAATTTAAAAAAACAAAAACAATTAAACATAAATCACTCAAAATTGGATTTTGTTACATAACCTATTATTCCACCAAACCCTTCAATTGACATTCACCAACATTAAAAAAAGTGCATCTTTATAAAGAACTTCGCAAAAGCTTCTCTTATCAAAAATATATTAAAAATCAGCCTCACTTCAGAAAAATATGTTATGAAATGAAAAAAAAATCATTATTCTGGCATATATTGTCTCCTAAGAATAACAGGAAAGTACAATAAAAGGGTTGCGTATTTTTAAGACAATTGAATCAGTATATTATGAAATAAGGTACATATCTAGAATGTAAAGGTTAAAATAAAAAAAAATAGAATAAATTTCTAATATACACGGTGCTTAATATTCGATGGCCACACCCTTTTTTTCCCACAGTTTTAGAAATTTTGAAACGAAACTCTCAGGGTCTTAAATGTGTCAAATAAAGTTCTTTTCAGGTTATAGTCTGATCTCCAACGTTCTCCATTTCTTCTCCAGCAACCCTAAATTTGGAATTCCCAATGGGATGTGGTATTTTTTACGACGGATTTCGATTGAAAATCAAATTTTTAATCGATTTTATACCGGTGTATTTTATTATCCGGGGCACCGTTTCGCCGCAAATTGCGAAAAATCATTTTAAGAAAATAAGCAGTACAAAACTGGTATTTAATTAATAAATGAATAAAAAATTACTGTTTATTGAAAAAAAAAAAAAAGTTTTCAATTAAAGGAGGTTTTGGCTCTTAATATAGCTACAGGAGGTTTTGGCTCCTAATATAGCTAAAACTGGTATTGCAAAAATAAAATATACTTTGAACAAAAATATAAAATTAAGACCTTCCTTTGACTGGTACGACGAGCGGTGAAAACAGGTCGACAAGCCGATTTGATATTATGAAACTAATAACCTTTATGTACTGGCTATGATGGAAGCGTATCCTCATCGGAGCATTCGGTACATAGCCAGAGATGCCCACTTAATAACAAAGGCTCAGACTCTCAGTGAAATGCGGTTCGGCCTCATACGGTGTTGTTTTAGTATGGCCCACATCGTTCCAATGCTTTAGTGGGTACCTTGGCTGTACCGAATGCTCTGATGAGGATACGCTTCCACCGTAGCCAGTACATAAATGATATTAGTTTCATCACGGGCTTGTCGACGATTTGACCCTCTCGGTACTCTTTACTTTATTTTACTGTAAATAATGTGTGAATGTAATCATTAAGCCAGCTATATTACTTATTGCCCACATTTGTGGCAGATTGTAATAATTACTCAATAAAAAATAAAATAATTTTTGTATGTATTGATGGCAAGAAGGAAATCATCTTGCAATGCATTGATGTCTTTAAACGGAGTCCTCAGTGCAGGAAAAACGGCTTTGATAGCTTTGTATGACCTTGTGCGGTAGTGCAAACTTTATATTTATAGAGTTGTAATTACAAACTTATATGCTATGAGATTGTAATTTTATTGTTTTGTTTTTTTTTCTTTATTTTTTTATTTTATTCATTTATTGAAATTTACTACTGTACAAAATAAATACATTTAGTAACTGGGCTGATCGTGATTAAAATAACATGTAAAATCTTGAAAAGAACTACTCATCAGTAGCACTAAAAAAAAGGCACTAGACCATCTTCTTTTCAGACGGCTCGGAGGATTATCAGGAACAGAATAGGAAGCAAGCTGAAGGACTAGTTGAGTTGTGTGGTTGTGGAGTTTACTATGAAAGGAAAGGTATCTGGTTTCGGCTAAATCAGCAATATATGGGACACTATGGTCATTATGGGTAAGCTTATCAGTGACAAAGTAAGGAGCATTTAGGATCTTTCGAAGGATTTTGGATTGTAAGGATTGGATATGAGATGAATTGGATGGTTTAGTAGAGCCTCAAAGCTCAACTCCGCACGTCCAAATATGTCTAATAACTGTCATGTAAATGAGTCTTTTGTAATAAATTGGAAGGTTTGAACGTTTTTCTAGTAAATGTTGAAGAATTCGAAAACGACGAGCAGTTTCCTGTCGTTTTAGTCATATATGTGGATTCCAAGTTAAACGTTTGTCCAGTTGGAGTCCAAGATAGCGGATCTGTTAACAGGGATCAGTGGGATACTTAATTTAATTTTTATTTTTTGTAGCATAGCATTTTTTTTTTTTGTATTATATCTTTTTATATAGTTTTTTTTCTTCTTTTATAGCTTATGCATATAGATGATATTTTAATTATAACGATAATAATTATTAGTGGTTAACAATAATTATTATTCGTTTAGCTAAAAGACGAAGAATCTATTTTTAATGTGTAATTAATTAAAAAATTGGTTGAATATATTATTCCTCTCCCATTTCCTATACAAAAGTAAGACATTTTTAATTTGTTTTATATATTTTATTTAATTAAATATTTTAGTCATGGGCGTATATCACTATCATCATCATCTAATAAAAAATTTAAATTTATAGATGGCAAATAATTTTAATGATAAAAGTATAGTTGACTGGTCTGGTGAATGGAGAAGAACATGATCAGAGATGGAGTCAAAGTAACACCGCGTCTAAGAAGGAATTCTTTAATACGTGTCAATACGTGCCTGAAGAATACCTGCAACGCAGGTCGAAACGTAGGCACGTATTAAAGAATTCCTTCTTAGACGTGGTGTTACTTTGACTGCATCCCTAATCCTCTTCTTCTCCAAATAATTTTAAAGTTTGGGAAATGTGACATATTAGAGTAGGATAAACTTGTCTAATTTAAATTCAGAGGAAATAGAAATTTTATTAATATACTGGTAGAAATGTATTAATACTGTTAATTTAGCAGCAATAGATCGTATATGTCTGTTGTATATCGTTGAATAAAAATGTTATTAAATAATTTTTTTTTAATTAGTTATCATTTTTCCCTGATTCATAGAAATTTACAACTTTACAGCATTATGTATGAATTAAATCTATCGAATTACGAAAATAATATCATAAGCAAAAATTAAAAACTATCCATTGATAACAATAAAAGCTCTACATTACAAGATGCCCACTCCATTTTCTTTTCTGTTGCCATGGAACATTGTCAAAAATAGAATGGGGACTTAGTTGGTTTTAGTGGCTACGTTACCTGGTTTAAGCCGAAGTAGTAACTTACGGAACATTAAGATCTTTATGAATAAGTTTATTTGTGACATAATAAGGAGTATTGGGGATTTCCCAAAGAATTTTGGATTTTTAGAATAGGATTCGAGATGAATTAGGTGGTTTAGTGGAGCTCAAAGCTCATCTCTATTTGTCCAAATAGATTTAATTATAGTTACGTAGATAAGTATTTTTTATTAGAATGAAAGGTTAGAGTTGTTGTCTAATAAATGTTGAAGATGTGTCCGGAATAATTTTTTTTTTTTTTTTAAACCAAAAACCTGCATCAATTTTTCATTAACCCAATAAATTATAATTTCTTCTCATCAGTACGGTTATTTATTGGATGTATCGACGATATCTTAAAGCAGCTCGATGAATTAATCAAGTTTTTTTTTCGTCGTCTCCAGGAAATCACAAGGTTCCTAAAATTTCCACTGCTGAGGAACCACCAGTCCTTGGGTCCTTGGGATCTTCTAGAAGGAACTATTCCAAGAATGTAGGAACCTTGATATGTCTAGTCAACAAGAAATAATTTAATAGGACATCTCTAGATCGTTATAATAAAAAATAATTGCGTTGAATAATTCATTATTAATAAATAATAAATATATTAAAACTATAGCTCTCTTTAATATTTATTTCATATAGAGTAAAAGTGATATAATTTTTTTTTATCTTTAATTAATTTTTTTATTGTAGCGAATGTTTATTATTTTAAACAGTTTAGTAATTTAGTCTTCATTTTTTATTAATTATTTCATATACTTTTTTTTTATTATTATTAGTTTGTTTTGTTTTTTACATTTCATAGTTGAATTTTCGACTATAGATAAATAGATCGAGTCTTGTGATTTCAGTCAAGAATAAAACACAAACCACCTTATAAAGACTACTTACAGGTTTAAGTTACTTACTCTGCTACAGACAAAAACTCTTCAGAAACAAGGAGATTAGCCGGTGGATGAACAATATTTGATAAAAAAAAAAAAAATCTGAATCCTTAAGGATTGACATGTTTGATCGATTGTATTATATTTTTAATATTAATAATTAATTGAAATTAATAAATAATGATGATTTTTTATTATTATGTTCGTATTGCGAACCATTAGCTAACTTGTACCTTTGAATTAAATTCCAATATTTTCGTGTTTTTTATTTTTTTATTATTTTTCAGAGACTGCCAAAAATAAACTTAGATCCAAATCAATAAGTGGCTAAAAATAAAGTTTAATCGGGTAAGATATTAGCTATCGAGTTCGGGATCGACAAATTAACAATAACGCGAATTAAAAATAGTTCTGATTCAATCATCAGGCACGCATGAAAGCAGTTCTAGTCTCCAAACTTTGGAAAAAAAAAGAAGTGAAATTTGAGGGCATTATTTGAATATGCTGTTTACGCATAATAATTTTTATTTTTTAACGAATTCCGATCATTTGAATTTTTGATCATCCCAACCACCCCTGATATCATTAGTTCGGATAATCGACGCCATACTATAATTCCTCAATGCATTGCATTGTATTGATCCTTCTATAACATCATACGTACCTCTAGTTTTTAATAGGTCTTCTTAAATAATTTTTCTTTTTAAACAGTCTCTAGACACATTTTAGTACAACGCGCGAAATGAAAGTGGAATGGTTAAATGATTATAATTACAAGGATTTGCTATTTCTAGCTTGCTATTTGTTATTTTCAGCATGCTATTTGCTATTACCGGCCGAAGACGGCGGAGTTCATAGCCCCCGGAGTGGCAGAGACAGAGCAGAGAGTGGCAAGACAGAACATAAAGGAATTGTATAATGACACGAGTTCAACGACCAGCGCTTTAATTGTTGTCACTCAGGTGACATTTTCGACCGGTTCTTGTGACACTGTCGCTTGAGAAACTCGGCGAGACCTGGCTCACCTTTCTTACGGTTTAGCTATTCCCACTTCCGACGCACTTCATCCTATGAAGGAATGCCTCTCGATGGATATCTTCCATAGATATATATTATCTAGCTTGGTAGCACAAGAGGTCACCTAAAAGCAAAACTGGCCTCCCCGCATACCCTCGCTGATCGCCTAGACCGAACGGACCGCTCTGGAGAAGATATTTCCATAAAATGCTAATGGGAAGGCGACGTGTATTGCGTTGGGAATGGTCACAGCGGTTCGACGCCTCTTTTATTGCTCCTCTAAAGCTTCGCCGCCCATTTCGTAACACTCCTTTCACTTTTATCTCTCGCAGGCGGGCAACATTTATTTACAACTCTTTTGTATTTTGATATATCTGTTTAACTCAGGCCATTTTTTTCTTTTGCAAAGGTCAGCTAATTTCTTTCCTGTTTATAACATTATACACCAATAACGATATTATGAATTTAATAATTAAAACAATAAGACACAATAAAAATATCAATGTGACGAACGAGGTTTTTAGCGTTATTCTAAAAATTGTGAAGCAATAGAGCATATTTTCACAAACAAATAATGATAAGTAGAATATGCATGAAACTAACATAAATATAAATTTCATATTTAATATGATTCATGCTTCGGTAATTATAATATTGTAAAAAAACTGTTTGTATTGCTACATGGCTGTGAGACCTGGTCTCTTACGGGCACCCTTGATAAAAAGGTTGAGAAATCTGAGCGTAAGGTTCTCAGGGTGATAGTGCGCCAAATGTGGGATAGTAAAATAAGGATTTAAAGAAGGAAGAATATCTCATAAATTATCCCTTAAGCCAAGCAGTCGCGCTGGACATGAAAGCAAGCAGATTACAATGGGCCGGATATGTAGCAAGGGGCCATCCAACAAGTCCACTCTTCTTAACTATAAACTGACCGAAACGAAGATGGGTAGACACCATAAAAAAGGGACGCAGCTGATCACGGCTCAAGCTAGGCAAAGGTGGAAGGGGCTGGTAGAGGCGGCTAAACATCTCCAAAGTATATAAAAGGCTTTAAAAAAAAAAAAGAATTAAAATTTTTTTTTTTAAATATATTTTTAATTTAATAATCACAAGCTGCTTAACTCAAAAGGCAATGAGTTAAATAATCATTTTTTTAAAAATGGAGAAAATAAAAAAAAAAAAAAAAAAAAAAAACTAGAAAATAGAAACTAATAAACTAAAATTGAGAAAAAAAAATCTTAAATATAGTCATAATATATATGTATATGTATACAATATTTATTAGCATTCGAAACAAGCTTCTACTCCTACCATATATAGAAGGCAAGCTAAGCTCATGAAATTTTGTAGATAGATATAAGAAAAAACTGCTTATTGATTTTTATAAACCAATGAAATTGATTTAACTGGATGTTTGGCGGGAATAACGTTGTATATATATGTGGCTTCATGATTTTTTCCCGGTGAGAAAACGTTCTATGTAGTCTCGGAACTACATTCGCACGTTTATTTAGTTCTATTTCGCCTCCAGAGAATGCTCCAGGTTACGATATGGAGCCTAAATCTTATCTCTTACGATTGACGCTATATTTTGTCAGAGGTTCCTAAGGTAAGTTCCAAATTACAAATTTTAAGTACAAGGAAGCTATTTATCCCACAACTCTGTGCTCGTGAGCACTCTGAAACCATGCATTCCGCAAGTTTTTTTTAACATCACACCAATTACCTTACATGGCTTACCTGCTTTAAATAGTTGAAGGAGAAGAACAGAAATTTGGTGGTCACATCTACTTGACTTTTAGATAGTCATTTGGATAAGTCACCAGTAATTTATAGGAATCTTAGAGCGTTTCTCTAATGAATGTTGATTACTCGAAAACGGCTAAGCTATATTGTCATTTTAGTCTCGTACTTGGATCATTCTTAAAGTAGTTTTTTTTCAGATGTAAATATTTAAAATCAGTGTAATAACTAGCAATGTAATAGTTAAAACGGGGTCACCTGGGGTGTAGTGGTTAGCAAAGCAACCTACTAAACCCAAGATTGCGGGATCGCAGCCCGGTAGATGACCTTAGGATTTTTTAAAGGGAGTAAAAAATCCTTAGCTATGCCGTCCTTCGGAAGGGAAGTAAAATGGGGGTCCCGAGCCTGTGCGATGTCAGGTACTCGTTAAAGATCCCTATCCTAATTATACCTGGATAGGCAAAATTTAGGAGTCTCACCGTAGCATCAACCGATTAGCCATAGCAGCATAAAGTGACGTTAAACGAAATAAAATAAAATAATAGTTAAAACAAAACATGAGAAATTAAAGAACTGAAAAATATGAACTTCCAAATCTGGTTCACTTAAGGTGAGTGCAAACCTACAGGTGTAAATGACAGATCTACCTGTCATCAGTCAGGTGGAACTATCAGTTAGGTCAAGAGCGGTTCAATAATTCAATAATAAGAACTTGATGAATTTTGTTTAAAGCTATTGAAAACAATGATGATGACTTGATTTTTAGAAATACCTGCAAATTTTTTCTCAATGAAAAACAACAATGCCTGGTAAAATGAGAAATTTTAGATAGAGTATATACTGGCGTTTTAGATTTTCTTCAGCAAAACGGTATCATTTAAGAAAAAAGAGTTAAACTTGATATCAGTAATAAACAAAGATAGTATTCTCTTTTTTAAAAAACTAATTTCTAAGAATTACCACAACAGATAGCCTTTATATAACTACCATTTCGATTTGCTCTTATTGAAATTTCTCATTCAAGTTGGAATGTGTAAAGAATTTTGTGATTGAATATTCAATAGTAGAGTTTGAATACAATATAATGATATTAGGATTTAAAGAAAGAGGTGGCATAAGAAAAGGATTGACCTACTATAGCTAGTAATCTGACTTTCGAAAAATCGATTAAAGGAATAGTAATCAATATATTTATAATAGGCTCACCCAACTCAACGCTATTGAGTTGATGTAGTCATCACAGTGTGGACATTTCCAGCAATTCAGAAGCATTAGTAGGATTTGGAAAGGCGATAGCGGGCGAGGGATTGAATATAAATAATAATGAAACGAAATTTATGACGACGTCTAGAACAAATGGCAGTAGAGATCAAGAAGTTATAATCGATTAGAATAACTTCAAGCACTGCAAGAGTTTTTAATACCTCGTGTATATTATAAATTATAAATAAAATAAATAATAACGGTTCTGAGATTAAAGCCAGAACAGCGGCTGATAGCAAATGCGTTTCTTTACTTATTATGATCCTTCAATCGCGGGAATAGATCTAAATAAAATGACTAATTATTAAAAACAATTTGGATTCTGACTAAGAAAGGTGAGATTGCTGGAGAATTGTCCTTAAAAATGTCTTCGATCCGGTAATGACCACGGAGACTGGAGGATAAGAAAACATATTGAACTTTAAACAGCATATGAGCAATATGAGGCATTAAGGTTACATTGAACTAACTTTTAAAAATAAATTTTACTTACATTTGATTCGAATTTCAAACATTTTAGTACAATTTACTATTAATCACCTATTTTAAACATTCCAATTGAGATAAGCTTGATATATAATATAAGAATCAATATATTTAGGAATAGATGATTCATTTGCCATCTCTATGATATTTAATTTGTTAACAGGTTAGTTATGTAATGTCCATGTACATGGCTGGTTATATACATTCATCTAAGGTTCGAAAAACATATATATATCTATAACATCTTTTTAATAAATAAATAAATATATATTCAGCATCCCCCATTAAATAAAAAAAAAATTAAAACAAAATGTGAACTTATCATCTGGGTTTTCCCCTTTCGACTAGAAAAAATTGATTTGACTAATACTTAAAAATAAAATTATTAATTTAAAGCAGTTTCTTTTATTTTACCATATCTTACATTTAGAAGCAACAAACTGAAAATAATAATTTTTGTTGATTTTTTTTAATTCTATAGGAACTCTCGAATTCGGATTGATTTTCACAAAAGGAAAATATTTAGAAAAAAGAATCTTTAACCTCCACCGATTTACCGAAATATTATATTTAAAAGTTATTCCTTAACATTTTCGTATACCTTAAGTCAGCCTGCTGGCTTTCATATTATTTATTTTATTGATAAAGTCTAAATGTTAAAAATATTTATTTATTTATTAGTACATAAATAAAAAAAATCCTGTGTTGTCACTAGGTCTTCATATTATTTATTTTATTGATAAAGTCTAAATGTTAAAAAAAAAATGTAAAATATTTGTTTATTTATTAGTTCGTAAATAAAAAAATCCTGTGTTGTCACTAGCAACTCTAATATAATCCTCATTGATTTCACAAGCAGTGGTTGACTGAGGAAGGGGCTGGAGGATGCTAAGCCCGCAATGCCAGAACGTCGTGCGGGGCTAATGTACTCAACCCCGTGAACCTCTGTCTCTCTTAGTTCTTATTTACACTAACTAGTACCATAAATATAAATATCAATGTGTGTGTGTGTGTGTGTGTGTGTGTGTGTGTGTGTGTGTGTGTGTGTGTGGTGTATATATATATATATATATATATATATATATATATATATATATATATATATACACACAAAAGGAATGTATCTATAGTGGGCGTAGATGACCATAGATGTTTTACGCCCTTTATAAACAACACTAACTAACGGAATGTGTCTATTTTCGACTCCTGAATCTTTGAAAAAAGAATCGGCATCGATGATCCAAAGTCGATTCCTAGGAATCGAAACTGCTTTTATTCACCATAGTTTTAGGATACCTAACTATGAGATTATTTTATATCGATCCTTCTACCTAATTATATAAAGTTCTTATATTATAAACAATATTATAATACAAATTTATAATTACAAATTTATAAATTATAGGTCCCGAAAAAATTAAGTTTCTAACACTCTCGGCCACTACTGTACCAACGCCTCGTCTTATAATTCTAGTAGATTCTCATATAAAATTTTCAATAAATGTTGAATTTTCTGAAATTCATTACTGAGAATTTAAATTGCAATTATTTATAAATGAAATAATTTATTTTCATATCATTCATACACTGTTTTACAGATCTGCCAGGATCTGACGTTTTTTTGAGGCCGAAGGACATCCTTGGCCACTCTCTCCATCCACAATTAGAATTAGCTTTTTAGTCCTTAAGGATTGCTGTTTTAACGGTTTTTTAAGTTATCCGAAGGATAACTTCCTCCATTGTTGTCCTCCAGGATACTGTTTTAGAATATTTAACGGTTTTAAGATGGCGGACATTAAAAGGACACTTTTATTCGATTTATATTTTGACAAACGGTAAAAAAAATCTTTTAACTCCAGGTCCAACCATTATCAGTTTACACTCAAACAATCGTATTTATTCAACACTTATTTAACTAAACTTAAACTAAATTTAACTAACCTGGAAATGAAGCCATAGTTAATCATGTTAGTTGAATTTGTTAAAGTATTTATAGCTTAGAAGTTTGTTAAAATAATTTAAATAGCTCTGAATAAAAAAAATAATAAACATCTTTATGATTTAATGTGAAAATAAAAATAGAGTTCAAAAGTACCTGGATGTTTCCTATTTCAAATATATTTGCAATCATTGGTTGGGGGACTGTATTGGTAGGGAATGTTTGAAAAATCATCTGTATATTTCTATTTCAGAGGGAAGCCTCCCTCCAGTTTATTATTTATTTATTTATTTTCATTGACCGACTGTTCTGTCTAATACTATAATTATATTTGACTTTGAGTTCTGGAACCTTCCTATGGCACACTCGGCCTCTTTAAAGTGGGTTCCCCTGAATTTATGACCACAAAATCTTTTGGAGAATTAATAAATAAGGAATGCAATATTATCTTATGAAATACGTAATACAGTGACATTTTTCAATGGTTGTAAACAGTAATTGTATGCATTGATGTCAAAATTTTATATTTTTGTATAAGATAAAATTTATTAATTTATAGTGGATTTCATTTTAGATAATTGTTATACGAAATGGAAAAAACTATGATTCATTCCATATGAGGAGTTATCTTTCAAAACTGAACCTGACCACTTCAGAAAATGTTTAAAGAACAGAAAAAACCTCACTCTGCTGTTCAATCCGAAACAATTTTATTATAAATACTTGACTGATGCCTTCTAACGAAATAAAGTAGTGTGTGCAGTTCATAAAGCTTTATCAGGAAAAAAAAATCGACCGAAAGTGGACATGTTCAGTTTTGAAAGATAACTCCTCATATTTAATTAGTTAAAAGTATTTGCGGTTAAAATTTTTTTATATTAGAATTATATATTTGTATATATAATTCTAATATAACAAAATTTTAACCGCAAATACTTTTAACTAATTAAATATGAGGAGTTATCTTTCAAAACTGAACATGTCCACTTTCGGTCGATTTTTTTTTTCATGATAAAGCTTTATGAACTGCACACACTACTTTATTTCGTTAGAAGGCATCAAATAATAATAATTTCGTTAAAAAAAAAATAATTAAAAGTTTATTGAAATTTGACTTCGTATGAATAATTATAGTTAAAGATTTAAGGTTATCATTCAATGAACTTAATGTCCTTACTTATACTTACTAGTTATACATGTCGGAAACAGGAGGTTATCAAGGAAATATATTTATCAGAGTTAAGTAAAATAATATAATATGTATTTATATATAATTTTAAAACTTATGTTACGAAAATTGAAGCACATTATGCTCTATTAATTAGAAAACTAAATATATAATTAATAAAAAGAAATAAAAGAAAGAGAGAGGGAAATAGAAAGAAAAAAGTTCAAAAATTAACAATTACCATAATATGATCCTAAACAACCAAATATTTATAGACAGAGAAGTAAATTCTAGGTAAAATTTAATGATAATCTTTAGATATAAATTTTAAAAAAATTATGATGATTGTCATAATGCAGTTTTATTATGTTATTATCTATATTTTATAGAGCTAGAAAATATGTCAGTGCTATGAAACGTTGCCCAATTATTACAAATATAATTTTTGAATAATAAAATAGATGTTGGGAGATGTTGTGATTTTCCTTATATAAAATAATATATTTTGAATACAACATAAACAATTAGATAATTTTTTTTTTAAATCATAGAGGTTTATTATGATATTTAAAGTAATATATTAATGATGCTATGATATATTTATTATTTATTTATAACATCTTAAATTTATAGTGACCTGAGAATGGGATTGAGTCCCGAAACATGCCGTTTAGCCGTTAGCCAATAACATGCATTT
Organism: Euschistus heros; assembly: GCA_003667255.2. Lineage (NCBI taxonomy): Eukaryota > Metazoa > Arthropoda > Insecta > Hemiptera > Pentatomidae > Euschistus > Euschistus heros. Next base: position 2,545,229 of record RCWM02000082.1, read on the forward strand.
GAATAAATTTGTGGTAATTTTCTAATTTAGTTTAATTCTACGAACTAAAATTATATACGGAATCGTTTCTTAGGAATTAATTTTCACACTGTATCTGTAGAATTCAACAAAAGTTAAACCTTTTAAATATAAAATATCTAATTAATGTAATCAATATCACATTGAACTAGATATAAATGTACAGTCCTTGAGCTGCAGTGGCAATGTAGTGAGGAGACATTACGACCACTGGGGCACTGATAATGGGGCCACTTTGCTAAGAGATGACTCCTGAGACAGAAGAAAATCCTAGAGCCGTCACTTCCTGAGGACGAAGGTGAGAGGCTGAGGACCAGGACAGAGGGTGATGCCGCACTCCCCCTCGAGGGCTGCGGTGGCGGGACATTCCACCTCTATCCTGTACCGGAGGACCAAGGAGCTCGTGAAGAGGAAGAGCACCATCCGCGCCAGCTCCTCCCCGAAGCAAGCCCGCTTCCCTGTGGACCAATGTTGGAATTAAATGTTGTTTTTCTTATTTTATTTTATCAATTTATTGAAATTTACAACTGTTCAAATATACATCAAGTAAATGAGCTGATAACGATAGCAATGAAAAGAACAACTCATCAGTAGCACTTCAATAAAAATTCTACACTAGAATATCTCTAGGCCATTTTCTTTTCAGACGCCTCGGAGGATTATCAGTAATTGAGTGGGTAGCAAGTTGACAAACTAATGGATTTGAGTGTTTATGGAGCTTACAATAAAAGAATTGGTTTGGGCTAAATCAGCAACATATGGAACATTAAGATCATAATGGATAAGTTTATTGGTGAAAAAGTAAGGAGCATTGAGGATTTTTCGAAGGATTTTGGATTGTAAGGATTGGATACGAGATGAATTGGATGGTTCAGTGGAGTCCTAAAGCTGATCTCTGTACGTCCATATAAATCTAACCACAGTCGTGAAAATGAGTCTTTTGTAATTAATTGGTGAGAAATTAAATGTAAAATAATCTTTATTATTAGCGTTGTGACGGTACCGGTATTTTTCAATTCTAAATACCGGTACCAAAAAATCGATTATCGGTACAGTTCGGTTAAAAAAAAAAAATACATAATATATATAAGCATAATCTACCAATAAGAGCAAACCAGGTTTATTAAAAAACAATAATTATTAATGAAAAAAATTAGTTAACATCTAATATCATTTATTATCTTCAATACTTAATATATTTCTTAACTTACAGTTCATATGATGTACAAACAAATAATTAATTTTCACAACTTCATATTCATAGAGTTCATAATAAATATTGTTTCTGAGGTAACAAAAATCAGTTTTAATAAAAAATAAAATTGATTAAATAACCAATAAGTGACTGGTGTAATTATGAACTGAAAAGGTAAACAATGACGGGAAACAGGAAAACAAATTACGCATGAAATGTTTGGAATCTGAGTTTGAGTTATAGGGGCGATGACTTCCAATAATTGGAATCATTGAGATGGAAGTCCTTTAAGTATCCCCTTTTGACCCCTATTTTCAGTTCGCCCTATTTAAACAATTTTTTAAGTTTTTTACCTGAACTCGACTTATTGAGGTGAAATTTCCATGTAATGTATTTGCGACCGTAGATTTTGTTTAACTTATTTAAGAATTCGGCTTATCAAAGTTCGACACACTGAGAGTTGACTGTATACGTGAATTGTTTTATTAATAACCCATTCAACGCGGAGAGCATTATATAATGCTACGTGAGTTATGGCGCCGGTCGGAGAGCATTATTTAATGCTTCCGTCTGTCAGCATTCAAACTGATGTCGTGGAGGCTCCGATCGTCGTAGTTGCTTCAAACCTTTTCTCCGACCCTCAGTTGGGTTTTTACCATTGAGAGAAAAAGTCCGTTTCTGGTTATTGTACTTTTAAGAGGTTGATCAAAATTTCTAAAGGTAAGTTTACCCTTTAAATATTTAAATATACATTCAATATGCACTTAAAATGTAAATAATTTTATAACTCAATGCGTTTAATATTAGAATCTTAATTTAAATAAATAAAAACAATCGTGTAATAAGTTTTTATATTTTTTAAATTTATTTTTGTTAATTTTTTTTTTATTGTAAATATATTAATATTTTTAGTTAGTGTTACAGTAAGTAGTAACGTATAGGTTTTTATCGTAAAATGAGTTGTAAATATTTTATAATGTTTATTCATAAATATTCTAAATTTATTGTAAATATTGTGGAAATAGTAAATTACAAAAAATAGTTTTAGTTTTGAAATAGTATTAGTTTTATATAGTATTTTTATTTAATAAATTATATTTTCTTAATGGCTCAAATAAGCGTTTTAATACTCCCTTTTTTATAATTAGTTGAATGCAAAACATTTTTCTTTTTTTGCTTCCAAAAACGAAAATGATAATTTTGACATAAATATTTTATGTATACAGTATAATCATATTATAAAATACATAATTTTACAGTTTTTAATTAGATTTTACATTTTTAAGCAAAATTTTTATCGATCTTTAGCACACTAAAACGAGTGCTATGCGGGCTTAGTATAGGCAAACTTCGTGCCGGTCGGAGAGCATTATATAACGCACCGAAAAAAAAAATCCATATATTTCAGTTTAAATTTAAGACTAACGCAACAGCTATAAAAATTAGAATAAATAGAAGTGAAAAAAAAAAAAAAAAAAAAAAAAAAAAACCCGAGGGAGACAAAAAATTCCGCATTGAATGGGATAATTTAGATTTAGTCACCATGAAGAAATGTGTTTAGAGTGGAAGGTTATATAACAAGGGTTTCTTATTAATTGTTTTTTTGAATTTTCTGAAAAAACTGCGGAGTGGAATCCTATAAATATATTTCTAAAGTATAATCTATCGATCAAAAAAAGGATCATCAAAATCAATTCGTAATTGACGGAGTAGTCGCGTAAAAAACACAAAAAAAAATACAGACGAATTAAGAACCTCTTTTCTTTTTTTGTTTTGAAGTCGGTTAAAAATGGTCTGTTACTAAAGATTAAAAAAATGGTCTTTGTAATATTGTCTCTTTTTCATTTCAATAGAAACGATTTGTAGAAATTAATTAATTACATATCACAAAACTACCGTCAAAGTCGTCGATATTAATAGATACGAAGTAATCAATCGACTTTAGACCACAGATTATAAATATTATAATAAATGCTACTAAATAATAATAATAATAATAATAATGGATTGTCTGGAAGTAATGCAAGCTTTTTCGTTTTCTTTAAGCTGTCTCTCTGTATTATAAACCGGAACCGCCCATTTCAAATGGGTAGCTAATACACATCATACATTATCAATCTAAGTTAGACATCTGATATTTTTCTCTTTATAAATAAATATTGCACAAAATATTACACAAAAGTAGTAATCACTTTTTTTAATATAAAAAATCTACATGTTAAAATGATCGATCGCTAATAATAAAATTATAGTTTAAACAAAATTTAAATATTAAAAAAATAACATACAGTCTTATATATAACGATATAAAATATAACTATAGAAAATAAATATAAAACTATGTGTATAATATAATAATAAGTATAAGTATATAACTATACAGCTAGGACAATCATGCAACATACATATGAGTATGTAAATACATTTTACCCATGTAATTAACCTTCTTTTCTTTTACGTGTTCCGAACCATCAGTTATATTATATGTGGTGGTGGATTATTCTCAGACAGTCCAGTATAATAGTTTCTGCTAACACAGCCACACAGCTTCATATCAATGCCCAGATGTTTCATGAAGCTCCTTGTTCTCTTCGATATAGTTCCGCGAGCTCCAAACCATAGGCCCCTGGACTTTCTCTCTCCAAAAGTCTCACAGAACATTTCCTTAAGGAAAGGAATACATTTAGCATATATTTCCTTTTTTTTTTTCCATTCCACTTTACCTGCTTGACCTGGATCTTTACTATCAAATCTAACCGTAGGGTATAGAATTAACCACTTGGGGTACGCATGATGATATAGAAGGATCAATACAATTAGGATTGATGAATTAAATGCCACTTCTATTGAGATTATTTTATTTGAAAACTAGTTTCGGATGCTAAACATTCATCTTCAGTTCTTCGAGGTAACTAAAACAGAGGTGTTCTTCCTTTTTCCGTTCTTTTCCTTTTTCGTGCTTTTTCCTTTTTCGAAAATGCAACGATGTCAGCGTACCGTTTAGATCTATTGGTATCGATGCAGTACACCTCATCAAAGCAGTAAAATCTATTTCTTCGATGAGCCCCATTATTTCACTTTTAACCCTGTGGTGGCGGCGTGTAATAAGGATTATAAATAAAATGGATTATTTTTTGTATAGTAATCAATATTTTATCTTTTTGTCACCTGATTCGACTACGGGACATCATACTCGTATATGGAACATCATATATGGATGTTCATTAGACTGCAATGGGATAATGAACTGCTTTATCAGATTTATTTTCTGTATCCCCAGACGTTCTCACATATTTCTCCGTCATTCTAAAATCAGGTGGCTTTATCTTAAATTCAGATATCAATACTTGCTAAGCACATTAATATTCCAATCTCCTTCTTTCGTATTCGGCCACCTGTGGACCACGTTCAACAATTTATTTCTTACTCTTCCGTTGCTTCCAATACTTCTTCATCACCTCTGCCTGAAGTTTCCTCTTTTCATCTGAACACTCTCTATTAATTTGCATTTTAACTACTTCTGGAAATTTTATCTTGTTAACTGCTGTCCGAAATTTGTCTCTGTCCTACATTGAATCCCGTTGTATATTTGCCACCATCATATCTTCCTTTACCATCCGTTTCCATGTATTCGTTTTCTGTTTTTGGAGACTGTGTGGGAAAATTTTCTTTGTTGGTCTTCTCTCATCCATTCTTATTTAATGTCCACATAATGTCAATCTACGTTTCCTCATTGCATCACAATATTTTTCAATATTCTGATACATTTCTGTATTAATTTTCAGTTTAAAATCGTCCTCAGCCCTTCTTTGTCCTAATATTTTGCTTCCCTTCTCTTCCATATTTTCAATTTCATCTTCTTTTCTAGAAACAAACATTCAGAGGCAATAAGCTTTCAGGTCGCACAACTGTTTTATATAAACAGATATTTTTTTTTTATTATATATATATATATATATCTTTAGCTTTTGGAAGGCAAATTCCATTTTGTTAGCTCTTGTGAGATTTGCTGCATTGTCTAAACCATTACATTGAATTATTTCACCTATATATTTAAACCTATCTACTCTACCATTTTAATGTTACCATATTTAGTTTTTAGTCTTTTGTTTGTATTTATAAGAGTCGACATATATACTGTTGACATATATTCCAATCTTTAAAATTAAAAGAACCCATCTATATCCAAACTCTTTTTACCATTCAATGAATCACAATGTTGAATCATTTCCTACTTTCACCCATATCATTTCATTTATGTCGTTTTATCTTACTATAAAGAATATTAGATAAATTATTTGACTCATAATTTTGATTTTTTGGTTATTTCTGATATCTAGAACCGACTAGATGATAATAGTTGAGCCTGTACGGAGGTTCTCAGGTCGGGCGGGGGAAGGTGAGAGAGTGTTCCGGGATGATATCACGACCGGGGGAGGCGGTGGCACCCTGACCTCGATATGCTAAGGGGCAGGCATTCATCTTTTAACTACGTCGACTGCCAACAGCTTTCGATACAGAGCGTTGAATATATACTTTAAGAGTAAATAAAATAAAGCTCATTTACTGAGATGCCTTATTAATATTTTATAAAATGTATTTTTAAAAACGACAAGAAGAGTGTTCTTCGTTTTCTAATACAGTAAAGTCTCGATAGTGCGACTCATGGGTCTAGAGAAGTGCTGGATTACCGATAATGGCTGATTACTAAACGTAAAAAAAAAAAAAAACATAAACAATTACAAACTATTTAATTTTTCATAAATATTTAAAAATTGTTCAGAAGAAAAAAAATCTATTCGTGCAGATCTTATTTTTTAAAGCACTAACATTGACAAACGACCGAAAAGTTAAACAATTTTTGATATTTTTTTGCCAGGAGCTCAGAAAATGTTTCTTTCATTCCTAGGAAAAAAAAATTTGTTTCACACTAGACTAGAGATATTATTTTTTTTTTCGAATTTGTAGAGTAATTTTAAAACCAAATCTTGAATTTTAAACACTAATTTATCTAGGAAAGGTTTGAAAGCAGTATGATCTTATGGCAGGTTTTTCTCCTGTAATAACCAGAAACATTATAGATGGCTGCATTACTGGGAGCACTGGATTATCGAAGGACTAGATTTTGAAGCCTGCACAGTAGTTCAACAATTACAAACGCCCCTATATTTAAATTCATTTCATAAGACTCATTAACATGACCATAATCAAAAATATTTGGACGTATGATGTTGAGTTTTTAGGTTACACTAATCATTAAATTGATCCCATATTCAACATATATAATCCCAAATTCTTAAGAACCCTCATTCCTCCTTTCTAAATCATTAAGTGGAGTGAACGTCAAAGTGAAAAAATAAACTTTATTCTGGGACTTACAGTCCCGTAAGAATAAAAATAATGCACAGTAAAAAAGTACAATTGTGTGGCCTATTATTTACAAATTAGATGCTTCTGTAATTACAGCATACATTTTTTAATATATATATATATATATATATATATATATATATATATATATATATATATATATATGTACATATAAAAGAAAAAAATAGAGAGAACAAAAATAAAGTAATTCTTACTATTCATTTGATTATTGACATATTTGCGGAAGATTGTTTGTCTAAAAGGTACAGGAATAAATTATTTATAGAGGAAGGAGGTAGCATGAATGATGATGGATTTGTCAAAGGAAGCGGTTTTATGTGAGGGGATATATAGGTTAAATAGTTGGGATCTAGTGCCAGAATAGGTGGGATTGCCGATGAGGATAGCCTTAGTTTTCTTTGGATTCAGATATAACTTATTCTTCACTGACCAACGGTTGATGTTATCAGTGTCTTCCTGAAGTTTACGTGATGCCTCGAGCATATCTAATGGATGGAAAGATAGGTAGATTTGAAGGTTGCCTGCACATAGGTGATAATTGGAATAAATAAACCTACCCATAATGACCTTTACGAAAACGAAGTTTTCGAAAATCAAGTACTGGGTAGAATATTTGGCACAATTAAGGATAAACATAGGGAAGAATTTAGAAGGCTTCACAATGCAAAACCGTGGGAGCTATATATGGTAAATATATTTCAGGTGATAGAGGTATTATAGTAAAAATGGGAATGTAAATTGTTAGGTTTAGTAATGAACGATCTCCTAAAAAGTTGATCAGTTTTGAGGCGTCGGGTAAACGACCGAGGGATAGAGCGAGATGTAGATGGGAGGAATGTTTCATGGTCGATCTTAGGCTTTTGGGTTTGGAATAAGTGGGTTGGAAAAAGGGGTTTGTTCAACGTTTGGTGGTGCCGGTATCGAACCTTCGGATTCGCTAGGTCTTTTATTTATTTATAATTATTTTTCATTTATTATGTTGTAAAAAAAAAAAAGTTAGACAAAAATAACTTACCGTTTTGGAAAGGGTTGAGACTCTCCCTCTTCCTTACACAGCCATCCACGCTGATAAATCTATCTGGTTTAAAGTATTCCGGATCCACCCAATATTTTGGGTCGTGGTGCAAAGTCCACTGGTTCACGATGATCATAGTTCCTTCCGGTACCCTGAAACCAGCGATCTCTGTATCCTTAGTTGCTCCGTGGGGGATTCCTGAACAAAAAAAGAAGATTATATATATATATAAGTTATCAGTGTTATCATAGACCCTAGATATAAACAAATCAGAAAGGTTAAGCTGTTATTAAGAACATATGGCATTATTAATATTAACAAAACACCTGTTATTATTAGACAAATAAAGTTAGTTGTTCTATAGCTGTGTTAATGTACTCCAACATTCTTTTGTTTTATTATTTATTGTTCAGTCTAATTATAACTTGAAAATTAAACTGGGTATGAGAAATATGGTAGTAATGATTAATTTGAAATCCTGATGACAAATAATAACATAAATTAAAAAATAAAATAAAAAATAATTGACTCGACATATTAATATAAATTAAAATGGTTGTAGATAATTGAATGGGTCCGCCGAAAAACGTTCTAAGCGACAAATATAAAATTTTGAGTAATCAGTTAAAGAAAATCATAATCTAAAGTTTTAGTTAGTTTTGTAGGTTAGATTTTATATTCACACATTAATTTGTTATATTTACATGTATAATAACATAATGGAAGTACTATATCATACTACCACGTACTATTATACATTTTAAAACCTTTAAATTCGCCTCTTCGGCAATTTCGTCGCTTAGAACGTTTTTCGGCGGAGCCATTCAATTGTAAGTTGGTTAAAGCTGTTTATGACAACGTTTTTTTCTGATAATTAATTATTGGAAAAATACTTAAGCTATAAAAAAATAAATACCATTAACAAGACCGTTTAGAGCCGATTCTGAAAATGTGACCGAAAAATCTCAGCTTTATTTCCCTAAAAGATATTTCTAAGCCTTCAGCAGAGCAAAATTCAGACTTGAATTTATGGATTTAGATGAGTTATGGAGGTAGCTTTGAATGGATAATATTCGAGGAAGCGGTTAGGAAAAAGTTACTTCAACTTGGAGTAGTATCGTGAAAAGAGAAACTCTAGGAAAAACAAGAATAATTTTAAAATATAAATTCAATAATAATGCTGAAGCCAGTTCACCAGAGATACCATTATCACTTTTACCTTTATCAGAGTACTGCCAACAAAATAACCTTGAGGTCGACACAGCCAAAATAATTGTCATGCTATTCCACAAAGGTCGACTTGGAAATGTGAAGAACTTGTATTATGAAGAGCAAATGCTGGTTTATAATGACCGATTTACTTATCTTGGTGTACCATTGTCTTGCTCTGGTAAATTTAGAGCTGCATCTGAATATTTTGTGGCTAAAGCAGCAAGTGCTAACACAGAAGTGATAAAAATTCTTCAAGCCAGTTCATCTCTTTCTTGGTATACAAAAATCACACTATACGAATCCTTGTCACAGAGTGTTCTACTGTACATGTCAGAAGTGTGGGGCGTGGCTTACCCAGACATAATACCAGACATAAAGATCCCAATTATCATTCCTGAAGGGTATTTTACATCTTCAAAAAAACACCCCAAATTCCTATTTCAGGCTGGAAACAGGTACAAAACACACCCAAGTAAAAACTTTTGCAAGGATGCTAACATGGTGGCTTAAAATTTTAAATATGGCAGCTTATGAATTTCCTAGGATTTGTAACCGCAGGCTTGTCGAATTGATTGGCAATCCTTCCGTGCCCTTTGATTGGGCAGAACAGCTAATGCTACAATTGGAAAGAATCGGCGCAATGGATATATGGAATAAGCAGGATGCGAATGTTGTTAAAGCAAATATCACAAGCCTAAACATAGCATTTGAGAGTCATTATTTGTCTGTGGACATTGAACATACAGTCAACTCCCACTACAACACTCATTACAAACACCTTAGCTCTCTTGGAAGTGGTGAAAAGTATTTAGTCGTGGATTCAATCATTCAGAAACTAAGAATGATCGCAAAACTCCGTTCAGCTAGCTCCAAGGTCTCCAGAATATATTTCAATAGAAAAAGCTACAACTTTAATACAGAAAATCCCTGCCCGATGTGTAACTCGGGACCAGATGCTCTTCACCATTTAATAATGTACTGTTCCGTTTATGAAATATACAGGAAAAGGTTTTTTAGAAGAATTCATTCCACAGAAAATGATGAATTTTGGTTATGTTCATAGCTGATAATAGATAATGAAAAACATTTAAATAATTCATTTTTTTATATGAAATATTGCCTAAAATTAAGAAATATTTTACTTTAACTTATTACTAGTTTGCCATTTACTTTTTTGTTTTTGTATTAAAAGTTTGCCATTTGTGTTTTATTTTTATGTATATTTATGTATTAATTTATCATGTATATAGTTAGATCAAATTTTAGGTAAATATCTCTTGTTTAGTTTGTAAATAGTTTTCTTATTTTATTTTATTTTTGTTAAAATAATTCTAAATTGTATAACAGCTCACAACTCTTTGCTCTAAAATTGTATTTGTAAAGCAATAAAATATTCATTCATTCATTCAGAGATACCATTTAAATTTCGAAATTACGAATTTCAGGTTTCGTGTTAATTTCAAAAAGGCCCATAAAAGCAGATCACAAATTTAGTCCAGTTTAATTTTGAATATAACAAGCTTTCCTTAGAAACCTTATCTTTAGGAAAGCTTGTAATATTCAAAATTAAACGGTGCACCATATATTTTGGGGTAATGTAGAAAAGTTGAAATATTTGACCCTCCCACAATATAAGCTAGCGAGCGGTGGCATTACAAGATCCAAAACTTGGATTTTAGTACATAACAACAACAATAGCCCCCGACCTTTTTCATATGAAAATGTACAATTTTACTGGACTATTTGAGATTCCGCGAAAATATTGTTTCCCCATCTTCCAGGCTTCGCGAGAGGATTGGATTAATCGTAGAGTTGAACTAGCAGGAGTCGGGTTAGCGAGGTTTAACTGTATCTGTATTTATTGTTTATTGTTCTTACAAGACTAATACAAGTGGAAAATGTTAAATGCTCTATAATTTTCTCTTGAATATAAAAGTAGATCGATAGAGTATAAAATAATTTGACTTACCTAAAGGCACAACGGGTCTCATTCTCATAGTCTCCAGGATAGTGGCCTCGGTGTAAGGGCAACTCGAAAAGTGGTCCATGTTGGGTTCTTTACCTTTCCCGACAATGTAGCGTACTTCTACATAGACTCGTTGCTTCATAAAAAAGAATAAAATAAAAATAAATTTTAAAAGAATATTAAATCGAAATAACAAAAATAACCTTGATATTAAAAGTAGTAATATATAAATGTTAACAGTGAAATCTTATGAACTGCAAATTGCATTCGAAAAACTCAGATGATGACAACTTTCAAGACTGAAGCAACAGTGATTCAAACGAATAAAAACTAACAAATTAGGATTTTAAATAAGTTATATAATGAAGTAAATAAGTTATAATATCTCAAGGAAATTATGACCTGGAACTCCAATGAGAAAGAATCTATGGAGAGCAGAATAACAAAATTAAAACAAGCACAACGAATCACCTGACCAAGTTACAAGAAGTCTCTCTCTATGAATGCCGAACTCAAACACTACAATGCCGTTGTTAAACCGGAAGCAACTTACGCTAGTGGACCACTTCTCAAAATAAACACGAAATCAACAACAGATAAACTGCAGAAGGATGACCGAATAATCATTAGAACAATGATCCAAAAGAAACATCAAGTAGATGGACAATTGTTACCTAATGAAGTGGCCTATCAGAAGAGTGAGTCAATAGCATTTCTTAGCCACAAATCAAGATTAACGGAAGCCAGGCTATTGAAACAACTATTTGAATAGGTCTGAATAAAACTAAAAGCAATTGTATCAAAGAAGTTCAGGATTATTTAGAAGAGTTAAAAATAACAAATTAAAAACAGAGAAAAGAAGAAGATTCTGAAGGACAGAGTCATAAGAAACTCATAAGAGGAACTCATAAACTCAAAATATTTGAACGGAGACATAACACTATGACCTACGAACAAAGGGCAGCCAGGTCAGAAGGAATGAAACGTTTCTGGGAGAACAAGAGGAAGCTGAAAGCCAAATATCGAGTTACTCGGATACTTAAAAAAAAAAAAAAAAAAGAAGTATAAAAACTAACTTATTGTGTTTTTCTTTTAATATAATTTAATGGATAGGCTTACCTGGACGTCAGGATTCAGTGCGAGGAAGAGGATGACCCACCTGAGGGTGGCCAGGGTCGAGTCCACGCCTGCCCCAAACATGTCAGCGAGAAGGTGGATCATCTGCTTCTCGTCGAAATATTCTCCTTTGCATTGGCTCATCGCTTCGAGGTAATAGCTAAGGATATTGTCCTCCGTCCTTTCTTCTTCTGCCATGCTCCTGTACACGTCGTGTGTTCGCTTTTGTCCGGATTTTATAAAGTCCATTATCTTACTGTACTGTGGCAGGACCCTATAATTTAAAATTTAGACAGTTGTGGTACGCATATATTTGTAGAATAAATCAATAAATTAAACTAAATCAATTATTTCAAAATAAATAATATAAAGAACATATTCAGCAATGAAAAAAAAAAAAACACACACACATCCTTGAAGATTAACTATCGAAAAGGTGAAGGAATAAAAGACGTTTAAAAGAAGTTAAAAAAGAAACAACAGGATTAGAGTAGGATATGGATTTATAATTTTTTTCAAAGGAAGCAGTTCTTCTTCATGAATGGTTATAAAAGTTGGAAAGGTAAGACCCTGCATTCAGGAGGTAGATGGAAGAACACAGAGTAATGTAGCCAAGAATGTAGAAAGATAAATTTCTATATGTAATTTTTTTTTGATAAAAACTGAAATACTAAAAAAAAAAAAAAAAAAAAAAAAAAAAAAAGTAATCAAAAGGATTTAAATTTTTATAAAAACTATTTATTGATATTTACAACTGTATACATTATAAACAACAAGTAAATTTGAGATAAATGATAACAATGACATTCAATAATATGTAAATAACTACTCACTAGTAGCACTTCAACAGTTCCAATGTCCTTCTTTTCAGACGGCTCGGAGGATTATCGGGAATTGAGTGTGAGGCAAGTTGGGAGACTAGTGGATTCGAGTGGGTGCAGAGTTAATTAGTAAAGGATAGATATCTGGTTTGAGCTAAATCAGCAACATATTGAACATTAGGATCTTTATGGATGAGTTTGTTTGTGACATTATAAGGAACATTGAGGATTTTACGAAGGGTTTTTGATTGTAAGGACTGGATACGAGAGAAATTAGAAGGTTTAGTGGAGCCCTAAAGCTCAACTCTGTATTCCAAATGGGTCTTTCGTCATGTGAATAAGTCTTGTAATTTTTTTTTTTTTTTTTTTTTTTTTTTTTTTTTTTTTTTTTGGAGCTTTGAATGCAAGTCTAAATTCAACCCAAATCAGAATCTACGAGCAGTTTCTTGCCTTTTAAGTCAGGTATCATTTATAAAATCATGTCTAAAATCTAGTGATTTCGGAAATACTGTCTTTCAACGATAGGTAATGGCAAACAGTGTTGCAGAAGTGCGATGAGCTCAGCTGTTGAACGATATTTGAAACAAGCCGTGTTAAGTTGTCAAACGTGGTTTAGCTTGGCGAGTCAGGAAAATTATAATTATAAATTTGTGTTAGTCATTCCTTGTTTTCTAAACTGAATTCATAAAGAATGAGTTGTTTTAAAAAGGAAAAAATAGTCGGAACTTCCATTAAATTTTATAGAAAAAAAAACAATTAAAAAGGGAACCTGTTTCCCTTGCCAGTTTACCAGTACAAAAAACCCAGTTCTTCTGCTTATGACAGGAAAAGGGTTCTGGAATTTAAATAGAAGATTATTAAGGTAAAGAAATGGATAATAAGGGAGGGCATTATAGATGGATTTCAAACCGAGTATTCTTTGGATTTGGAAATACTACAAAGGTAGATGCTACTTATATTAATAGCAATCTCGTATAACTTAGGAGACTATTTGAAGGATGAAAAAATATTTGTAAATTTTCAGGTTTTATGCTCATAGATGTTTTTGAAAGATGTGTATAGTGCTGGCTAAGTCATTCATATAAATAGAAAACAGGATTTGTGACCCGGGGGATCATTGAGGGACCCCACACGATAAAAGCAGCTAATATGGGGAAGGTTTCAGGAATAATAAATGTTTGAGAATGGTTTAACAAGAAAGGGTAAAATGAACCTTAGAAGTGACAAATTATTTATGAATTCCAAACTATTGATCCTTCTATTTTACCGTCCGTAATTACTTATTATTATTAAGACAAACATTCTGGTCCTAAAGACACCAATACATATGATAGGAAAGTTATAGACTAGACACGCTATTATCAAAACGCTATCAGATAGGCCTGACCGAAGCTATTATCACAATTGGTCTTTGTTGTTAAGAAGAGCGGTTCCGCTTCACTGATTGGGAATAGCCAATCTCCGAGAGCTTTCGAGAGCGCTTTCTCGATTTCTTCTTTCTCCTCCCCTTCTTACCGAAATACTTATTAATGTACTCCAAATATTCAAGGTAATAGTCAAAAATATTCCAATTATTACGAATATGTTCTGTGTTAAATGGGAAAAAGGTCTTGGGTTCAATACTTAGGTAAGGATGTACTGTTACTAGGCCAATGGTTGTGAAAGGAGGAGATTTGGCCAAAACTTCACTGAACCGTTAGGTTTTTTCCCAATCAAGGGTAACCAACTATGTAGAGGCTGGGTGTGCCCACGAGGGTCTCCCGGCCTCGAAGTCTAGCTACAACCGAAATAACAGAAAATAAATTTTAAGCCTTCAGTCGGAATCGAACTCGGGCCCGGGAGCTTGTTAGTCAAGTGCCTTACCCACTCAGCTACCGCACATCCCTTATTGCTCTCATATATATTTATTTATTTACTTACTTATTTATATTTATAGGATCTACCCTAAGAATCATTAGCAAATTTCTTAAATATTCATATTTCTCTTGTTTTACAAAATTTCATTTCGTGTTTGTTTGTTTTTTTACATAACCTTTTCTCGTCTTTGACATTTTCATAAAGAGCGAAAATATTTTTTCTCATAATTATACGCTATATTGTTTATACCGTCACTAAAATGATCTTTTATAATAAGAGAGTCAATTTCTTTTCACCTGATTTTTGTATGTTTGAGGTATGTATGATTAGAAAAAATTCTAATCCAAAAAAAAAAAAGATTTTTTCTTCCATATTGAAACGTTTCTATACTTTATCTTCAGAGATCTTTAGCACCTAAATACGAAAATACTTAAAAGAAACAATTTGTTGGAAATTGTTATGGTATTTGTGTTATTTTTCATGTTTAGGAAAAATCGGATGTTGTACGGAAGCAAAGGCATCCGGTTTGGAGCAAATCAGAACTTACGGGGCATTATTTCATTGTGGACCCAATTCGATGGTATTTTGGAGCCAATAACACTGTTCCACAAGTCTAAACAGGCCTAATACTTTAGATAGACAGATGTGGATTTAAAGATGTAAATATTAATAAATGAATAAAAAAAGGTATTTTTTATTTTTTAATTATATACATAAGTAGACTGTATAAAATGGCGCATATGATTTTGATGAAATTATACATACGCTGTCACTAATATTCCTGTAAACAATAGAAATAATATTGTAATAAATAACTCCTTCTCCTGGGTATAAGTATAAAATATTAGGAAAATATAGAGAGGATGATCCTTAAAGCTATAGTTAATCCGAAAGGACAAGGACCTCTGCAGAGTGGGGCTGTAAAAAAGGAAGGAGTTGATGAGGGCGAGGAGAGCAGGATCTAGGTCTCTGGGTCAACATTGGGAGTCCTTTTTTAGGCAGCCACTCACTACCACTACACTTCTCTATCTCCATCTCCCATCTCCCACTATCCTCTACTAGTACCACCACTCCTCTCTTATCATATCCTATGTATCTTCTTGTTCTCGGCTCCTTCTTGCGGTGAGAAAGAGGAAGAATGGATGTCACTTGCGGCATAGTAACGTGGAAACATTCTTCAATGAGTTATATTCAACTACATTCGGAATTGGAGCGCCTAAATACAAATTATTAAACTATTTTCACAGGTAACTATCGATCAACGACATTATGTCAAATAACCAAGATAAGAATTTTGTATGAAGATAAAAACAATAAAAAATTGTGAATTATTTCCCACTTCAAATGCATTATTTTTTTCCAAGACTAGTTTGGATAATTAAACATTCATTAACAGTTGTAAATACATACAAAAATATTTTTTAAAAAATCAGCTCTTTACTATACAGATAATATACAATTATATATACAAAGGCGGAATATCCTTCCGCCATCTTAAAAACAGTTAAATCATCGAATATTTCAAATGTGTCCTTATATGGACAACAAGCGAAAGTTATCCTTCCGCCATCTTAAAACCGTTAATTATTTCAAAGGAGTACCCTGGAGGACAACAATGGCAGAGGTTATCCTTCGGATAACTTAAAAACCGTTAAATATTTCAACATATTATTTTTAAGGACAAAAAACTAATAAAGTCGTTAAATTCCGCCATTTTAAAACAGCATCCTTAAGGACGAAAACTAATTCTAATTGTGGAAGGAGAGAGTGGCCAAGAATGTCCTTCGGCCTCAAAAAATCGTCAGATCCTGGCAGATCTGTAAAACAGTGTGAGTACCTAAGGATGAGTACCTCTTAGTGTAAAACAAATCAAATTGGGTGAAACTAGATCAAAAATGAAGAAAAATGCTGCAAAGCTTACATTTCTATTGCAATCCTTTGCAGATATACGATAATTCAAAGACTTTGAGGAAACCACGTTTTTTGAGGGGTTTTTTTCATATAAACTGTAATATCTGCAATTTGTTTGAATATTTTTCAAATTTTTACCATATTTTCGGATTTAGCATTAAATATCTATAAGAGCAGAGTACATGTATTCTTGAATTTTTCAAACTTGGGACCTAAAGAACAGTTAGAACTTCACCTTATTTAGGGAACTTACAATGTCTTATTATACTTCAACGCTCACCGTTTTTTGAAAAAAACTATTCACAATACTGAAAATCATACAAAAACTTTCAAATTTAACCAGCTTTCTTATGGTATGATCAAAGTAATGATGAAAATTTACTTTTAAAACCGGAAAAACGGCATTTTCATTTGGCATACTAATAAGTTACTTTTGTAGAAAATACATCATGATAATCGCTTAATGGAAATATGCATTTTAAACATATTAAACTCTTCATTGGAATAAAAAGCAAAGTTTTTTTTTTTTTTTTTTTTTTTTTTTTTTTTTTTTTTTTTTTTTTTTTTTTTTTGCACCCTGTATATAATAATGTTAAAGAATGTAAGAAAATAAATCAAACATGTCAATACACACGTAAAGAGGGAAAATGGAAGTGCTTCTAATATATATCAGGACTAAGCGCAGACTAAATGTGATAAAAAGAGGGAATCGGGCGGTAAGGTAGAAACATTTTGATCCCTACGTTTATTTGTCAGGTAAATAGGCAGTCCATTAGGTTTGTCCTATGACTGGTCGATGTTCCCGTAAGAACGAAAAAACCATCTACTCTAAATCCTAAGGTTTCGCTTCTTTTTTTTTATTTTTTTATTTATATAGTTAGAACAGGTGATAAATGTTTGATATTCGCAACTAGTCTTAGAATAAAACAAAATTTTATGAAAGTGACAGATATCAACCCTTAAAAATATATAAATTCATATTTTAAAATAAAAATTTAGAGTACATCAGTATTTTGAAAAAATGGCTTTTTCAATCCATCGGAAATGGGTCAAATAACAAGGAATAGGTTTAAAACAAACAAATTAAAACATAAAGAAAATATTTCTGCTTAACTGCAGATTCCACAAATTCCAGATTCTTATTTTATTCTTGATCTTCAAAATTAATTTTAAGAGCTTTGCACAAAATATGGCTACAACAGATATCTGTGATATGGTAATGGCTGAAAAGGAACTGGATGAGAGATCTATAAAATGATTCAGGTCAGAGGTACCTTAACTAACCTCTTCTTGATATAATTGTTATGCTCTATGCTACAACTAATTACACGATCTCCATGGTAAGTAAGAGATCACTGCATACAGACCTACACAAACCCACTGTACTTGTGCCACATCAAAACAATATACAGATAATTTACGACCAACTATATGACTATCCAGACAGACTCATTCAATACACGGCTTCTACGAATATTTCCAACAATATGTACCGGAGGCTAAGACTGATTACACTGGTCAACAAAAACGAAAAATTTGTTTGTTTCCTGTGACTTTTTTGTTATTTCTAATTCAATTTGATACATATTTTGTAAATATGACAACAATGTTTCTCTAACAGCTTTTGCTTTTGTGTTATAGCTTACCAACCTGATTTAGTATTTTCACTTAGATTTTAAATTTTTGTTGGACAGTAAAACATATTCTGTTGTTGTTTTCGATAGGCATTCGTCCAGGCGTTGTTGTGTGCTTAATCCAGATTGTTTTCGCTATATTTGTGACGAATAAATATTTGAAAAATATCGAAAACCTATATCAAACTTTGTAAAAACTGCATATCATCAATACATCAAAATAGATTTGTACAATCAGGACAAGCCATGGGTTCCTCATATCGTTTGCCAAAAATGTGTTGCGTGTCTACGGCTATGGTCCAGCTGGAAAAGAGATTTAGTGAAGTTCGTAACTCCCATGATTTGGCGAGAACCTCAAAACCATCGTGACGTCTGCTACTTCTGCGTTGTAAAAATAAACGGAATTAACCGTGGAAATCGAAGTAAGTGGTCATATCCTAACTTATCTTCTGCTCAACGATCACAATTAAAATCACGAGATCAACCCAGCACATCTAAATCCTCTGATGGTTCAAATCTCTGTGAACGCGAACAAAATATATCAAGTGATGACTCTGATCCAGATTACAAATGTAGAAATAACTAAATGACTTAGTGAACTTACTAAAAAAATATTCAGAATTTTTTGCACCTTGTTTAAAAGAAAAAAAAAATGCTTAATCTCTAAACCAACATTACTTTTTATCCTATCCGAGAAAAGAATCTGTTACCGTATTTTTCTCAAGAGAAGGATTTAGTCTTCTGTAACGATGTTGGTGGTATTTTGCTACAGATAGGTTTAATAAAAAACAAGCCTAAGGATTAGTGTATTTTTATGGACAGCAGCGAAAGAAGTTCAAAGTGTTTTTGCTCCATAGCAGTAACAAGTATGAATCCATACCTGTTGCACATTCGACGACTTTGAAAGAAGAATACACAAATATTTTATGCAAAGAGATCTACCTAAAGTCGTTTATTCAGGGAAATCCTATAAAAGATGATTTGATAATAATGCTCAATAAAATTTTGTTAACATTATGTATTAATTTCCTTAAATTTTTTTATCAAAACAGTGAAACTTTATATTTCACAAAATAAAGCTGTTAGCAATCTCCCAGTATTTTTTTCATAGTAAGAGCCTTTGGAATACCCCATAACAATTTTAAAAAAATGAAGGAAACAAAAATTGTGTTGACCAGTGTTATGAGTGAAAAGAGATGAAGGAGTTAGTTAGGTAAATACATTTTGATTCTTTTTTATTTATTTGTAAGGTAAATGGGCAGTCCTTTAGGTTTTCCCTATGACTGGTCGGTTTTCCAGTAGGAACAAAAAATAACTTTTTTAAAAAAAAAAAATTTTTTTTTTTTTTTTTTTAGAATAGGTTATAAATGTTTAATATTCAAAACTAATCTTCAAATAACAAAAGTCCTATAGACTTGGCATAGCTATAAAGTTGGCAAAATAATTTAGATATCGTCAAAAGTATTTAAAAAAAAAAAAAAAAAAAAAAAAAAAAGCTGTTTTAATCCAGGGAAATGTTGAACAAAATGTTACTTATCAACAAAACCATTGGCTAGAACACTAATGGAAGATTAAAAACAGATCCCAAATTTTCTTATTTTATTCCTCATCTTCTTAATTTATGTCAAGGAAATGGATATGTTAAGAGCCTTCTACACATGGCTACAACTGAAATCATTGATATAGTGATGGCTAAAGAGGAGCTGGATGAGAGATTTATAAAATGATTCAGTCAGATATCCCTCAACCCTCCTCTTCCTGATATAAGTACCATACATAGTTAAATGAAATTTATATTTAGAGGCAATTATTCTAAATAATTGTGTACTGTATACTGTATACTATTATATGAACATAAAATATACCTGAGATAGGGCATGAAGTTGAGTGGCCCAGCGACCCCAACCAGCTTGACCCCTTCCTCGGCCATGTGCTGGAGCCATAGCCAGGTCTCGTCGTTCTCCGGGAAGGTCTTGCCGAAGACTATGCAGTTCATGACATTGCCTATAGTGTGCGAGAGGATCGTCTTCGGGTCTAGGGGGCCGTCTTTTAGTCGCTCGTCAATCATCTGCAACCGCCATATATGTTATACAGAGTGTCCCGAATTTAAATGGCAAAACTTCAGGAACTTATTGGGGACCGAAAAACTAAGACAAAAAGTCCTTTAGAGATTTGCTCGTTTTTGCTTAGTTTTAGAGAAAATCGCAAAAAAAAAAGAAACAAAACAAAAATGTTACAGGTAGCGATTATCACCTTTCAAAGTTCGTCAGGCTAGGCAGTGAGATATGTAAACACTTAATGTTATCCTTTACATTCTTTTATTTGTTTACATTTTGGCTTCCTTCTAGGACTATGATTCCTAAATCAGTCTTCAGTCAGTTACTCAGATATTTTTGTGTGAATAGCATCAGCCACGATGCCGCATACATATTCTAATGTTGAATACGCTGATATGATTTTTGTGTATGGTTTCTGTAACGGTAATGCTTTAGAAGCGGTACGGGAGTATGCGCGCCGATTTCCAAATAGAAGAGTGCCTAATCGACGAGTCTTTTCGATAACTTTTAATAGACTACGAGAGACTGGGTCATTCTTGATACGTAATGAAAGCGACCAATTCCAGGCAGCAATAAGAGCAGATTATCGGAGAAGATATTGTGTCCAACGCCGCTTCGATAACAATCCTGAGACTAGCATCCGAAGAGCATCTGCTGCATTAGCAATATCGCGGCAAGCAATATGGCAAACTTTGAAAGGTGATAATCGCTACCCATACCATCTTCAAAAAGTTCAGAATTTATTACCTCAAGATTATGTCGAGAGATTGAATTTTAGTAACTGGTTTCTTGAAAAAATTCGCCGATGAAGCTACCTTTACAAGAGGAGGAATAGTTAATCAAAGAAATTATCATGTATGGGCTCTTGAAAATCCCAGAGCTATTAGAGAGAATAGTTTTCAGCATGAATTTGCTATTAACGTTTGGCTTGGAATTTGGAACGGATTACGGGTGGGACCATATTTTTTACCTGGAAGATTGAATGGTATCACATTTACACATTTTTTGGAGAACGACTTTTCTAATTATTTAGATGACATTCCCTTACAGCAGCGGACTGAAATGTGGTTCCAACTCGATGGATGTCCAGCTCATTATAGCAGAGTTCCTCGAGCTTGGCTGGATATAAATTATCCACAACGATGGATTGGACGTGGAGGAGTAGTACCTTGGCCACCCAGATCACCTGATGTGACACCTATGGATTTCTTCGTATGGGGAACCTTAAAGCAGAAAGTTTATTCGGTGTCAATCAACTCAAGAGAGCAATTAAGAGACCGAATAATAGATGCAGTGTACCAAATATCATTAGAACAATGTTCAGCTGCAATTTATCATGTGAGTGCTAGATGTAATGCTTGCATTGGTGCAAGAGGACAATATTTTATGCAATATTTACATTAAAAAGAACATAACATTAATATAAATGTAAATAAAAAAGTATAAAAATGAAAACTTTTTTTGTTTCTTTTTTTGCGATTTTCTCTAAAACTAAGCAAAAACGAGCAAATCTCTAAAGGACTTTTTGTCTTAGTTTTTCGGTCCCCTATAAGTTCCTGACGTTTTGCCATTTAAATTCGGGACAACCTGTATAATATAGTTAACTGATGGTGAGTTACAAATAATGTAGTGCACCAAGGAAATATTTATTTAACTCAAACGTTTTATACAGCACAGCACAATTGTGAAAAATAAATAAATGAGAAAAAAGGGAGAAATTGACAACTTTCAAAAATTTTGAAAATTAAAATCTCATGTTTTTGTTTTTACTGAACGTTTTATCAGTTTCGAGTATTTCCTTTACCTGCAGCCAATAAAGCTTTTATCCACCTGGTTATACCCTAAGATTAAATTTATGATGACATCGCCAATACTCTCAAATTATTCTCTTTAAGCTGTTATTAGGTAATTGAGGGTCTCAGGAGCAACAATTCTCGGATCTAACAAGCCTAGTTAGTCCTAGGCGTCATCAATTGGATTCGTACCAGGGCTCCTAGCAGACCGCTCCATAACTTCTATTCTAACTTCATGCATGTATTTACTAACGCACCTGGCAATGTGAGGCCTTCCACTATCGTACTTCAAAATAAAGTTATCCCCAGCGAATAGTGCAAATGGAACAACGTAGTCCTGGAACATACTCTAACTTCATACTGTTAAGTATGAATCAGCGTTCATATTGCGTCTCTTTATATACTATTCCATTAAATGAATAGCCAGCCCAAAATTTCTATTGTCTGTAGCTTGAGCATGTCTCTCACTAAACCTTCTCCAGACTCCAAGGCGTTCATCTAGAAATATAAAAGAAAATTTATAAACAGGAACCTTCTCCAGCTGTCTTTAGCCCAATTCTTGATTTCTTGGCAAATTGTATACGACGATTTCGACGATGTAGATTTAGTTTTTTTACTGTAATTTGCATTTACGTATGCAATTTTCATACAAAACTTGAATTCCAATCCAAAGTAATTTTTTATTTTTTTAATTTAATAATAGGAATGGTTTTATATGGTTGGAAACTTTAAATTGCGTTTTTCTCAGTATCGGTAAAAGTTAACTTACCTGATTTTTTCTCCAGTCTCTTCAAATAAAGGTCATTTATTCAATATAGATCATAATACCTTGAACGTCATCTTGACGCCGTTGAGGATTCGTTTCTCCATAACAGCCCTTTTCCCGCCAACTTTGACAGCTCCGAGATTTTTCAAACAATTGATAGCGAACTTCCTTTGTTCCCGCCATTTTGCTCCCTCCACGGCTATTAGGCCTGAAAAATAAACAGAAAGTTGAATTCAGATAAATTAAGACAATAAATTATCAGCTGATAAGTAAAATTTAAATATAATAATACGTAAACATACAATAAGTTTCTGATACCTAAAACGCAAAAAGCCAATATTAATATATTATAATCATTATTATATAAAAACAGTGGTATGTACCAGCTTATGAATCGGAAAACAATGAATGTCTCTGGAAGGATATGTAAAGCTCTGCTTCTGAAAGTATCTAACTTGAAAAACACTGATCAGAGAATTGGAGTGTCCGAAAATAAATGGAAGATTTCATATTTTCATTAAATCATCTCTTGGTTCATAGATGTCTTAATTTATTAATCTTCTTTCAACCAAAATTTATTGTTAACCTCTGTAGCATGTAACTGCTTGGGTATAATCCAGTTTTTACCAAGATGTCAATGCGTGATTTTCGCCAAATTTATTTTCAGGAGTTTAAACTTGTTCAAAACGGGGTTCAAACAGCCAGAAACATTAACCTCTAAGGAGAAGGTGGTAAGAGTGAGTGCAACGTTCAACGATGTTTTAAAAATTTCTGGATGGAGATTTCAGCCTTGTAGTCAAGTTCGTGGAAGATGTCCGTCCTCTGATGTAGATCTTCTGAGAGCTTTTGACGAAGAAAACCCAAGAAATTGTTTGAAAAATTATAGAGAAACTCTCACTCAGCAAATCGACCATTGCTGACCACCTCAAGGAATCATAAAGGTAGAAAAGCTAAAAACTTGATTACCTTATACCGCCAATGTATAAACATAATTGACCACAAATGTCTCAGGTTTGTCCTCACGAATACTATTTGAGCTTGGTTATGAGACCTCTTCATCCACCCTACTCCAATTGACCTCTCGCCAATTGATTTTTTTTTTTACACAAACAATTTTTTTAAAAATCATTCACTTACTCACTGTTGGTCGCTACAGTCCTTGCAGGACCTGGGCCTCTGCCACCGTTCTTCCCCATGCCTCGCGATCTCCAGCGAGCCTCTAGTTTCAAATTTCCATCTTTCTGATATCTTCTTCCAAGTCCACCGCCACCTGAGTCTGCCCCTTTTCCTTTTTCCTCCTATTGCACCATTTAGCATCAGTTTAGGCAGCTGGGGCTCCATCCTTTCCACATGCCCTAACCATCTAAGCCTGCTCTTCTTAATAACACAGAGGATATCAGGCTCTCCGTACAATTCAGTTAGTTCGGCATTTCTTCTGATTCTCCTGTGCTCTTCTTTAACGGCTCCAAAGATCTTTCTCAGGACTCTTCTCTCCCAAACCAGTAGAGCTCTTCTGTTTTCCTTGGTTAGAGTCCACGTTTCACTGCCATACATTGCTACAGGACTAATTATTGTTTTGTATAACAAAAGCTTTGCCTTCCTGGAAAGACTTTTGTATCGGAAAGCTTTTTACAGAGCATAGAAACATCTGGTTCCTGCTACCATTCTGCCCATTTCAACTTCTAAATTATAGTTCTCCGTCACAACTGCTCCCAGGTACATAAATGTGCTGCAGCTGTTAAACGTGTTCTCCCCCACATCCATGATATCTCTTCTCTTTCCGGTCTGTCCAGAGGTTTTCATATACCTAGTCTTTTCATGATTTATTTTCAGTCCCAAATCTTGTGCCGCTCTCTTGAATTCACCGGTCCGTACTGTTTTCGTTCTCCCTGTGATGACTACATCATCAGCATAAGCCATATGTTGTGTGAGCATATTGTAAATGGTGCCACCCGGGTTTGTTTATTTCTAATGGCAACTTATAGGGCAAGGTTGAATAGTACCGGTAATAATGGGTCTTCTTGTCTTAATCCACTGTTAACCTTAAAGCTATTTGAGATACCCACTCTAGTTTTAATATAGGAAAATAAATATTTTTTATTTATTTAAAAAATAAATATTCTATATTAAAAACTGGTTAGAAAATGAGTTTTTAAAATACTTAATAACAATTACTCAAACTTCAGTTAACAGGGGATAGAAAAGTTATTAAATCGTTAGCAAGGAAGGATTGAGAGTATTTCGATTAATGAAAAATCTAAAAATTTTAGGTCACTTATTTTATTTTTATTTTTTTTTCATGGTTTTTAAAGATATAAACCTTTAATAGTGACGAGAGAAGTAAACAGTATGTTTTAAGAGAGTAGGTTGAAAATAGATTGTATGATGGATAGATTAAATTAGTAACGAGAAACATTTATAGGATTATACATTAACTCTAGAATGGTCGTGCCTTCTTTGATTTTCCAGTGCATGTTCTGGCTTCTTTTTCCTCGTCAGATTGTTATTGAATCCCTTGTATTCTTGAAAATTTTTAGGTATGTCTTCAGTTTCAATAAAAAGATACTTGAAATAATATAATTCGGTTTAGGGAAAATGCGCGAAATTTAAAATATGTGTAAAACAGAACACGACTATCACGTGAGTACTGGCACGTGGTTGACTTTATCTATTTGTTATCGTATATTCAACAAGCATCCCCCGTCGTGGCTTTGCCCTCTCTCTTATGAAACAGCTTAGATAATGTTAAATAAAAATTAAAGTTTTTTTTTTTATTGATAAAATCTTGAATTGTAGAAAGCATGGAAAAAATAAGAAGGGAATTCATAAGACCTCCGAATAAACTGCATTTCATGTTTTGCCTCCAAATATTATGAGAATAATTTGATTTTCAGAGTTTCCAGTTCTGGAAAGATCGTGAATCGAGTAAAAGTGAGTCCGAAGATCCTCCACAACGTGTTTGTAAGTCTGGCTTTACGATCTATTAATTACAATCGCAAAATAAACTTGATTTGGAAATTTTAATCGTTTGAATTAAAATGGTAGATTAATAGGATTCGTAGGGATTATTGCATAAATGCGCAGTCAGAATAATAGTCCCCATAATACATACTAATTCCACGCATGACTAACTTTTAACCTGGTACCATATCACAGATTCAGTGGTTAAAGGTCACTTAATTACATAATTGAACATCCATTTTTTTTAATTTTAATGAATAAGTTGGTAATCCAGATGGACAGAGAATATTTAATACATTGTTAACTATATATCTCTCGATTTTTAACTTCCCTGGGAACCACATATTTATCGAATTTTTAATAAGAATTTAATAGTAAATTAATAAATTTTATAACTGCTAAACCTTCCTTGTACTATGAAGATATGTATTCAAAAATTAGTACAGATTGGTCAAGTAGTTTTTGTAGTTAGTGATCACTAGGGACCGGATACCCGTGGAGTTGCACGGTATGCATGTTTTGGGGGTTACTGAAGAAATTTTCACACTTAAGGTGTTAGGAGCACAAAAGCACACTTTTTGATATTTCATTTTAAGAAATGTGGTGATTTTATTTCTTTTCTCTTTTCTCTTTTATTACCTGTTATTGGAGTAACAGTAAGTGAATTTGGTGATATTGAAATGCAACAGGCCTTATAGGCGTGTGGGAGAGTAGCACTCAACAGTACCTCCTCCTGGTATGGATTAAAAAAAAAGGAAATATTTGAGCAAATCTCTCATCCAGCTTCTATTAAGCCTTATGTGAGTATTTCCAGGTATGTCAGTCCTGGACATCTCATTAATGAGAATGTTGTTATGTCCATGAAGTCTGTCCTAAAATTGTCTATAAAGTTGTTGTTTTGTTTTTTTCCAAAATACACAAAACAAAAGATTCCTGACGGGAACAAACTAAGAAACATTAATCCTGTTATAGACATTCTCTTGAGGAAATACTTGAACGAATACAAAACAATTATATTTTATACATATACATCTTGGTAGATAAAGCTACCCCGGGGACTTAAAGGTTGAATTGCACGTTCATCTATTTGTTTTATTTTCATTGCACGTTTGGCTAATTTTTATTATTTTTACTGCACGAAATCCGGACTTTAGTAATCACAAACGAAATATTATTATTATTATTTTTATATAGTAGTATGGATTACGAAAAACTTTACTCTTACTCGCTAGATTAAACTTCCAGTGGGCGCGCGGTTGAGACTCACACCAACGGGCGCGCGGCGGCATTTTAGCCGCCTCCGAGTTTGTTCACTTTTCATGTATATAAATGGTGTGTTTGTATTAATTATCGCTGTTTTTTTACCAAAGACATTAGAAAGATACTATTACATTATATATATTTCTTTTAATTCTCTATTAATATATAAATTATTTTGGGGGAATAAAAATCTTGAATATCTAAATACAGTTCTATACAATCCTATGGCATTCTTATTAATCTAACACATATAAAAAATGATTATAAATCAAAATGAACAAGGTTCAGTTCAGTACTAAAGGTTTTACTAGTTTTGGTGACATCTTTCCACGTTCCTTTTGTGAGAGAAAATTTGCAGATTTATTGTTTGATTTTTAGGCAAAAAATATTATAAATCTAAACAATCTGACGACCATTCATTATAATTATAGTGGATATGCGATTTAATTGGAAAAATATATTATTACATTTTGGTTGGATGGCAAGAAAAAACAGTTCACGAAGAGGCGCGCGGCGGCAATCTGGTTGCCCTGACACTCCTGACCAGACGTACTCAACTTTGGAACTGGCTGACACAGACTGTTTTCGAAGAGGAAGTATTACCACTATAAGTAAGTATGGAAGGTTAAATCTGTAACCGTACTAATGGGACAAGATATTGTGGGAAAGATATTAGTGACTGGATACAAGTAGGTCCAAGTCGGAAAAACTGGTGAGGAATAGTAAGTACGATCCATAAGTAATCATCTTATGGAGATTTATTTTATTTATACACTCATTTGTGCAATTCGTACACACACATGATTATGATATTAAGTAAAATAATCGAATTGGAATCGACAGTATCCAAGGCCAACAGTCAAATACTCTCTATATAACAAAAAAACACTTCTCAAGAAATCTTGAGCATTTGAAAGTTACTTTCAAACTACTCTCATAAGAAACGTTCGTGAATGAAGGTGATCAAATCCAAAAACAATGAACCATTCAGCTCTAAGCTTCAACCGTAAAAGAAACAATAAAAGGAACATTTGTTATCCGGAGCGTTGTAGCGGGAAATGAGGGTCTTTGCGCAGGCTGTGTTCACAATCGTAATGGGCGACCTTAACATTCTACAAGTCGGTCGAAAGGGGGATAACAGGCCTCTGTAGAAGGGGACAGTTCAATAAACTGTAACCGCACCTCAAGGACGTCGTAGCCGTTACATATATATTTAATATAAATGTACAAGTGGCTCGGCATCGGCTAACAGGGACAAGGCCTACTGATAAGGGAATATTCTTGAACAATTAGCATATACTTCGCTAATTATGCGAATATCGGTACTGATTTGACATTTTTATAATGCCCATATCCTGCTGAGAAGATATCCTTTAATACTGGGCCGCTCCCTGCTCACCTGAGTAATGAAACACACCTTCCTCTCTTGCGAAAGCCAAGTTCCACCTGCTAATTGGATCTTACTTTTTTACTTCTTTATCACTCGGCTGTATCCTTCTTTCCGAAGACAATATTTCCTCTTAAACTTGCTTCACGAGTTTATTTTTTCACAATCTCGTCTCACATTAAAAAAAAAAAAAAAAAAAAAAATCAATTAGAATTTTCTAAATAAAATTGTGGATAGACAATAGATTTTTTTCACCAATTATCATAAAATACGCGAACAGCAACACATCGTAGTTCTCCACATACTTGACAACTACCAGAACTCTTCCGATCTAAGAGGCATAGCCCCCTCGGATTTTACTTAATGTTTTTTGGATTTAAACTTTCATCATAGTTAATATTATTGTTTCACCATATAAAACTTCTATTACTTAAATTTAGTTGCACTTTTCCCAAAAAGTGTACAATAAAAAAAATCTAGGAATAAATAAATAATAGTGAATATAAGATGGGACAAAATGAGAGTACAGTGCTATAAATACTAAAAAAATATAAGGTTATCATAGAATAATAGGTTTGATTGTAAAATTTATAATACAATTGGTATCGTCTGAATGCACCAGGTATTTTTTAACCCACTTGAAAAGTGAATCGAAATGATGGCGAATTAGGTCTTGAGGATATTTTGCCCATTTCTGCTCAATTGTTGTAATTCCTCGGCGACTAGAAATTGTCGGACACCTCTGTATGCATTTTTGGCTTGTTTTCCATAATTTTAAAGTCTAGTGATCTTTCAAGCCAATCCATGACTTGTACGGTTTCTTGTTTAAAGACTATTTGAACAAATTCTATGAGTGTGTGTGGGGGGGGGCTTTATCTTTTTGGAAAAGAACGTTACCTTTGGTTTCTGTTTCAAAATACATTTTTAGCTGTTTTTCTATTAATGTCATATAATCTATGGAGTTCATACGGCCAAAAATCAATTAGGATATCCGTTCTTTGATTTAAAAAATACCATTTCTTCTTTCCGTAGGTCATGATAATATAAAACCCAGTCATCTGGGCCATCCAAATTTTGTTGTTTTATCTGTAAACACATTCCTCAATCCCTCTTTCCACTGAACATGGTCACGGGCAAATTTAGTCTATCCTCAGATTAAGCGTGGAATACGTTTAATGTTTTCTCTCCTTATTTGAGGTGCAGCCTGAGGAACCTTTCAAACGTTTTTTTTTTTAATAATTATCCGTAAACCAGCATGCTAAGCAATTTGACTAGTTTGTTAGTTGGTTTCAGAAACAATCCTTAAAATTGTTCCTTCCAGGGGATTTCTTTCTTCTGTTATTAACTTGAGAATTTAAATAGTTGAAAATAACTTTTCTACTTCTACCTGTATTATTTGAAATATCAGATACAGAAGAACCTTATCTCATCATTCATCATTATATAAAAAAAAAAAAAAGGTTCATTTATTTTCTGTACACATCTATTTCTAGGCCAATGATAGCGAAAGCATATTATCTGGCTGTTATTTTCCCTTTAATTAAGGGTACCTATATGACCCGAAGGCTGGGTGTGCCCAAGAAGAGTCTCCGATTCCAGAGACTACTATTGGTTAGTATGATTGGGTAAATCATTTTCTGCCTTAAACCTGGGCATGGGAGTTGCGAGTCTAGAGTCCTACCCTCGCACAGTGGGACGAGCCAACGTAATTTGTTGGACATTGGTTGAAAACAAAAATTTATATTTATGGCTTGAATCATTTATAAAATTTTTGCAATGGTCAGGTTTGTTGATAAACAACAGTACGTTAAACATAATTTTACTACTCACAAACAGGACATCAACATCGATATGCTATTCAAAAAAAAAAATTTTGTGTGAAAGGTTCTCGCAAATTTCCCGTTTTGTTAAATTGCATTAGAAATTGTTTACACACCCGATGTAAATTTTTTGTTGTTCACAGTTTTTAACATAATTAACAATAAAACGTTTTCCTGTCCGAAAAAAAATATTATAATTACAACAAATAAATGTATTTAAAATTGAAAATTCTTCATCAAAAATTGATTTTGGAAAAATATATTTTATACTTGTTTAAGTAACAAAACCTAATTTTAAGACATCAAAATATCTATGTTTGTGTGAAAAAGTAACCTCGAAATTCACAGTTTTTTTTAACAATTTAAAACGTTTTCCGACCAACTAAATGCGATTCCATCAAAAATTGATTTTGGAAAAATATCGATTATAAAAAAGTAACTCAAGATCGAAATGGTTTGCGACCACTTGCGACCTTGGAGAATATTTGGATTTACGTTGATAATTCAACTTGTAAAAACTTAAAAAAAAGTGGTCCAAATTGCTACGATAAAACAAATGGACTTCACAAATGTTATCCACAGGTATTCACCAATCCAAAAAATGCTTGAAAAATTGATATCGGAATAGGTCTGAATGCTGCCACTGACACGACGAATTTGAACGAATGGATCCAACGATGAGAAAAGACTACTTTCGATAACCAGTGTAGGAGCCTGCGGGCTATAATTGATTACAGTTTATATTAAATAACTAAATAGAACCCATTTTCATTTTCGGTTGGGGACAGTATTTAAAATAATTATTACCTATCAGGTTTCTGACAAACCGCAAATTGTTTATTTTTTTAGAAAATCCGATCGACGAAAAAGGCATAAAACACGTATAACTCACATAAAGGTAAACTGATTGATTTGCAGATTTTTAAATTCGATAGAGCACATCAAAATTCATAGAAAATAATATCCCTTGAATCAAAACACGAAAAAACAAAAATCGGTTTTTTTAGACACACTATTGGTTAACAGAGCAAAGTCCTGAAATGGTGGGAAAAAACTGACTTCAGATTCGAATTCTACACCTTTGAAAACATACCCATATGAAATTTGAAGTCGATGCAATAATTTTTAGAGGATCAAAATGCGATGTCCAGAAAAAACATAGTTTCGTCCCACTGTTCCTCGGGGCTACCACCACCTCTTTATCTCTAAAAATTTTCATATTTCTTCTTTTCTATTTCCTGCTTTCCCTTTAAGAAACTTTAATTGAGAACATAATCAATTTTAATTTGTATTGATTTAGTCTATTTCCAAAGAAACCAGTTTTTTTTTCTGCAATTTTTCATTTTCAGCCAGAAGTAATACCATAATATGAATAGTTTTAATTGGTTTAAAGGTACCTATGGATATACCTTGGATGTTGACCATATCTGTATTTTTCCTAGTTGTTTTTAAAATAAAATTTCAGATTAGAGCCTAATATATATATATTAATATAGCCATTATCGATATAAAGGATTGGACATGAGATGAAGAAGAAGGTTTAACGACTGAGTATAACTAAAGCTGAATAAACCTAACGGCCCGTATCAAGAATATTATATAAAATATTGGCGATATTTTCCTCATTGAGTGATTATATCTCCAGCGTGATTTATTCATAGCACTTTAAATTACAGGCTTCCTGTAAATAATTTTCTGAAAATATCCCTCATGTTACATAACAGATCTTACCTGTGTATAAATACACACACACACACACATATATATATATATATATATATATATATATATATATATATATATATATATATATATATATATATATATATATATATATATATATATATATATATATATATTTGTATGTATGTATGTATGTATATATGCGTATTTTGAGGTAGGTACGATAGAAAGACTGACTGCATTATCTTCTCCTTTCAGAGAAATAAGCGTCCCCTTCCTAAAACCTATGAGGTAGCAGGAATCGCTACCTATAAGAAGTAGTAACTGGGTACTACCCTATAAGTATAACTGGGTACACCTATAAGTGTAGTGTAACTGGGTCACTCTGGTAGGCACCTCACACTTTCAGCCCACTGCGACCGAAAACTTGAAAGCTAAATCACCTGTTAAGTTCACAAAATCTCTCGCTCCGTCTCCAACGCCGGCTGAAAAACCACTGAGGTGGTAAAACTATATTAAAACTCTTAGACTTGACTAAGATAACGTAACACATTCTCTTTCCCAAACACCTAGTGAGCCCCATCACTGGATCAAGAATTATTTTATTGTTGTTTCATGATATTTGTACTTAAACAGAAATCCCTTAAATTGCAACAAGTGCAGAAAAAAATATGGATTCATAATTTTTGTAATTGTATAATAAAACATTAAAAATAAAGGGGATTAGAAGAAAAAAAAAAGGTATGATAGAACACCGTAATAGAAGTGTGACGGTTAAAATGGAAACTCCAAAAAAACTAACCAGTTTGGACCCACCGAGTAAACATCGGAGGGGTAGACGGAGACTTATCTGGGACGATTGAAACAGTTCTTCGGTATGAGGGTTTTGATGGGGTCGATTCGAGGAAGGCTTTTGGGCAGAAGTTAGTGGTGCCGGCTTGGAACCTTCGGGTCAGCGAAGCTTTTTATAAATTTTTATAATAATTCAAATTTCAAAATTGATTCATAGAAAACGCAGAATGATTCACTTTACCAGATATTCGTGGATACTGCACGCCCACGCAAACACACACACTTTCATACACAGACACATATATATATAAAATATTTATGAGATAATGCTCGACATAGGTGAGACAGATGTTGAAACATTTAATATATTTATTAGAAAGCTAGAATGTTATTGAACCTATTAGATAGTTGCATAGGCACGTGCCCGACTGTTTGGGTTTCCCCACACAACTCGGAATGCTTGGAATATTCCAGGATCTGACGGCATTGTCTTGTGAAATCATAAGGTGACTATAAAATTAAGTTTTCTTTTTAGCTTTCTATATATATTCTTTTTCCCTTTTACAGAATAGAATTAATTTGGATTTCTGATATTACGTTATTGTAAATTTTTAAATTACAAAGAAGCTTCTGACAGGTACAATTATCAAAAATAATCTCATTTGACATACAGTAGTATGAAAAATAGATGCAACAGTTTAAAAACCTGTATTTACTTATAAATATGTATGTAGCCATGGGCTCCCAATATGTATGTAGCCATGGGCTCCCAATATGTATGTAGCCATGGGCTCCCAATATGTATGTAGCCATGGGCTCCCAATATGTATGTAGCCATGGGCTCCCAATATGTATGTAGCCATGGGCTCCCAATATGTATGTAGCCATGGGCTCCCAATGTCCCATCGAGAATAGTTTATGGACCTACACCTTTACTAGAAATACAACCCCAGACCCTAACACTCACTGGAAACTTTACTGTCGTTTTTATACATTGAGTTGTTAGGGCCTCATCTTTTCTTCGTCTCACATACTGAATCCCATCTGTGCCATGGATATTAAATTTCGATTCATCAGAAAATATGACAAAGTTCCAGTCTTCTTGTTTTGATTTTTTTGAGCCCAACAAAGACGAGCCTGCTGCATTATTTTGTTAAGAGTGGTTTTATCTGTGGCCGGCGTGCATTCAGTCCTGCTCTTATAAACAGACATTAACACATGTAACTGTATTCCATTCTGCAGCTAAATCTGTAGATGTTAAGGTCCTGTTTTTCAAACCAAGCCGTTGCAATATGCGATCTTCCCTTTCATTTGTCTTTTTCTTGTGACCACACAAATGTTTAAATCCTAAAGAGCCAGGATACCGATATTTTTTAAAATCCCTACTCACAGTCGGTGGAACACAACCTACTTAATTACTAATATATTGGCAAGAAAAATTCTCTTCACTTAAATCGAAAATTATTGTTTTGTTTTTTTCACTGCTTAGTTCACTGTAATGTCGACTCATTTCATTTATTTTCAAACTACACTTCGGATTACCATTAGTATACAATGCAATGCCTCTAAAATAAGAGATAAGAGTCCTAAGTGCAATCCGACAAGATCTAATGAGTAAATAACCAGTATATAGATATCATTTAAATGAACATTATTTGAATTTTAAAAAGTGTTGCGTTTATTTTTTACGCTATTGTAGGTTCTAACCTCCCAATACACTACTACCATTATTAGGACACAATAGGACTTACAAACCATAGATTTATGAAATAAAAATATTAAGGATTGCCAACACTTATAAATGGTAGCTCATACAAATGTCACGTTATTTTTTTTTTTATTGTTTTGTTTTTTTTGGGGGGGGGGGGGGGGGGGGGGGGGGGGAGTTTAAGATCCTTATGTTCTTCAACTATGGCAGGAAGGACGGGTTAGCCTTCAGGTAACCAATCTATTACGTTAATTTTGGGAAACCCTTCAAAAATCAAAATCTGGGTTTTGATTTTTATTCCAGCTGTTTTTATGATCATTGTATTGACACATTGAAACCTATTTAGTTCTAAGGTTATCACAGTAGATAGGCCTATTGATTTTGAACACCTGGATCCTAATTAAGAAGGCCCTGTATTCAAAGAGAGCGCCTAAGGACACTGGGGCGGTTGGCGTTGAGAAATTCAATCAAACAATGACACTCGGTCGTTAACCCCATCACCATATTTCATAACCATCAGAGAAAATGATCCTTGGCACTACATGCCTCTTCTTATTCTATCCAAAATATCATAATTTGTATTATATTTATTGAAGATACAATACTTGCGTATATCTATCGAGCAAGAGGCGGGTGGCGAGGAGCAAGATATTGGAATGTTCGGAAAATTATCTAATCTTACTCAATAGCAAGCTCTATTGGGTTAGGGCAAAAATAATGCAGATTTATGCGGTCAACACTAATTTCTCTAGTTTTGTAGAGTTTTTCGAGGGTTTTCTTCTACCAAAGCCCTCAGATTGCTTGTGCAAGACAGTTTGTGTAGTTAAATTGGAGCGTGTGGACGCAGATTTGAAGTTTGCACAAGCCAAAAATTTCAGCTAGAGTAAAATCTGCCGTGAAATAATATTGGCTTGAGATTGGTGTATTAGCATGAGCGTGTAAACGATGCCCAAACCTCTGCTCCGGGCTACCATTTTTCAAATTTACGTTTGACGACCTGTTTACCAAAACCTTCCATACCGTATTTTAAGTGAACGTTGCTTTTATTTTATAGACAGTTCTTTTTTGTTATTAATCTTTCGTGTTCAAAATGTCAAAAGAACATCGACTTCATTGAGAAGTATAAGGGTCCATTAATGTTAGAGCTGCGATGAGCGAGGAGAGCGACAATACTAGCGGAGCTTAAATAAATAGCTTAAACCACTTCTATTCTACAGTGGCATTGAAAAAATAAATAGTAAATATAGTTTATACCGAGTGAGTATATAATGAGTGATTCCGAAAAGGAAGAAATTCTTTTGTCGTCAAGTGCTGTAAAATATCAGGTTGCTGCAGTCATGCGGAAAGAGCGCGAATTTGCAGCTCACCCTATTAATAAGGCAAGATTTACGCTGGGGGAATTCCATCATCTTCATAAAGATTTAAGGCAACATCCTAGAAAATCTAATAAGTATATGCGAATAAAAATCGAAACTTTTGACTACACATTACCAAAAATTCCGGATAAAATGCAGAAAAATGGTATAATTTTAGAATAGGAGCGCTTAATGATAACAATCAGGTAAGTAAAAACATCTTTTTTCTTCAAAGTTTCTTTATCTATTACAATATTTTTTTACAAAATATTAATGAAATAGTTTTACAAATTTAATGGAATAAAAGTCCCACAACGGTGCCCTAACAAAAATTTCACTTATTAGTAACTCAACATTCATACTGGATAAGAGCTAAGAAAACGGGAGAGGTGATTATCGACACTTCTTATCGTTAGTCGCCGCTCTACTCGCAGCTCCAATATAAACACTACAGTGACAAACATAAGAAGTTTTCTCAGTTCCGCTAGTATCGCCGCTCTCCTCGCTTATCGCAGCTCCAACATAAACGGACCCTAAGTCACTTAAGTGTTTGTGGAAAGTGATAAGTAAAGTATACAGCGACCGTAATGCTAAATTTCATGCTTATAATATGTAAGTAGAAACGTTAAGATAAATATATATTTAACAGAGAAGAGAGAGTCCTTTTAAAAACAATTTTATTAATCTTCAAAAGGACGAAAACTAATTTGTCGAGAAGGAGTGACTAAGGATGTCCCTCGGCCGTCAAAAAAAAATAAAAAAAAATATGGTCAGATCTGCCAGGATAGATCGATAGACATCCTTGGCCACCCCTCAATATATTAGGTTTCGTCCTTTTAAAAATTGATTAAATCGTTTAAAAAGGACGCTCTCTCTTCCTGTTTAGACCTTTTTCCAGGATACTTAAGGACATCATTCCTAAATATTCCAGGATTAACCATTTGTAAGATGGTCCAAGGATATTCCTTCATTATGGTCCTTTTGGTTATCCACCATTGTTTTCAAAATCTTTTCCCGTTCAATCCTTTGGATTTTCGTCGTTTTGGACCCTTCTGTCGAAAGTTTTTACTAAATTAATAGTTGCGAAAATCGTCAGACTTTCTTCATAATTCATTCAATAAATTGGTATGGGAAAACTTATACCTTTTCAGCAACCATGGCTTACACCATTTGTTTTTTTAATGACCTTCGATTACCTCTTTTTTAATTATTTTTTTATTTAAATATTTTAATAACATTTGTTTTGTTTTTTTAATAGTTGCTAGAATTAATAGTTCTTCCTCACAACGTTTCTTTCTTGTTCCACACAGAGGTTTTTACTTCACAACTGTGCAAGCAGAACTGAACGTGTAACAGCAGCATGTCTTTTGAGTTTATTTGTACATGAGCGTGTGAACCGGCCATAACGCGGCCTTCCTTGTCTTCGATTTCAAAATCTCCAAGACAAAATTTTTGGAACCACCGCTGCACTGTATATTCACCGATGCTTCCTTCACCCCAAACTTCATTGATGTTACGCTCGGTTAGGGCCACACTTCGACTAAGTTTAAACTGGAAAGAATACATTTGATGAAAATCTTGTTTTGACATGGTGCATTTCGGAGGTCCTTACTCATTAAAAATGTAACACAAACTAATCTCTGATGAAAAACAACATTAATAACCATTGTTTATAATACATTAACCAGACTGGAGGATTACCTTAGTTCACTTGGCAAGCACTTGCCTAATCAAATGAATATTCAAAACCTGTATTATGTTTTACCAACTTAATAATATATTAAAACATAGTCAATTTGCCCAAAAGCAATTTTTTCAGCAGGTTTTTTGTTTTAATAAAATCTTAAATAACTATAATAAATTTAAATAAACATTAGTTAAACAAATTTTTTTTTCTAATGGAAAAATGCCATATAATCCTATCTATAATATAATATTTCATATAAATTAATAATACAGATCGGCACATAGCTATTATGCTAATATATAGTATTAATTAGAGGCTAGTTAGTATTTAGATACTAAACTAGTAATTGTATAGCACTCGCTATTAGAGGAGCAGAGCGATCATTCTCAACACCCTCAGAGGGAACCGGTCTTGCTGAGAGGGAGAGTGCCAACATGTTTCGCACCAAATAGTAAACATCCGAGGCAACTTTCTTCCCCCCATTTAGCGATTACTATGTATATCTATAACCTAAATTTTAGAAAATATATTTATTTATTTCTGTTTTCAGTTTATATAAATAAATTCAATAGTGAATGAACTTGATGGAATCGAAAATTCAGTTCGCTTAAATTGTTATGTATTATAAGCTATTCGTTTTAGCTGCGTTGCCCAGAAAGGCTTGTTTTTGCCTAGAGTCCAGTTTTAACTATTTTTTAATTCACACTTGATGAATTAATTGCCACTTCTATTGAAATTATTTTATTATAATACTTGTATCGAATGCTAAACATTCACGTTTAGTCTTCAGTTCTAAAATTTACAAAATTTTCAACACATCAGCACTATGTTACATGGATTACATTTACTAAAGTTTTCAAAAATGTAAGACAAAAAATTAAACATTGGTACTCCCCTGATGAGATCTAACAGATATCTGAAATATATCAATCGTGGAAAGGGAAAGGGGGCAGGTAGGTTATTTTTTTTGGGTTCACTATGGGATTTCCCTTATGACTCATTGGATTTTTCCGTTCCTATTGGAAACAAATTTAAAATGGGCCTATTGGAAATGTTTATGTGGTCATTTTAACAAAATCTGGATCGGTTTTAAACGATTTTATTACTTCTAATGATTCAATAATTCTCTAAATGAAAATAACCATAAATTTAACCTACCTGTCCCCTTTCCCTTTCTACGATGGATATATTTTAGATATCTGTTAGATCTCTTCAGGTTTGATTTCTTGTCTTACATTTTTGAAAACTTTAGTATATATAATCCAAGTTTCGTATGTTTTAGAACTGAAGATTAATGTTTAGCATTCGAAACTAGTATTCTAATAAAATAAACCCAATAGAAGTGGTAATTATTAAATTAAAATTAAATGTAGAAAAATCGCAGGCTATTATCATAGGTTCTAATACCCATTTGAGATCCCTTCCCCACCTCCCGATCCTGTCTATGATCTCCCAACCTATTCAATTCCACTCCACAGTTAAAAACCTTGGTATTGCCTTCGACCAAACCCTTTCATGGAAACCTCATACCTCCCAAACTTCTCGACTGGCTATATTCATCCTTAAACTATCCATCCATTCTTTCCAGGACTCCCTTCCGAAAATTAATCGTCAACTCCTGGTTTCTTCTCTTACCCTCCCCCATTTTGACTACAGCTGTGTGGCATATGGTTGGTTGACGGCGGAACTCGAGAGTAAACTAAGAAGACTAATGAACTGTTTCGTTAGGTTTATCTTTAAGGGTTCCAAAAGCCTCCCACACATCACATCTATATACAGAGTTAAAATGGCTTAATCCTTCATCCCGCAGAAATTACTTCCTAGCCTCCTTCCTCTATCAAACCATTGATTCTCGGAATCCCTCCTACATCTATAACATCTTCCAGTTCAGATCCTCGGTCTCCTCCCGCACTACAAGATCTCTCTCCTCAGACATGTATGTATACTTCTTCCCATAAGAGTACACCATTTGACCAATCCTTCATTTTCCGTTCTACTTCCGTATGGAATTCACTACCCTGTAATATCCGTAATGCTCCATCTCTGTCCACATTTAAATCCCTTCTCTTTCAGTACCTCCTTTCCCTCCAGAATGATACTGACTAGCAAAAGCTCACTAAAAAAAAAAAAGCATTCAGTAGATGTAAATAGGTTTTTATTTTTTCTCCTACAATTATTGGATTTTTGTAATTTTTATTTCATCTGTGTCTGTTTTTGTTCTTTATTTGTAAAATTGTAAATAGTTAACCAGATTGTTAATTTATTTTATTTTATCTTATGAAAGCTAGACTCATTGTGTTTATTTCTGTACATTATATTATACTTAGGGGACATCGTCCCAGAATAAAGTTTATTTTCTATTCTATTCGATTCTGCAAAATAAAAATTCCATAAAAATTATTTCCTTCTATACCACCTCAATATAATATATATATTATATATATATATATATATATATATATATATATATATATATATATATATATATATATATATATATATATATATTAGAGACCCAGTACTTGAAAAATGTAGGCAAGTTTTTTTTTTTTTTTTTTTTTTAATTCCAACCCAGAAAAATGTAGGCAATTTTTTTTTTTTTTTTTTTAATTCCAACCAATAAAGCTGCTATACGGTAGGTCCTAGTGACAAATGTTATATAACAAAAAACGTTTTGCATTAAACTTCTGATAGAGAATTTGTTAAATTTTCGATCCGAGTAACACCAACAGATTTCGAGCGTGTCAAAACTTTGTGCACATTCTGAGGGTGCAAAAACGTTACAAAATTTTAGAGTGAGTACAAAAAAAAAAAAAAAAAAAAGATAAAAAAAAAAAAAAGGAAATTCAAAAACAACTATATAAAAATGAAAAGAACTGTTAGAAAGAGACTATCGGCGGAAAGAAGGAGAGAGAGCCTACATAACTCGATGTTGAAGAAACATATCGCTCATGGGCTGCAATAGCGGCAAAACTCAAAAAATCATGTTTTGAGATAAGCGGCTTTAAAGTTTTCATTGAAAACTTCGAAAGAAAATTCACAGGAAACGCTTTAGTTTGCTTAAACGAAATTACCTTCAAGTTGATACCTTCTCTAAAAGGTCATTTAATAATGTGTGTATAATCTTGATTTTATTTTTTTTAATTTATTTTTCAAATGCCAGTTTTGAAAAAATGTTTTAGAGTTGTGCCACTATTGCACCCCATATGCGATATGTTTCTATTAGAAATAAAGGAATGTCTTGAGGTTCTGAAGACAAACATTATAAACCAATTCA
Source organism: Euschistus heros (assembly GCA_003667255.2). Lineage (NCBI taxonomy): Eukaryota > Metazoa > Arthropoda > Insecta > Hemiptera > Pentatomidae > Euschistus > Euschistus heros. Next base: position 2,585,911 of record RCWM02000082.1, read on the forward strand.
TGATCCGTTTTAGTCTGTCCTCAAGAACCATCGAGAGCCCAACCTATATTACATACCCGAAATCAAATTGGGGAAGATTAGGGAGGACACTAGGAGTTTAACTGCCTTAATTGTTTTATAAATTAATATCAGATTAAAAATCGTCCCAGAGAATGTCTTGGGACTGATTCCCTCCAGGGTCAGTCGACATATCATTTGCGGTGGTATTGGGAAATTAATGTTTCCCAACTAGCTTTCCTATTCTAGAATAGGTTGATAACCTGTAGTATAACCCGTTCTTCCTGCTTTAGGTGAAGTATATTTTAAGGAAGTTAAGCCCCAACGAACTGTACTTGGGACAACTTTACGTTGAAACTTTTCTTTATGATACTAAAAATTGTTGATTGATTGTTTTTAAAAGCTTTAAAATTATATACATGCTTTCAAGAATATTATTTTATTTTTTTTTTATTTTTTTTATTTTTTAGTGGAGATATAATTTATGGTCTCGAGCAAATTATAAATTTATATTTTAAGCAGAGAGACCTTGCCGCAATAAAAACGTATCCAAAAGAACGCCTGGAATCCGATTACGTAACATATCCTGGAGTTGCCTGGGCGTGCCTCATTGTAAGGAAGAAATGTAGAAAATAAAAGAAAGGATAAAAAGGAAACGAAAATAGAAAAAGAAATGGAAGGAGTAGCAAGGGCGCGAGGTCGATGCTCGCTCATTAAGAGTAAACAAGTTTGATTAATACGCGCTACCTCGGCTCTGTATCGACTTATTTGTGACCCGCCCACACGAGTAGAAAATTCCGCGCGGGCTTCTCTTGTGCAATATATCTGCGCAGTTGTTAACGTAATCTACGCACAGAGCCTACCTTTCTGCCTCTCTGCCTTGTATCATGTTGGCCAACTGAGATCAGGATGTCTGGCCAAAAAAGATTGTGCAATGCAGTACTCGTGTCATCAATTTCAGCCGCACAACAAAGGTAAACGTAGAGTATTTTGTATTACTTCCCTGCTTCATTAATCTCTGTTCAGAGTTATATATATATTAATGTTTTACGGTACCAAAAATGTTCGATTCTCGACAATTGTGGTAGCGGTACAAAAAAATCTATTCTCAGTGCCAATGCCTCCGTTTAAAAATAAATTAGTGTTGGAAATCATGATCCAAAAATAAGTGTGAACCAGATTAATTAAAATAACAATAATTATTCAAGAAATAGAGGAAGAGAAGAGATAGCTTTAATGCCCATTTGATTAGAATGAACGATAAAAGGCTGGCAAAGAAAATATTCATGTTTTTTGACAAACGCCCCAAAACCTAAATTACATGGTTCAAAGAAGTCAAAGCAGACTTAGTGGAGATGGGTATTGGAGAAGATGTCAAAAATAGAGACCTGATGAGAGATAAAATTCAACGCTTTGAGGGATTTGAAATGAAGAAGAGAAGAACTGGAGGAGCAGTGAGGACAGAGGATGAGGACATATTGGCAAGTGAGGAAGGAGGATTAATGCAATAGAAGAAATGTTGTTTAACGCGGTCCCTAGACGGCCAAAAAAAATTTTAAAAAAATAATTCAAGAAACAAATTTATAAACAGAAATAGTATATGGCATAAATATACGTATATAACATATAATATATGAGGCGTTTAATATCAAAAGGAGGATAACAGTGATGTGTCGGGACCAAAACTTTTCGATTCTCGGTACCAATACCTCACTTTAAAAATAGATCTCTATTTCAAAATATAACTAAAAAATTAGAAGAAAAAATCAATTGAAAAAACAATAATTATAAAAAAAAATAGATTAGTTAATCGCTAGTAGCATTTATTATCTATTGCATATAATTTGTATAAATATTAATAATTCAATGTAAAATATATTTCAATTCTCAAATTCGTATTTACGAAGATAAACATTCCAAGGTTTCTTTTATCGATTAAGGAATTCAAAATGAAACAAGACTCAATTACTAAATATTTTAGATGCAAAGGATTAGTTTTAATTGAGGTTCGAAAACGTTACTCTTTATCATTATTCTTGGGCATAATCCCTTCAGTATCGCAAAAATGTACTGTAAAATGGTATTATTTTCTCAGTTGTATGTAATTAGAAATAGTAATAAAATCTCTTCATTTTCTAATAGCCAACAAAAATCTTCAACAAACTGAAGTTTAGCTCGCAGTTGCATGGAATTTAGTTTTAGTTCTGAATAAAAGAAGCTGGGTCACTAACTGAAGAATTGATGTATGATAAAAACATAATTAGATATCACAAAGCTATTTTCTACGTCAGCAATATGGTTCCATGAATCGATTTTGGATCATCGATGAAATACCGATTCTTTTCACACGAATCAATGGAGCCGATGATCGACACATCTCTAGAGGACAATATCTACTGTAAAATGTGAAAATTTGAATTTTCAAATATGACAGCTATTCTCAGATAATATGAATTAACAAATAAGAATTTAAGACGCTGTATCTACTTTATTTCATTTCAGACAACACAGGCACTAGGATCAACAGAGTACACCAATATTGAAGTGAGATGAAGGCGAAACGAGAACCCTTCCTTCACGATGATTATTTTGTATTTGTTTTCTTATACCAGCGCAGCATCATTTCCTATCATTCCCAAATTCACTTCGAGTTTCAGATTCACACAACGGTTTCATTATAACCTACAATTCAAAATATCTTCTTATGAAAGCAATCTGAGGGCACTTTTTAATCAATTTTTTTTCAAAGTTTTCTCAGTTGAAATTATCTATATTCGGTATACACAAAACTATATTTCCGCTTTACACCAAGGAGCTGTGCATACGTGCGCAGAGAGCGGACTCAAGGATGAGATACGGTTTGGGCCCGAGCCGGATTGGAAAGTGGGCTTTTCTCGATGAGGCAGAGGATCCACGGGTTCATTGCCCGGTCCAGCTTTCTCCAGGGACATACAATACCGACATCGCCGGCCAATGACATCAATCGATAATAATAAGTTCAATGTATCCGAAGCAATAGTCAATATGTACAATCATTCTTACGAATCAACAAATGATTAAATAGTGTAAAAATCCGATTTTTTTATTTTATTTACACATTTGTTTAAGTATAATATGTTTTTCATTTTCCAATTTCCTTGAGGTGATGATTCTCTAAAAGCTAAGTGAGTGTTTCTCCGCAAGTTATTTGCTAAAAAAAAAAAAAAAAAATTGTAAAAAAAAAAAAAAAAAAAATAAAAAATAAATAAAAAAAATGTAATGCACTTAATTCTTGTCATAAGTTATTTATCTTTTATACATTTTAAATTATATTTAAAAATAAAACAAAATAAAAGTTTCTTGTCTTTTAAATATGGTACTGTTGAAATTTTATATACATATTTTTTAATAAAAAACATCAATATCAATTGAGAAAAAAATCTGTTTTTTTTTTTTTTTTTTTTTTTTTTTGAGAAAAAAATTTTTTTTTTTTTTTTTTTTTTTTTTTTTTTTTTTTTTTTTTTTTTTTTTTTTGTGTAATGTCAGGAGTAGTTTCTTATTTTTACGCTTGTCCTAATTTTATAAATGACCACATTTACTGGTTGAACTTTATTCCTAACATTTAATTTGGATTGAAAAATAAAACCAACAGAAATATAAGTGATAGAATGAGGAAACTTAATGTTAAAGTCGAGTATCTGTAATGTTTAAAAATAAATTACAAAAAAAAAGTAAACGTTATCTTCGATTGCTCCTCTCTGATCGAAAAATATAATAATACAAAATATTTGATTAAAAATCTGTTAAGTAATAGTGTTCAGTAGCAGAGCTGTTATCGCTATCAATCGAAGAGTGCAATCAAAGGCTTGCATGATTGATGATGTATTGTTCCCCCGTTGTTGGGTCAAACAGGAGGAGAAAACTCCTTCCTCTTATTTCAAAACATCTAACACAATATTGTGACTTTAGATTTTGTTCTAAGAAAAATCTTTTGTCGAAAACATTTACGATAAAAAGAGTATAATATTTTTATTTGTAAAAAAAATTTATGTCCGGTTATAGAAATATATATATGAATATTAGCAGAGATCGAAATATGTTTTAAAATATAATATAAATATGTATATTTTATTATATTTTTGATTAAAAATTAAATAAACCTGTACCACTAACAACCCATGAAGGGTTTGGAGTTCAATACTTAGGTAAGGAAGGATTTAATGTTACTAGGCCAACAGTTGTGAAAGGAGAATATTTGGCCTTAATCACGTTCAACCGCTAGGTTATCCCAAACTAAGGGTACCCACTTTGCAGAGGGTGGGTGTGCCCAAGGAGAGTTTCCGACTCCAGAGTTAATTATAGGTTGCTATAACAGAGTAAATCATTATCTGCCATGAATCTAGGCCAGGAAGTTAGGAGTCTAGTGCCCTACCCTCTGGGCTGCCACCACCTCCACATCTCTTCAAAAATTATCATTCTTTTCTGTTTCCTACTTTTCCTTTATGAAAACTTAGTTGAAACATAATCAATTTTTAATCGTATTCATTTAGTATGTTTCCAAAGAAAACAGTTTTTTCTGCATTTTTTTTTGTAATTTCCAGCCAGAAGTAATAACATAATATGAATATACCCGACCTCGAAGTCGAACCAAAATCGAAATAACAGAAAACATATTCTGCCTTCAGTCGGACTCGAACCCGGGCCCGAAATATTATATTATTTGGATATATCAGTGCTTGTTCTGAAGAAATGAATAATGGAAATTAAATTTAAAACGAGTTAACTGTTAATCTTAATAACATGTAGCAATGGCCAGCTCCTCTCAGCCTCCACTGGATTTAGACACTAGTCAGCCACGTGAGAGAACAGTGTTGGAATTACTTTGGGACTGGCTTGTCCCATAGGTTGGGGAGACAAGCTTAGTCCGGTGTTTACCTGGGATGTTTGTGATCATTGTATGTATAGTGTGATTGTGTTTTTTTATTTTATGTATTTATTTTTGTATCAATTTTTTTTGTTTCTTTATTGTTACTATTTTTTTTAAATAGTAACTCCTCGGCGCTACAGGTCTGGGTGACCCTTGGCCTCCTGGATTTTTCTTCTCCATCTATCTCTGTCCTCCGCTTCCATTCTCCAATTTCTTATTCTTAATATTGCGGCATGTTTTGCCACTTCATCCTTTCATCTGCTTCGCGGTCTTCCCCTTTTTCTCTTTTCAGTCATTCTCATATGACTTCTTATGACTAGTTTAGCATTCTATCTGCTGTCATTCTTCTGACATGGCCAGCCCACCTTAATCTCTTTACTTTAATGAAGTTTACAATATTCTCCCCTTTTAACATGTGGTCTATTTCTTCATTAGTTTTTATTTTCCATATTCTGCCTACTTGTGTTGCGCCGCATATTCTTCTTATTATCTTTCTTTCAAAAACATTCAGTTTCTGGACGTCATTTTGGGATGAACACCAAGTTTCATCTCCATATGTAACTACAGGTCTTATTAATAACTTTTATAGTTTTAGTTTAGTTTTTCTAGACAACAGTTTAGACTTCAATAACTTACCATTGGCAAAGTAGACTCGGTTTCCTGTCATAATTCATTTTCTGAATTATTTTGTATTAATATTTACTACTTTTGTATCCTCTACAGTTAGAGGATTTATTTTTATTTTTTTGTTCTTTGAATTAAATTTAATAAAACATATTGTATGAATGGATTATTTGTCATACATATTATCTATTTCCCTTTATAGAAGTAGCTTGTAATTGTTACTCAATAAAACAATAGTTATTCTAAAATAAAGATATCTATTTTGCAAATTTTATTTTTAAAGTAATTACATGAAACCGTTCAAAGGGTTTAAAGTTAAACAATTTCAACGCATCCACTTCTTCACGACAGCCAAGGATGTAATCGAAGTTAAATATCCATTTCAGAATTTTTCAAAAACTCTAAAGTAAGGTCAAAACTTTACTGCATTGTAATTCAGGCATTAGAAACCCGGATAGCTACTCGTTTTTTTTTCCCCTTTGGGTTACCTTGGCCGTGTACCGTTGTACCAGAGTACGTTCAATAGACAATAGAGGTACACCTCATCACGACCCGAGGTGACGAGATGTGACTGATTACGGAGCAAAGAGGGCTGTTAGAGCGCGTGCGTGCCCCGATCGGGCCCTAGGCCCTAGGTAGGGCAGGGGGTAGGGCGAGGGGATCCAAGGGCAGATCCGGGAGCTGTCCTACTAATGTGGAAACTGGGGTCGATGGCCTCCACGTGTTCCTCTACTTCTAGAGAGCTACCGAGGAGGCCGCTCCAAGAAGTATCGATTTATTAACAATACCGTGGACCATAGGCCATCGATTAACAAAGGTCTTAAAAAAAAAAAAAAAAAAAAAATACAAGATTTTTTCGTTCAACAGAAAAAGCAACCAAAAAGAAACTCCTGCCTAGTAAAAATTCACTCCTGCATTTGCCACAGAAGAGAGGGTGTTAAATGAATGGGTATATATATATATATATATATATATATATATAATATTTTTTTTTTCCCCCCCCCCCGATAATCCAATATTTTATATCGATATTTTTTAACGATGTATCGATACATCGATACGTATCTTACGATACATCGTTTTCTCTATATTATAAAAATACAACCTACTTCTAGGTACTACTTTATTTTCAACGGTTTGTTTATGGTTTCCAGAGGATAATGTTCTTGTACGCATGAATACACCGAAATAACCATTTATCCATTTAAATAATTACACATCAAACCTAAATTCCGTCTACCTGTAAAACCAAGAAATATCATAAAATCTGAAAAAAAAAAAAAAAAAAAAAAAAAAAAAAAAAAAAAAAAAAAAAAAAAAAAAAAAAAAAAAAAAACACGAAACCCTGTACCCCTCCCAAACCGTCAACCTATCCCTTAATATTTCCATCCTTAATGATCGGACACTACAGTTATAGTTAGATCAGTATCTACACATCTATGTAGTTAAGGTAGGAATATCCTAGTAACACTGTAAGTAGATTCATACTCCTCCATTTTTTAATTATATACCGTTATATATTGTAACTTAGGTATTTTATATAGTTGTTTGTGTTTTTTTTTTAAATTTATATCTGTATTCACACCTACCAATTACAATTAGACAATTCGTGAATCTGTTATGAGCAAAACATTGGTACGAAAAGCATGAGGGGAAGCAGAACCCAGCGGCACCCCCAGTCTTTATTATTATTATTATTATTATTATTTTTTTTTTATAAATTTTAGTCTAGGATGTATCTCATCCAGCTCCTTTTTAGCCCTCTCTGGGTGTTTTCGGGAATATTTTTTGTGGCTATGTCGTTTATAAGTTTGTTTTACATGTACTTATTCGTGGAATTCTATTGTTAACTTCATTCTTTAAATTGCTGGTTAAAAATATATAATTATATTGTAAACTGTTTTATTCACTTTAAGGCATGACTATGAGAACAATAAAGTCTTGAAATTACGACATAATATAGTTAATTGAAAACCAATATTAACTATCAAGAAAATATGTCCATATATATAATGGAATAAAATGTTCTCGGTTTTCCAAACTTGTAAGCTAGGTTGGGAACTAATAAAGAACTGATTGAAGGATAATAGACTTGTTAATAATCGTTAAGCAAACTAAATAATTTTGGATCTAGATTTTTTTTTTTTTACTAAAAAAAAAATAATTCACTTCATATTTCCTCTTGAACATCAAGTCGAAGCGGAGAGCCGCTGCCCTTGAGGGTAGCTCTTCCCCCCCCCCGTCCTCTCCCCCCTGTCGCCTCTAATTACCGGAGCAATGGTAGCTCCACCGACCGTTATGTCAAAACCAGTTGGCATTAAAGTCTCTCGTACCGACTCCTTTCAATTAATAGCTTTATATAGCTCGTAGTTGTTGTTTTGTTTTTTTTATGATAATGGAATTTTTATTAGTGCTGGGTTTTATTTTCTAGCTGCGTACGTAAGATTTTTATTTTTTAAAGCAACTTTATTTTTAAGCTTCGATATATCAGCTTGAAGGTTTAATTACTTAATATTGCCATATTATTTAATTAGCCTTTTACAATCGAACGTAGAATGCCTTTGTAGAAAAATCTTCAAAAATAATTAGTGGGGTCTTCTGCAGATTATGTCCGCGGGTTACTTTTCTATAATTAATAGTAGGAATGATTTTTCTGATATCTGTTGCCCATTGACGAAGAAACCGCTCATTGTTTCCGCCTGCTCAAGAATTAAGCGTTCAAAGCTCCCAATAAATTAAAAAAAACTTATTTATATAAATAATAAATAATGACCATTTGGATATAAAGGAGTTCAGATGGCTCTGCTGAACCATCCGATTCTTCTCGCATCCAATCCTTATGATCCAAAATCCTTCATACAGTCCTCAATGCTCATACTTTATTAACAATATACATATCCATAGAGATCTTAATGTTTCTTATGTTGTTGATTAGTCCTAGTCTAGATACCTATCCATATAACTCCATACCCACTCAATCCTTCCAACTTGCTTCACACTCAATTCCCAATAATCCTCCAAGGGATCTGAAAAGAAGATGGCCAGAGATCTTTTAATGTAAAACATTTATTAAAGTGCTACTTCTTTACTAAAGTTCTTTACATGTTATTGACCTTGACATGTGATTGTAACTATTTTTTTGAAATTTATTTAATCCTGGTAGTTTATAATGTCTAAAGTTGTAAATATCAAAAATATTTAGACAAAAATAAAAAAATTCACTGTTACAACCGATTAAGGGTGTTTGGTTCAGAACTTAGTAAGGGAGTACAGTACGATTTCGATAATCCGACACATTTGGAACGAAAGCAAAGTATCTACATTCTGATTTGGTAATTATTTTTATTCGGCAAAAATAATTTAATTGATTACGTATGGCCGGATTTTAATACCTTACCATAAAAGAATATGACAGTATATAATATATATTACAGTAATATAATATACCTAATATAAGGCAAATCTTGTTTCTGTCACTCATCATTATAAATTAAAATTTTTATTATTGTAAATTTTGTTACTGCTAAACCTTCCAAGAACTATAAAGATGGTATAGTTAGAATTTGGGAGAGATAGGTTCAATAGTTTTACCATTGTAAACTCTACTACGGATGGCGCTAACCAAATATCGGCCGATTTACAAACTCCACTGGGATCCATAAGTCGCATCACATATTTAAATCTTTTTTTTTTTTACTAATTTATTATCAATTTCAAAATATAGTACCGTACCTTTGTAACCTCTCACGGCTTGTTATTCACAAATTTATCAGTAAATTTTATTATTGCTAAATCTTTCTGGAGCTATAGTATGTTGTTAAAATTTGGTACAGATTGGTTCTATGGTTTTCGCGGAGAGATCACAAACAAAAAATGGCTTGTTCTTTTATCAAGTATAGATATCAAACTTTCTGTTACATTTGCCACTTTTGAAGTAAAATCAAAATTATTACTATTGCAAATTTTCACTGCAAAGATTATTATTTTTTTATTTATTATTATAAAGATTATTATTTATTTCATTATTTTATTTTTATTTCATTATTTATAGGCTTGTCGTTTTATATTATAGTATAGATATATTTTTATATTTATTGATAATTCAATAAGAAATCTTAACTTTTATTAGTTCCGGAATAAATAAATATTAATATTTTAATAGTATGCTAATGTTTTGATTTTAATTGAAAATCAATGTTGTGATTTTTCATCAGTTATCGATTGAGTTGGATTATTATTTATTTCATTATTTTATTTTTATTTATAGGCTTGTCGTTTTTATATTATAGTATAGATATATTTTTATATTTATTGATAATTCAATAAATCGGAATAAATAAATATTAATATTTAATAGTATGCAAATAATAAAAATACTACGCTTTAAAAAATAAATAAAAAAGAGTAGGTAAGAAAAGCATGAAGCAGCGGCTAGTTATCAAATATTCAGATCCGTAACTGCAGAATGTCAAAGACGCGTTTCACAGTTGGAGAAGCTAGAAGAGAAAGAGATTGGTGACTGGAGGAGAAAGAGATTTGAACGCCTGGTTAAAGTCACCAGAGCCGATGGTTCTGCTCCGAGCGTGCAATTTTCAACAGCGAAGCCCCGGTCCACGAGCAGCCTCGCAGCCTCACCTAATTAACAGCTACTACGTGACCGTCTTCGCACGTCTTAACGGTCCGCTCTCTGTGGATCATCTGCATTGTCTTCGGGGTAGAGGGATTGGCTAGGTCTCGCTATCTTTATTTATTATAAATATATTATCAGAGAAATATATGGCATGGATACCATTGTTCAACATTATAAAATATTGTTGTTTGTTTCGTTTAACGTCACTTTATGCTGCTATGGCTAATCGGACGATGCTACGGTGGGAGAGTCCTAAATTTTGCCTATCCAGGTATAATTAGGATAGGGATCTTTAACGAGTACCTGACTTCGCACAGGCTCGGGACCCCCATTTTACGTCCCTTCCGAAGGAAGGCATAGCTAAGGATTTTTTACTCCCTTTAAAAAATCCTAAGGTCATCTGCCGGGCTGCGAACCCGCGATCTTGGCTTTAGTAGGTTGCTATGCTAACCACTACACCACAGGTGACCCCATTATAAAATATTGATTATATGTTTATATTATTTTGATGGTTGTCAAATTTCATACGAAACGAGCAAGCTTAAAGCAGGATTTCTAGATTGTTAATACATGCTTGGTGTAAACGTGGACAAGTTGTGCTTCCGTAATGAGAATGAATAAAGATAAAGATATAACAGGAAGATATTTAGCAAACAGATTTATGGGACCAGGAGAATTGATTGGAGTATGCAGTGGATACAGACACCGAATTTCTACTTGGTACCCAGAATCAGTAGGCAGACCGTATTTTATTGATGACTAGCATCCCCCATAGTGGTTTCGTCCTCTCTCATTAGTAAAGAACTTAGATAATTTTAACTTACAATTAAATTACGTTTTCTATAAATAACTAGATTGATAAAAATCTTGTATTGATTAAACAATTGAGCATTATTTCTTCAATGTTATTTTCACGCCAAACAGTAATTTTTAACCTTGTTAAAAATGCATTGATTAGGTGTTTGAAGATAAAGTAATCTAATTTGGTAATCCAGAATGACAGAGATTATTCAGAAACTCTTGCGGATAATGGAGTACATTATCAGTGCTTGCTACTATAAGCCCATGAATCATATTTTTACACACAATGTATAAAAAGGAAAGGATTGACATGGGTTTTAATTTCTAACTATAAAAGTTTAATTTCTACTATTCCAAATTTAAAAAAAAAATTTATCATTGTAAATTTTATTGTTGTCAACTCTTCCTAGAACTATGAAAATGATGTAATTAAAATTTGGTACAGATGGGTTTAGTAGTTTCACCATTGTAAAATCTATTGCAGAATGGTACCAACCACATATCAGTCGAGTTTCAAACTTCAATGGCCTTGACATATTTCACAACACACTTAAATCTATTTTAATAATTATATTGAGTATAAGTAAATTTTATTATTGTTATATATGATATTATTATAAAAAAATTTTTTTTGTTTTTTATTTTATTTTTAAGCTCTATATAATACCTTGTAACCGCTCATGTATGGTGCTCGCCACATACCGGTCATTTTTAAACTTCACTGTTACCATATATTATCGCTTTTTTAATATGAAATTAATTGAAAATCAGTAAATTTTATTATTGCTAAACCTTTCTTGAGCTATAAAGATGGTGTACTTAAAAATTGGTACATATTGGTTCATTAGTTTTCGTGGTTAGTGATCACAAACGAAAAATAGCTTGTCCTATATAATAGCATAGATTTCAAATTTTCGGTTACATTTGCCACTTTTGGAGCAATATCACAATTATTAACATTTCACATTGTCATTACAAAGATAATTATTTTTTTATTTACTTGTATTGGAGCTTAACGCCTATATATACTAGTGTCGAGGAAGAAAAAGATTCATTTAGTGGGACTGCCACGAAATAAGTTTCATCCCGCTCTGGTGGGATTCGAACCCACGACCTTCTGAGTGATTATTTATTTTAAAACATTACACAAGTTTTGATTTAAAATAAGTTATGGACATGAATATAAGTTTTCTTTAAATAAAGGAAAAGTGTATTGTAATAATTTTGATAGAATATAGTATCATAAATATATTATTAAATAAAATTAATAAATAAAAATAAACTTTATGTATATTATATTAATTAGTATTTTGTTTATTGGTTTTTTTATTAATTTTTTTTTTTTCATTATAATACAATTTCTTAGCATATCAACCGCTGAAGTGTATTATACATTTTTACTGTTATTACTTTTTTTTTTTTTAAGGAAAATGAGGACTCACCTGAGGAGGATCCTGGTTACCTATTTTGCTCCGGTGCCCTAAATTTCGACTCACGGAGTGAGAGGGAGGTTGAAAGGAAAGGTCAAACAGAAAAAAAAATCGACCCGATTCTTCGGAGGAACATAGCGAGTAGATGATTAGATAGGATAATATGATCGATATGTAAATCAACTTAAATAAATCGATACACACCTAGAAAAATATTGATAATTTTAAACAGAATAAATAAGAATAACAGAAATCCATCCAATTCAAATGAATTCATTCATATATAATACATGTGTATTCATCAGTTACCTCAACAAATCAATTAAGATTGAATTTTAAATAATAATAAATTAACGAATAAAGAAGTAATTTATTACAAGAAATTGACCTGAACTAAGCGCCCATTGGTAGCACTTCAAGCGAGTAGGTCACGGCTCAACTTTATTTTTAAAAGGATTAACTACAAGCCTTCGAACCGTAACAAAACCGAGTTTTTATGGAACGAAAACCAAAAAAAAATATTTGTTTCTTTTTTTTGAGTAGGGCAAGATTGAGATTTATATGAACCCTTAGGCCAAAGTCTATTTATTTTTTTTCTATAAAAGTTCTACCTTTTTCGAATTGAACTGTTGGGTAGAGCAAAACCTTCTAATCCAAAGAAATCAAATATATTGTTACTCACCTAAAGAGGTAATTTGGAAGGGCTTCTAAATGCTATCAGTTCCCAGAATAAACAGGGAAGTAATAGAAAGAAACAGGGTGACATAATCAGCTAAATAGTCGCACAAATATATTATCCCTTAAGTTTAGACTAGACGGTTTTTCTGTCCCTAATGGAAATAAAGTTAAATGTAGAACGAAATTTTACACCTAAACTTACCGTCATTATAAGAGCTTCTAAAAGATACAAGGGAAAGACTAAAGAGTACCTTAACAAAGTCTATTCTAGATCCTGGAATATTTTGAAAACCCTTCCATTTTTTCTCTTTAGGACAGTTGATTTCTTTTCTTACACTTATAAAAGTTATAATAGCTATCTTTGCCACACAGATTATTATATTATTTTTTATTTTAGACTGTTTTCTACATGATATATTAGTTTCACTCTCGAGTCTTTATTGTAATAATTAAAAAAGTTAATATATAGGGGGCTCCATGGCCAAGTGAGTTGGGGCGAGAGTTTCAGCACGCTCGGTACTGAAGGTCTTAGGTTCAAATCCCACTTGGGTGGGTTAAAATTTATTTCGTGGGGAAACCACGAATAAATCTTGACCTTCCCACCCGGGCTAGAATAGGTTGGTTACACGTAGAATAACCCGTCCTTCCTGCCCTAGTTGGAGAACATAACGACATTAAGCCCAAACAAGCAAATTAATATATATTATCAATGTAGCAAAATGCTGATGTTTTGAACTTTTCGTATATTTTTTGAACAGATGATGAATCTTTGATTATTAAATAGTCTTTAAATAAAAAAATCTAATAGAAATTGCAAATAATTCATCAATCCTAAAACCCTGCTGTAATGGTTTCTATATATTTCTCATACCAGATCTCTTATCCCTCAAATTCTCAATTTTTTTTTTCAACTTTTATAACCACCCTATCCATTTGATACATTCATTACTTCTCGCAGATTAAAATAGCAGTGACGCTGCGACATGAGTAAATATATATAATAGTGTTAAAGTTCTGGCAATGGCCAGCTTCTAAGACAAGAAATTCAAAAGTTAGATGGAGAAGGTACAACCCTATTTAAACAAGAAACAAGAAGAATTCTTTCGGAGGGACTTGTGAAGGAATAAGTAGATGCTGGAGGGAACAATACCTGTCGCGGGAGATAGATTAGACCATGGACAAAGAGAATGAAACGGAATAGTCCACCCTTTGCCGGGTCTGAAAAAACGTAAGATAAGTAACCATTTATTGTAAATAGTCAGGAATAGGATAAGAATATCAATTGCGTGCTGACCTATGAAGAGAAAAATTCTGAAACGAAGATGGCATCTGACCATTGGGCAGTTCCCTTACTAGTAACCGACATGTCATTATAAACATTATCTTCACATTTACTTCATGTAATGTTAGTTTATTGTATATAGTTGTAAATTTGAATACATTGCATAAAAAACAAGAAATTGCAATATTAATTCAAGTGCCCTGTGAAAAGGATTAATCGGGAAGAAAGAGTAGCAGAGTAATATATGTATATAAAAAATTTAATTATATAATAATATAATTTTATTCATAAAATTACATAAATAGTTATAATGGAAGGAAGAGTTTATTTTGTGAAGATTAAGACAACATAATCAATTGTGTTACGGAATTTATTTTGTCAGGAATGAGTGAACGGCCGTCAAAAAACCGTCAGATCTGAAACCAATATTCTTCAGAGGCAGCATAACATACGAAAACATTTATTGTATTATATTTATTCTTTAAAAGAACCAAAAGATTTAAACAATTTTTAAAAGGACAACAATGGCGGACTATCCTCCGACAATCAAAAATCGTTTGATCTGAAGCAAGTATCCTCGAGTGTCCTCTGAAAAGGATTAAATGGGAAGATATTGTGTCATTTTTTAGAACTAAAACGTTTAATTAATTTCCTAAAAAACGAGAATTAATTAGTAGAGAAGGAGTGGTCAAAAATCGCGCGAGCCTGGCAGATCTGAAATTAGTACCCTTCAGTGGCTTTAGTAGAACATTAATAAGGCTAAAATGTGTTGTTTGAGTGTTCACAGGTGATCGAATCTTTCGGAAGTTGAAATCAAGAGTAAATACCATTAAGTTCTCACTTTCATTATTTTATTATATCTAGATCAGTTTTGTCACTGAGAGAAGTACAGGTTGAAATTATTACAAATTTAAAATTAAAATAAAAACTATATATTAAAATAATAACAAATACTTACCGTTGTTGTCCATCAGCCCATGAGTGAGCCAGAGAGGTGCCCTTCCTGTGAGAGCTTCCTGGGTCAAGGCTTCCTTGACGTAGTGAGGTTCCGAGACGACGATGGCCACGACTTCCCCTAGCCTGATGGTACATATCCCGCCGTAGTCCTGGTACAGTTCGAACATCGAAACGTAGGGCTTGAGCTTGTCGATCCAGGGAAGATAGCCTACGATTGGCAGGCCCCAGGGGCCGGGTGGCATGCCACGGGTCCGCCAGAGGTAGTAGAAGAAAACCGAGGCAGTGATCAGCACGATTAAGCCGATCATCATCTCGCTGAAGTCCTAAAAATTTTAAAAGCAATATTTAATAAGTTATCGAGTTAACGATTAAAATATTACATTAAAAAAATTATGCCCTGAGTGTAGTATGTATAGGTGAAGAAATATAACGGCAAGATATCCACCAAAGTCGGAAAGAAATTACGAAAATTAGATTTAAATTTTGTTTTTAAAAATACAAGTCAGAAGAAGGATGGACGAGTAAATGTAGTGTTTAAAAACTGAGTAGACTGCCTCAATATTTAATTATTTTTTTTCAAACAATATTAAACTATTGACTTATATAACAAAATAAACGGTTCAAATTCAAAGAATTCCTGCCTTCTACATACTTTATTATTATCTGCACTATTTTACCCAATATGCCGGTGTACCTGAAGGAAGCATCCTTGGTCCCATCCTCAACACTGTGTATACAGCTGACATCCAAACTTATCCTAGCACCGTCCATACCACGTTCACTGATGACACTTGTGTGTTATCAGTAAACCATGATACCTCAATTATCTTCCAGATACTCCAGTCCCGTGTCATAGACATTCAAGAATGGTGTCAAAATAGAGAATTGAAATAAATCCAAACAAATCTCACCATATAACCTCTACCCTTTACGACTTTATGTCCTACATAAACCTTGAATGATATTCAATCAATACTTGTTGAACAGATTCGCTACCTAGGACTCCATATGGACAAACGTCTTACTTAGAATCCCCTTACAAAACTAATACGACGAGAAACTGGCTGTTGTTTTCAACTCTTTCAACATTAAAGAGATGAATGCTCAAATATTTCAATTAATTACAGGATACTCATTTACATAACTGTAATTAGACCTATTTAGATATACGGAGTTGAGCTTTGGGACTCCACTAAACTATCCAATTCATCTCTTATCCAATCCTTACAATCTAAAATCCTTAGAAAAATCAATCTAAAATCCTCAATGTTCCTTACTTTGTCACAAAAAAACTTAGCCACGAAAATCTTAATATACATTACGTTTCTGACTTAGCTCAAACCAGATATCTATCCTTTCATAGTAAACTCCATAACTATTCAAATCCTCTCTTATCTCAACTCGCTTCCCACTCTATTCCAGGTAACCCTCCGAGGTGTCTGAAAAGAAGATGGGATCGGGACCATCTAATATAGAACTAATTGAATTGCTATGAACTCATGGGTAGTTGCTTTAATATAGCAATTGACATGTTATTCCGAGGATTATCATCTCATTGAGTAGATTTATTTGTATTTTTTTTATACACCGTTAAGAATTTCACAATTGATTTGGATGCGATTCAAAGACTGATACGTTCAAAAGTACAATAGACGAACCTATTGGCGGGGATGTAACAAAACTTCTAGAAGGCATTCTGCTAGTGTGATCCTAAGTGAACTCTAGCATTCGTACGCTATTGGATAGGATTTTTAAAGAACTGTAACACGCAGTAGACTATTGATAGACATATCCATTGTCTTTGTTTTTCCCAATCAGAGAGGAATTGGTTATAACTAGACATTAGTCTATAGCTGTCTTCATACTTATTCCCCAGTCATAAAAAGAAAAAAAACTTTGTATTTTGTTTCTATTTTTTCCTATTCCTTTGTTGCCTTAGCAATTAATACCAACTAGGTCCAGAAGTCGCGATATTAATTTTACTCGGTAGCTATGCCCCACCTCAATTTCCATATCTAAATGTACACATGAATGTTATATTTGAAAAGATGCCGACAGCAGATCTCCAGGCAGTCCCACTTAGTCAACTACATGACGTCAAACCATGACCTCTTAAAGAAGTATTCGCCAATTATCACGATGTTAAAAGGATTCCCTACTATTTCCTCCAGCAATCAGGTTTCATCTGACCCAATCTGTGGTTTGGTCGACTTGGGCGAGTTCCAAGCTTCAGTTAATCGATATATTCTGCTCACTTTATCTATTGGCATGGTCTAGTCTAGTCAAGCTCCTAGAAATTTTATCCTTCACTGATATATACATATCAGTAACATTCGTTACTATATATTAGTATAAATTATGTAATTTGATAGCGTTTTGTGATGACTGAGCGCTTTACTGATGAATTTAAAGCAGCGAGGTTCAATTCCCAAGTAATTATACATATCTGTAATATTGGGTACATTAAATCCCCTTTCTATATAATAAATTATTCTACTTTAAGTACTTAGGAGAGATCGAAGAACAACGCATTGGATAGTTCTACAATGGAAGACATGATCTGCAAATTAGAAACACCAAATTACCTCACAAAAGCCATTTATAATAAAAATAATTTGGCCACTAACACGAGAATACTGGATTAAAATGCTGTGGTAAAGCTAGTGATTTTGTTTGGCGTGGAAAAAGCAAATCTCACAAGCTTGGAAAATGATATAAAGACGAATATTAAGAATAATTTATGGCCCAAAAACTCCACAAGGAAGCTACAGATTGAGATAAAATAATTAAATATACGATAAGATCGAGGTTATGGAGAAATAAAAATTAAGTCTCTAAGGGTGTAATCCATGAGGTTAAATAAGAAGTTATTCGATAAGAAATTCAACCTGAAAAGCCAGAGTGGTTATACTAAGCAGATGAAGCAAGAACTTAAGAGATCTTAAACCAAGACATCAGAATTCTTGTGGAGGAGAGAACAAGGCAAGGGCGTGGGGAATAGACGGAGGAGAGAAGACTTCAGCAGTCAGACCGAATATTTGAGCAGGAGGAGGAATGAATGCACTTTAAATATTTGTTGTAGCTGGAATTAGTACCTACGAAATGAAAAAAAAAAAATACTCCGAAATCGGCCGCGAAGATGTGGTCTTGGGAAAATGTTTAGAAATTCGCCAACTGGTGGTCAGTCCCAATTCTCCGCGAAAATGTTTGTCGTACTCTTTCGTTTATAACGCCGAAACTATTTGTCCGATTCAAAATCACATTTTTTTTATCTTAAAGCTGATTTAATTTAATATCAGAATACAAGAAGTTTTAATAATGCCCCTTAAAATACACTTGCCAGAGCGATAAATATCCCATACTTTTGTGTAAATCAGAGTTTTTTTGGTACAGTAACTATTACTCTGCGAATAATTGTCCGATTCCAAATTTTTTTTTTTTTTTTTTTTTTTTTTTTTTTTTTTTTTTTTTTTTTTTTTTTTTTTTTTTTTTTTTTTTTTTTTTTTTTTTTTTTTTTTTTTTTTTTTTTTTTGCAGCTCAAAGCTGGTTAAATTTAGTATTAGATCATTTATATTTAATTTATATGACAATTATGTTCAGTGGGCTGGCGTTGGTGTTTCACGGGATTTAATATAATTTACATATATAGGATATAATGGTAAATTTAACTACCTTTGAGACAAAAAAAATGAAATTTTGGAGCGAAAAAATAGTGTTGGAGTTATAGTGAAAAATGTGAGAGAAAAAAAACGTGGATTTCACAACAGTTTGGGTTTTTTTTTTTTAGCGTGTTAAAGACAATTAATTAAAGACTTTCTTCAAAAAAAGCTTAGAAAGAAAATAACCAGTTTTTTGGGTATGAAGCTGACGCCTGCCGTGGTAGCAAACTTCAGATTCGGATTCAGCACCTCAAAAAAGATCCGTTGAGAATAAAAGTTTTTTAGGTTTTTTCTTCCGCAAACTCTTATTTTACTGGGCTAAGGGTTTAACTTTCTTATCTCGTACTTATTATCACAAGCTTATCTTACACGTCACAAGGCTATTCTAGCCGAAGTGAGGAGATTGAGATTAATTTCGCAGTACCATCACTAAATAAAATCAGCACACACCCGGAAATCGAATATACCATTCCGTACTAAACGGTCTTAGACCTTTGGCTCAACGCTTATGGCCTATATTAAACCTTCCTTAAACGTTCAAATAAAACATCGTAATTGAACAATTATCCATGACTGTAGCTTTCCAATGAGCTGGTCATATTTTTTGTATTGAACAAAGATCTTATTTATTATTAGTAGTATTTAAATAAAGAATATCTTTGTGTTAGGATAGAATAGAATAAAAAAAAAAAATTATCCTGGGACAAAGTCCCTTAAGAATAATAGTAAAATGACAGACCATAAGTTATATCTGGCCTAGAAATTATAAATTAGGTAATAAAATAAGATAATTAAAAGTAAATACAATTTTACAATAAAATAAATAATAAAATGAAAAAAAAAATCTACGCATATATAAACACCTACAGTGATATTTTATGTAAATCAGTGATATTTTATGTAACGGACACTATCGGATTCACCAATATCTAATACTCTCCATCTGTTTCTGCCGTTCATTTTTTTTTATTTAAAATATTCTTAAAGTTATGTTTAATAATTTGTTTATATTTAATTATTCAACACGTTAATTTCGTAATTTCATTTAAAATAAATAATTTGTTGAAAGGTTAAAACAAAATGTTAATGACTTTATAAAACAGATGTTTTTTTGTACCATATGATAAAATAATTAGGGTTAATTTAGTAGTCATGAAGTTGAGGTGGCTTTCAAGTGGAGGGGGCTTACCTCTCAATGGCCAGGGCAGGCAGCCATTTTGGAGTGCACCGTATTATCAGTATATTAACCTCTTATCAGTTCAAATTTTGGCTTCCTAGGCTTTATACGGCTGTTATTTTATTTTAGTGATTTATTTACTTTAGTTATTTACTTATTTAATTTATTACGAACCCTTTCAATTTTCCTAGCTCATATGGATTTCAAGTCGCCAGTTGGGAATAGTGGGCGTGGCCGGTTAGTGTTTTGGTCTTGCCCTTCACGGAACAATATACGGGAAGGGCCTCTCCTTAGTACTATAACTCCATGGCAGTAGTATTAAGAAGTTAGGTGGCCATTTAGCGTCATTGTCAACACACCGATGTTTGTGAATTGTGAGTCTGTTCAAAACATTGATAGTAGTTCCATAATCGTTAGTCGTATTAGTTATGATTAAGTTTTCGAGAGATCGAGCAAGACTTTCAGTTATCGGCAATTGGGAGGCCATATTTCTCCCATTAATTTTTATTAATGTTAGACTACCATTTTATCTACCGGATTGAACTTCAGCTACGAAATGAAGAGGACTCATGGACAACGACTAACGAATGTTCTAGTAGATCGTATGCCAAAACCACCGGCCGAGAAAAAACAACAAACAAACAACTTTATTATTCATCACCTGCCGCTACCGATTTACTCAGGGTATTTAGACATTTAATTGACTACGCAATTAATATAGATTTTATTTTCAAATTATAGTCTTTACGTTTGGTCTTTTTTTATCAAAGGAAAATATTTGTTTAAATATGTTTATTTATAGTAAGTAACACTTCATTTTTGAGAGTTTTATTTTTGTTAAAATTTTATTTTTTTTTATTATTATTTTTTTCTGTATCTTTAAAAATTATAACAGATATTTATTTATATAATCAATATAAATTATAAAAGGGGCTACACACTATCAACCCAGTTGTCAACCTTGTCGACAACTTGCAATGTTGAAGACGATGTTGAGCATCTGCGGGCTGGTTGACGGTTGAAATTCAAGTGTGTGTGCAACAACCTCACCACTGTTGACAACCAGGTTGTTAGTGTGTAGCCCCCTCAAAAGGAATTAAAAATCATATGTTTAATAATTAAATTAATTGTATCACAAATGAGTTTATTAATAGATAAGTTTCAAAAAGGCATTCAGTATTTATTATATTTTTATCTTTAAGTATTAACATTTAAAAATAATTTTTTTTTTCACTATTATTTTTAAATCCACACATGTCAAAAACATAATTGACAATCAGCGGATATGCTGAAATCATAATACAAACAAAATTGGCATGTTAGGCATAAGGAAGGCATCTTTGGTTTACATCTATGTAAGTAGGTCTCTCATCCAGTTTCTTTTCAGCAACCTATTGGTATTCTTCGGCATGAGAGACGTGGCCAAACTATTGATGAGTTTGTTTGGGAGTCTCTTTAATTTTTCATGAAACAGTCTGTAGTGTGTCCGTATGTGTTCAATGACAGGGTTATTATGTCTTGGATTGAAAAGTTTCTAATCTTTTTCTGCTTAGCGGTTCCATAAATTTGTGATGCGTAGGTCCATAAAATTTTCAGTAAATGTGTGTAGGTCATTAATTTTTGTCTTGTATGTAATTTTGATTTTTTTCAGAAAAGTGAGTACATCAGTTTTAGTCACATATTTAACGAAGTCTGTTTCTTCTTAATATGCTGACCCCATGTCATTCTCCTATCGAATGTAAGTAC
The DNA here is from genome assembly GCA_003667255.2 of Euschistus heros. Classification (NCBI taxonomy): domain Eukaryota; kingdom Metazoa; phylum Arthropoda; class Insecta; order Hemiptera; family Pentatomidae; genus Euschistus; species Euschistus heros. Next base: position 2,607,798 of record RCWM02000082.1, read on the forward strand.
TAAGTGTAGTTTGTCCGTTTCTGGAATTGGGACATTGTCAATGTAAACGAGAGGGCATGTTTCGTGTCTTAAAGTAAATGTAATATGTTGGGACTTTTGGTGATTTAGTCGTGTCTTCCAAAGTTTACACCAATTTTGTACCTCTTGTAAGAGGTGTGGTAAATTCAATGATGCCTTTGTTGGATTTTATTGTTTAGTAATTATAGCTGTGTCGCCAACATATGTGGCTGTAAGGGTGTCGGAACTTTGAGGAACGCCATGTGAGTATAGTATGTACAAGAATCGGACAAATAGATGAAAGCCCTGAGCCTTATCGAACAGAGAAAAATCTATCAGAGAGGGAAGACTGAAGAATAAGGTAATAGGTAGGTGATAGAGTAGGTGAGCTTGACGAGAAGCTCCTGGTGCCAGACTTTGTCAAAACATTCCGGTCGCATATGATTTCTGTTCCTGTGCTGTTGTTCCTGATGTCAGCCACTCTGTGTAGATATTGAGTAGTAGTTGTAATTTTCTAAATCCAAGTTGATGGCCCTCTCAGGGGAAACCTTCCAAGTCGACCTGTTCTCACCACTCGTCGTACCAGTCGCGGGAAGTCCTTAATTTCATATTTTTGTTCAAAGTTTATTTTATTTCTGCTATACCAGTTTTAGACTGCTTATTTTCCTAAAATGATTTTTCGCAATTTGCGGCGAAACGGTGCCCAGAATAAAAATAAAAATACACTGGTATAAAATCGATTCAAAATTTGATTTTCTATCGAAATCCTTCGTAAAAAATACTACATCCCATTGGGAATTCCAAAGTTAGGGTCGCTGGAGAAGAACTAGAGGGGGTTGGAGAGCAGACTATAACCTGAAAGGAAACTTTATTTGACACAGTTAAGACCCTGAGAGTTTCGTTTCAAAATTTCAAAAACGGTGGAAAAGAAAGGGGGTGGCCATCAAATATTGAACACCCTGTATATAACCCCGTAACCTCTCTTGAATGGTGCTCGCCATCTATCGGTCAATGTTAAAACTTTACTGCGCACCACATATCGATTTTTTACGGCAATATAATTGAAATCTTTAAATTTTATTATTGCTAAACCTTCCTTGAACTATGAAGATGAAGTGGTTAAAATTTGGTACAGATTGGTTTTGTTGTTTTCGCGGTAAGTGATCACAAACGAAAAATGGCTTGTCCTTGTATATAATAGTATATATATATATATATATATATATATATATGTATATATATCAATGTAGCAAAGTGCTGAGGTTCTGAAATCGTGTGTATGATCTTATAACCCGAAGAATGTTTAGCATTTCAAAGTAGTCTTCGAATAAACAAATTTCAATAAAAATGGCAAATTATTCATCAATCCTAATTGTTTGTTTGTTTGTTTATTTCGTTTAACGTCACTTTATGCTGCTATGGCTAATCGGACGATGCTACGGTGGGAGTCCTAAATTTTGCCTATCCAGGTATAATTAGGATAGGGATCTTTAACGAGTACCTGACATCGCACAGGCTACGTCCCTTCCGAAGGACTTAGTTACTTTACTCCCTTTAAAAAATCCTAAGATCATCTGCCGGACTGCGAACCCGAGATCTTGGGTTTAGTAGGTTGCTATGCTAACCACTACACCACAGGTGACCCCCAATCCTAATTGTGTTGATCCTCCTATACCATCATAGTGTGCCTCAAGTGAATAATTATTTTTGTGAACACACATGTTCAATAAACATGTATGGTTTGTTTTAATATCGACATTAATTATTCTCGACCTAATCAATCGATTCCAGGCCACAGTCGATAAAAAAATAATTCGGATGGGAACAGGAACAGGATCGACAAAGGATATAAAGAACAAAATACGGAAAGCCTATTAATATAATATATTGTTATGATAGTTTTATGAAAATTATATAATAATAAATAAATATTTTAACGAAAAATTGTAAAACATAAAACCAGACCTGAAATTTAAAGTCCACTATACAATCTGTCACTATCGTCAAAGTATTAAACACGTTCCTGGATACATAATTGAAGAGCAGGAGCTTCAGTTCTTGCACCAGCTCAGTGAAGTAATTCAAATAGATGGTATGGTTGAAATACAGTCCTCCAAATCCCATCGCCATTTCTCAATGTATAAATTTGTAACAAGAGATTTAAACTGTGTTCATAGTGAATTAAGCATGGTAACTTGTAGTAATTTGTGTGTTAATGCATTGTGCGTCAGGTATAGTTATTAGGTTTGACATCCTAACCTGGACCATCGATTTCATATTGGAATAAATCGAATTCACTATGATATATCGAGAAACTGAGGTAGCCATCATCTAGATGTGATAATTTTTTCCATGGCTTCTTAATTCAATACTAATATACTTATTTCGTATTTCATAGGTGTTTTAATTTTTATAATTATTAATACTACACTCTATGTCCAAAGTACTTTATGAGTGTCAGCTCAGAATAAGTGAGCTTGTTCTACATTTAAAGATGAGCATTAAGATAATCTTGGACATATGGACAAAAATCGAATATGTGATTAAGTAAAGTCGATGGAAACATCTGAATTTGAAAGTGTAAGGTTATAAAATCACGTTTTGGAATTTGAATATTGTTTTCGAAGTCTTGTGGTTTGTCTTAAAGCAATCGACGAGCAGTGGATCTTTTGACACTTAGTTTAAGGCTGTTTCGAATTTGATGAATTTTGGTCTTTTTCGTTAAATACCCGTCACTTACTTTTAGTGTGTTTTTTTTTGTTTTTTTAGATATGTCTTTTGACTAGGGGCTAGAGTTTTTGGGTTTTTTTTAACAAAGCGTCCTCCTGGAAGCCTAGTGTAACATTTTTTTCTCACCCTCCAAAATGTATCATGTTGGCTAACTCCAAAAACCTTTACACTTCTTGGTAAGAACACGAGTAATGATGGACTTGATCCTACACCTTGCTTATCAATCTCAAGTGAGTCACTCTGATATATTCTTTCTTTCCAAGGACACAGCGGTTACCTCGTTAAATACAACATATCCTTAAGTTCAGTTGATTTCACGGGCCCTTCGGGGGCTTTTTGGGGATTCGGAATGATTTTTTCGAAAATTAACGGAAAAGAAAAATTTTTCAAGAGCTACCAGAAAGTGGTAACTGCATAGGATCAAGCAACTGACTGGAAGATGGGAAACGACAGTCCACAACAATCGGTTACCTTCTCAAAATTAATTTTATGTTACATTAAAGAAAAATAAATTTTGTATTTTTTCATAAAAAAAAAATCGATCGTTGGCCAAAGAGGTATTTTGTGTATGGAGGTTCATTTTGAACCTATTTAGGGTCAATTACCTATATACAAAGTCACTTGAGGTACGCATGATGATATAGAAGGATCAATACAATTAGGATTGATGAATTAAATGCCACTTCTATTGAGATTATTTTATTTGAAAAATAGTTTCGAATGCTAAACATTCATCTTCAGTTCTAAAACATACAATAAAATTTTCAACACATCAGTACTATGTTACATAGATTAAATATACTAAGGTTTTTAAAAAGATAAGACAAGAAATCAAGCACAGGCACTCACCTTCGAGGTAACTAAAACACTGAATTTGTGAGAAGTAAAAGGGGGGGGCAGGTAGGTTAAGTTTTAGATTTACAACGGGGTTTCCCTTATGACTCATTGGGTTTTTTCGTTCCTATGGGAAATAAATTTAAAATGGGGCTATTGGATATGTTAATCTGATCATTTAAACAAAATTCTGGATCGGTTTTAAACGATTTTATTATTTCTAGTGATTCAAAAGTATTTAATTTTAGGCTATTTTCTACTTGATGTAATATTTTTACTCCCGAGTCTTTATTAAATTTGTGGTTATTTTCATTTAGACAGATAGCGAAATTGGAATTTTGGGTCTTATTAGTGTATGCTCTTATATGTTCATTTACTCTTTGATTTACTGATCGTCCGGTTTTTCCCGTGTATTTTGCTTCACAGTCATTACATTTTAATTCGTATACGCCGCTTTTTTGGAAAGGGTCTATTTTGTCCTTCGGTGAAGGGAAGTATGATGACAATGGCTTATCTATTTTAAATGCAGGGTTTAAACCTAATTTTTTTTTAATTCTTTCCCGACTTTAACGGATATTGGGCCGTAGTATGGTATCAAAATATATTTTTTAGGGGTAGCTTTATCCTCTGGGGGTGTTTTGTATATATTATTCATAGTTTTTTTATGTATTTGTTTTCTTAAAATATTATCGATTGTGGTTTTACTGTATCCGTTGTTGTTAGCTATAGTGTGAATCGTTTGTATTTCCTTGTTAAAATTTCGTTCATTTAGCGGTATATTTAAAAGCCGGTATATCATGCTATGAAATGCAGCGAGTTTGTGTGTTAGTGGTCTCCTGGCATTGTTGTCTATAACTACATCTGTGTGTGTGGGTTTCCTGTATATCTTTATTGTATGTTTTAGAACTGAAGATGAATGTTTAGCATTCGAAACTAGTTTTCAAATAAAATAATCTCAATAGAAGTGGCATTTAATTCATCAATCCTAATTATATACAAAGTCTTACATTTTTTTTTTTTTAATGATTGTTTTTGTAAAAATTGTCAAAATTAAACATTTATAACTTCGTCGTTTACTCCAACGCCATTTTTTCCCCTATAATTAGTAATACATTGCCTATGAAAAATAAAAAAGAATTGATGCAAAAAACAAATACAAAAAAACGGAAGATCATTAAATCTTGTTAAAGGAAAAACAAAATTATTAAGAACTTCAAGTTTAGGTTGAAAAAAAAAAAAAGTAAGGGCAACAGACAAAACCAAATTATATTAAAACATTTTTTTTTTTTTTGTTTTTTTTTTTTTTTTTTTTTTTTTTTTTTTTTTTTTTTTTTTTTTTTTTTTTTTTTTTTTTTTTTTTTTTTTTTTTTTTTTTTTTTGCCTTTAACGAGATTTAATGATCACCCGTGTGTTTTTTCTTTGTATTTGGTTTTGCATCAAATATTTTTTATTTTACATGGACAATGTATTAGTAATTACGGCAAAAAAAATGGCATTAATAGATTAGCAAAACCGTAGTTGAAAGGCATAAATGTTTCTTATGGACATTAAAAAAAAAAATCATTAAAAAAAACCGTAAGACTTTGTATAGGTAAGTGACCTTAAAAAGGTTCATTTCAAAATGAACCTCTTAACCCGAGAGAGATACTTCTCTGGCCAACGATCTTTCGAACACCCTGTACATAGATCATGGATATGTCTTTCTTTAGACTTTAGGATTAATAGGATCAAATTACTTAAATAATTAAATTAAATATTCAGTCAATAACTACCCGAAAAAAACAAAGTTAAGGGGAAATAACGGTGAACATTACATTTTTCATTCCAACCAATATAGTTCGTAAACGTTAGATGAATGTTACGACAAATGCTATATAACAAAAAATATTATCCATTGAATTTCTTAAGGGGAAACTCTTGGCGAATTTTCTATCCGAGCAACATCATATTCATGTCAAAATGTGTTTATTTTTTGTTTAAAAAAAAAAGTTTTTTTTTTTTAATTTTTTATACGGTCTTTATTCAAAATTCTTTCGAATCAGAACGGAACGTAAGCACTCAAGATAGGATAAAATACCACATTCACTTTCCTCCTGACATAGGTTTCATGCTACAAGTTTTACTTTTTGGTTTTTACTGTATGATAATGCGTGCTTTTTTAGATTATTTTTCTTACAAATAATCCTTCCTTATTGATATTTACAGCTATTATGTTTTGATAAACTGCATCACAGAGTCACTCTCAGACATTCAGGCATTAGAGAAGCAATGGGATAGCTGAATGAAGCTAAAATCAGATTCACGCTACACTAAGCGGATTCAACAAATCACTGAGGAGGCTATGACTTACAAATGAACGCCGGTTCATAGACCCTCGAGCCTTGGCGTGAAAAATGATTGAATTATATTGCACCTGAGCTCTGTAGCCCTCAGCCCTGATTTAATGTTATCATCCCATCTATAAACCTTCACTCTCAGGGATATCTCGAAATCAAACTTTAAAGAGATATTGTCACATTGTAACACACAGACCAGATTTGTTTTCTAACCAACAAACTGTAGTAAATAATCTTAAGGCTTATCAAACCGTACAAAATTGTTTGAACCCACGTAAAATTAATTAGACCTTTACATTGACACTCCAGAAATAAAAGAAAAAAATTAATTTTTCGTTTCGGAGACTAACGAATATGACATTATGATATAATTAAAACAAAAGAAATTATTAAAAATATAAATAAAATATATCATGAAAACAGAAGTAAAATGGGAGCCGAGAGGAAAAAGAAAAGTGGTGAAAACCATATAACTTATTTTATACCTTGAGTATAAAAAAAATAATATTCACATAATTATCTGATTGATCACTCGGGCCGAAGTTAGAGACCGGTTAAAGGCATAAAATTTATTTTCTGTTATTTCAACCGTGGATCGACTTCGAGGTCGGGAGACCTTACTGGGGCTCACCTAGTCTCTATAAAGTGGGTAACCTTAATTTGGGAGGGTTATAATAGATTTCTGCTTCATCTGCTCCTTTCACAACGACTCAGTAACAATACATCCTTACCTAATTACTGAACCCAATATCCTTTATGGGTTGTTAGTCCTACATTTTATTTTTAAAATATTAAATAATATTCTTCTTATCCTTCCTCCTTGTGCCATAACTAACTGTGGAGGGGCCTCAATCCAACGCTGCCAGAGCTCACGGTCCCCGCAGAGCTGTTTCAGTTGATGGAGAGTTCCTCCTCCAATCCTCTGGATATATTCCTCATATAAAATCCTAGGCCTTCCGCGTGGTCTCCTGCCAGTGGGTCGAGCTTCTATCACTTTTCTAGGCTCTTTTCCCTCACCCATCCTACATATGTGGCCAAACCATTTGAGCTGTCGGTTCTCTTGGGTGGTTATCAGTGCGGGGATTTTCAATTCTTCTCTAATCCACTCGTTTCTTATGCGGTCTCTTCTTGTTTTTCCTGCGACCCAACGTCGCCTACGCAAGGTCGTAGGTATTGCATTTCAGAACCACTTATTCTGCTAATCTGCTTGTCCAGCATGATCCAGCCTTCGCTCCCGTAGGCAAGAGTAGGGAGATATATTGATTTGTAAAAGTGGGGCTTCTTTTCCTGCCCCACATCTCGTTGGCCAACAATTCCGTTGCATATACTATAATAGATTTGGCTTGGTGCCCTAAATTTGGGAGGAAACTTTCTGCCAAATCTGACAGATAGGAAATTTAATGAGCTTTAATTTTGATACGTATCATATTTTTCTAGAGTCCACTGTTTTCGAGATATTATCGAAAAACAAAAAAAAATTGATCTTCTCCCCTCCCCCCCCAACGATAGCTCACCCCCCAGAGGCGGGGACTTTTAGTATGTTTACCTTCTAACTACTCCTAACGAAGCTGTGAAGTCAAAAATTATCGGATATTCCATGCAATCTACCTCGTCCATCTCAGCACTCATTGACTGGACTAATATTGTTATCATTATAATTATGAGGTTTTACCCTTCGAACGGTGACCATTTCTGTCGGGAAAGGGGCTGCTGGTAGCCACCCATTCAAAATATCGATGGTAGAGGGCCCTTATTGAACTCATCAATATATATAAATATACACACATAATGATTTTTTTGGTTGGCAGCTATAGAACTTTGGCTGCGTGAAATGTTATAACGAAAATTAGATAGTTTGCCCTGGAACAGACAAACTGGAGTAGATAACCCGCCTAATCTTACTGCAAATCATGGTTGGAGGCTACTCATACCTCACTGAACCATTCTTTTGGCGGAACCAAACCGCCAACTCCTCAACGACGTACTCTCAAACACTAGAATTAATCACAATGTCAATGCGGTCTAGATCCATACATTATGGTAGCTCAGGGTCAGCAGGCCGCCTTGGACCTGAATATCCTTCCCATGACGGAACATATGAAAGCCTGTATTAAAACCTAGAAAATCACGTTACCCGAATAAGATAGACAGGTAGGGTCGTTATTCATACTTGCAGGGTTGGTGCTAGTTGCCTCCAGAAGAATGACGGGCCTCACTTACAACTCGAGAGTCACCCAGGCCATGCAGGTGCTTAAGGCTATCTCGATTAATATATACTTAGACCATAAAAGAGACTATAAGCCATAACACACACAAACACACAAATTTACTACTTTGATGTAGATATATAATAATGAGACACAATGAGGAAGTTTAAGTAAGCTGGGTTCTAAAAACAGCCGCCCAATTCCAAGTTTTGTTTTTATTTTTAATAGTTTTTCTCAACTTAGCTCCTGGGCACCTGTGGCTATAGTTCTCTCACTCAGCCTCCACTGAATATTACCAGTGATGCATCTAAAAGAGCTCGATTAGGGGTTCCCCAGGCTGAGTGTGTCTGTATTGTACAATAGATATAGTATGAATGGATCTTAATTTTTTTTGTATTCTATTTTTGTCACTTAATTTTTATTGTTTTTATTTTTATTTTTGATGATTGTAAAAAATTATTAGTTTTATTTTATTGATGACTATTTTCTTTTTAGTGCCTTAAATGAGGCAGATTTATAGATCTATTTCAATTAAACTAAAAACTAAATAAATAGTTTTTCTACTAGACTGTCTTTTGGTAAAAGTTTTTTTTCAAAAAAGTAGTTAAATCACACTGAAAACGGCCATTCAAAAAAATGGCTCCTTCCTAATCCAGACTAAATTTCATGTTTATCTACCAGCTGTTAATAATTATCAAAAGTAGACTTGGCTGGTTTTGGAATTCTACACTTCATTTTCGCTTGTTACAGTATTTTTTTTTTTTAATGCTTATTTTTATTTATTTATTTGATTAAGTTTAAACGCGTTGTTTCTTCTCTGCATCTGGTAAATGAAGTATTTTTTATTTCTTTTAATTACAATTATGTCGATGAAACAAAAAGAAGAATAAATGATAATAAAACAAGTGATTTATTCAGGAAATAATGATCCCTTCATAGCACCCCAATTACTCTTATCTCATCACTAACATTCAGCAATGGCGTCTAAATAGCTGAATTAAAATAAATCCTAACAAATTTCATCTAATACCTTTACTCTTCCTTGTAAACCTACGACTTTTTAAGCAAGAGTACTTTAAAGTAATTTTCCACTACTATCAGTGTCCACTACTATCAGTGTCCACTTCGAAGGACTGATTGTCCATCTGGACAAACCACTTACTTGAGATCCACATAGAAGACTAAAAAAACAAGAAACTGCTCGTTTTTTTTTAATTTATTTATTATCTGTTTAGATGCTCAATGGTAATTACAAAAGACTCATTTACATAACAGCGATTAGAACTATTTGAACAAATGGAGTTCAGCCTCCACTAAACCATCCAATTTAACTCGCCTCCAATCCTTTACAACCTAACGTCGTTCGAAAAATCGCCAATGCTTCTTAGTTTTTTAAAAATAAACTTATCCATGAATAGAATTGTCCTTTCATAGTAAACTCCATAACCACTCAAATCCACTAGTCTCTCAATTAGCTCCCCATATCGCGATAAACCTGCGAGGTATTTTAGGTGATTATTTATATGTCAATAATTCATAGTTTTGCAAATTTACTGTTTTTATTATTGTACATTTGTGAATATCCATATTAGTTTTAAACCGAGGTATCGGCATTGAGAACCGAGAATGGATTTTATATCGATTAAAAAAATTTTCATACATGTCTACATATATTATTATCAGTCTAGATGATAATATATATTATAGTATAAATAATAAATATGTTTCTAACCTTAAACATCAAAGAACAGTCCAATCCATAAGCGGTCGGACGCGACGAGGTGTGGTGATGCTGCATGCCTGGGCCGTTGTGAACTGCGTGGAAGCTTCCTCTAAGATCTCTGATATATAATGTCCTCAGCCATCGTCTTCATAAATACTTGAACACATTTAAAATTCAAAGAGACTGTTTTTTTCCAGAAAGTATCGTTCAGTACCATTTATCATCCCATCGCTAACATTAGATATTCCTAGTCTGGTATAATTCACGGTCAACTTCCAGGAAGTATTTTCATTTTAAATCTGTCTCTTAGTTTTTCAGAAAATTACCTGGGATATGACATTGTTAAACCAAAAATAAAGCTGAGCTAAAAGTATTCCAAAAAAATACATTGATTGTTTTAAATTCAAAAGATATTCACATCTTATTACATAATGCTGAAAGTATAAATAAAGATATAATACCTTTACAAGTATAATACCTTTACTTGACCTCCACTAGTTTTCAATACCATTGGTGTACCTGGTACGTATCATTTATACAAATCAAATGAAAAATTGTTAATTATAAGTTTATCAACATTATAATCAATAAATGTGATTAAATAATCCAGCCAATGAGTACTTCAGTTCAGTATTTCAATGAGGGATATAGAGTGCATAAAATATGCGTTCATTTATTACCTCAGGACTTCGTTAGAAGATAGATATACTGAAGGTACCCGCCCCTGTGGGGGGAGGTAAGAAAATCCTATTTTTGGGTTTTTCGATTATACCTCGAAAACGGTGGACTCTAGGAAGATATGATACAGTCAAAAAAAAAAAATGCTAGTTAAATTTCCTATAAAATCTCTATATACATATATGTCGAACTTCCAACTGTTTTCGAAAAAAATGATTTTTACCTAATGTTTTCTCAAACATTTACTTCTAGCGCCATTCACGATCGTTTCTCAGAAAAAATGTTAGAATCAAAGTTGTAGAGCATTAAATTTACTTTAATTTCATGTATACGTTTCTGCAACTTGAAGCAAATATTTAACTATAACTTTTTTTTTCGAAAATTTTCGAGTTTTAATTACGTATATCTCAAAAACTGTTAAAAGTTCGACAAATATGTATATAAACAATTTTATAGTTTAATTTTTATCTGTAACATATTGTCCTAGAGTCCACTGTTATCGAGATATAATCGAAAAACCCAAAAATCGGACCTACTCCCCTCCCCCCCACCCTAAGCTCACCCCTCAGGGGCGGGGGCTTTTAATATGTTTAACTTCTAATTACTCCTAACGAAGCTATCAAGTCAAGAATTATCACATATTTCATGGACTCTAGAATATGTTTATTGAGTGAATAAAAGGGTGAAAAACGTGATTTTACAAATTATAATTTTTTAAAAGTGTCTGAAAAGACTGGCAAAATATCGCGTTATTTTTTTAATAACTGGTGAATAATTGTGGAATGTGTAGGACAAAGGCTGTAAGCTCCAAAAATATATATTAAAAAAACAACATATATTTACTTTAAGTACGCATAATGATATCAAAAGAACTATTGTCACGTGTATTGTAATTCTTCTTTAGGCTATTTTCTACTTGTATAAATATCAGTTAATCAAAGGTTAAAAAAACATAGAAGACAATACAATGATAAGGCCCAGAATTCCAACTTAATGAAAATAAATGTAAATTCAATAAAGCCTTGGGAGTGAAACTGATACAGTAGAAAATAGCCTACAATTAAATATTTATGAATTATTAGGTATAATAAAATCGATTAAAACCAATTCAGATATTTGTTTAAATGACCAGATAAATAGTTCCGTTTTAAATTTGGTTGTATTAGGAACAGAAAAAAAATTAGTCATAGGGAAAACCCAAAGGTTTAACCTTCTTGGCCCTTTATACTTCCCCTTCCACTTTTGATGTCTTTCAGAAGTCCGTTTTGCCCCTGTAGATGAGTACCAATATATTTGATTTCTTTTCTTACATTTTTAAAAACTTTTTAAAAACCTTTTGAATATATACTAATATATATATATATATATATATATATATATATATATATATATATATATATGATATATATCCTATATATATAAATAATCTATGCAACAAAGTGCTAATGTTTTGAATTTTTTTTATTTTTTACAACTGATGATGAATGCTTAACATTAGAAACTATTTTTCAAATAAAACAATTCCAATAGAAGTGGCAACTAATTCATCAAACCTAAACATATATTTATTGGAATTTACTTTTTTTAAACCAATCTAATGCAATACAGGTCAGAAGAACTCTGGGCTATATCAAAGAAAATATAAATTAATCAGGAAAATAAAAACAAATGATTCGAATTGGAGGTGAAGAATCAGTACCTTTGTGAATACTCAACGAACTGTAACTTCAACTCCAATACGGACTATTTTAATTTAATCATCTGAATCATTATGCAAACATCCATGTACATTCTGTAATGATTTTAGCGAACACAAGTGGAATATTCCACAACCCAAGGAGGACTCATCACTTTCGCCATAATTGTAAACTATGCCGCAGTAATTCATCCATTTTCTTAGAACACGAAAGTGGGAATCTTCAGCCATATCTAGGCTAATGTAATTCTCCGGAAACTGAACCCAAAACTATTTTATAAACGCTACAAAAGTTTTCCATTAGGTTCATGATAAAATCTAGGTATGATGGCAATTCTTAGTCATAGAAGCTGGTAATATTTTAGAAGACCAAATATAATTTAATTATTTATTTTTTATATTAAACCGATTTACTTGATGTACCCATGACGGTATAGAAGTATCTATAAAATTAGGGTTCATGAATTAATTGCTACTTCTATTGGAATTATTTTATTTAAAAAGTAGTTTTTCGAATTTTAAACATTCATCATCAGTTCTAAAAACATACAAAAATTCAAAACATCAGCAATTTGTTTCATAGATTACCTATATTATTTTGTTTTAAATGTAGAACAAAAATCTAATATATTGGTACACATTTAAGGAGGCACTAAAAAAAAAAAAGAATTATTTTACACGGGAAACACTGGACAATCAGTAAATCAATGATTAAAATGACTTCCTACTTCGATATCCATTTACATGAAAATAACCATAAATTAAAACAAAGACTCGGGATTGAGACTAATACATCAAGTATAAAATAGTCTAAACTTAAATATTTAAGAGTCATTAGAAGTAATATTTCAAAGTAAATCCAGATTTTTGTTGAAATGACCTATAAATAATTACAATAGTCTCATTTTAAATTTGTTTCCAGTAGGAACGAAAAAAAAACAATTAGTTATAAGAAAAACCTGAGAAACCTCCTATTTAACCGAACAAAAAATATAGTGATCAAAATCTATTTACCCCACTACACAAATCTATTATCAATAAAAAAATTAATTAATTAATAAAAATTGTTTGGTAATGTATATATATTAGCATCCCCTATCGTGATTTCGTACGCTCTAATAAGTAAAGAAGTTGAATAATTTTAACCAATAATTGAATTTTTATTTCTTAATCGATAAAAATCTTGTATTGAAGTGCAATGATGCAATTGAGCATTATTTCTTCAATGATATTTTCACTCATAGCGGTAATATTTAACCTGGTTAAAATTGCACTGATTTGGTCTTTAAAGATGAGGTGAAAGCATAATTGGACATCCAATTTTCATATTTAATGCATTAATTGGTAATCCAGATCGACAGAGACTATTAAGAAACTATTGAGAATAATGGACTGCATTGTCAGTGCTTACAAAAAAGGCCCATGAAGCATATTTTTTCACACTACATAAATAAAAAAGCAAAGGATCGACATTTCGATTCGCTAAGAATTTTTATTCGGCAGAAATAATGGTTTATTTATTTCATCTGGTAGGAGTTCAATTTCTAACTACGTCTAAGTATATGACAATGTGGCATATCTTGTTTCAGCAACTCAACGTTGTACATTTAAATTTTAATTATTGTAATTTTTTTTTATTTCTGAACCTTCCTAGAACTATGAAGAAGACTTAGTTAGTATTTGGTAAAGATGGGTTCAGTAGTTTTAACAATATAAAATCTATTGCGGAATGTTACTAGCAACATAACAATTTATTTTTAAATTTCGCTGGGATCCACATATAGCACCATATGTTTAATCGTTTTATAATAATTTAATTTTAAATAAAAAAAAATTATAGTTTAAAAAAACACGCTTTAATAGCAAACCGAACTAAACCTATCGTAGACAAAATCTAATGATCTAAAACTATTAGTATATAACTTTTTTTTGGATTGGATTAGCTATTTTTGTGTTATAGACTCTTAAACATGACCAAAACTAACTTTTTGAGAATGTGGGCAAAATTCGTCGATTTTCGATAGTTGATTATGGCTAAACGCCTAAATCATATTCAGCTTAAGAGATGTCTTCAGACACACAATTTAATAAACTTTAATTTCGTAAATGACACATTTTTCGATTTTAAGCATTTTTGTATATGCTTTTTTTGCAAAAATTTTTTTTTCACTTTATTTGTTATATCCACACCTGCCACTCAATTCGGGACAATAAGCGGATGTGGTATGAGAAATTATTTAAAAATTGGCATGTCAGGCGTGAGGGTGTTCAGCACCCAGCGGTATCTACTCCAGTCTTGTATTTTTTTCAAGAGATTTATCTTAGAAGATCTCTTAACCAGCTCCTCTTCAGCCTTCGTCGTGTTGTCTCTGGCATATCTAAAGTCGCCATGTTTTGTATTAGTTTGTTGTAGTGTCCTTGAAGTTTGTCATAAAATCTTTTGTATGAAGTGTGAATATGGTCCTGTACAGTGGGTATGTTCGAGTCTGTATGCAATGTTCTGTTACTGACGTACCAGGGCGAGCGAGTTATGATTCTTAAAACCTTAGACTGAAAAATTTGTAATTTTTGAATGCGTGTCTTTATTGCTGTCCCAAAAATTTGTGATGCATAGGTCCATAAAGGTTTGAGTAAGTAAGTATAAGTATTTAATTGTCTGATTTTTAGAGTCGATTGTTGGTGAAGAATAGAGTATAGTACTCTTAGTCTGTAAACTGCAAAAATGTTGGGTTTTTTTGCTTCCCAAAAATTTAAGCTTATCATATGTAGCCACATTTTTAATATTTTATTCTCAGGACCCATCTAGACCATGTAAAAACATAAAACCTACTACCCCACCTTTTGCAAGGCAGGCCCCCTTTTTTTGGGGGGGGGGAGGGGTATTTCGACTGTTTTAAGTAGGAATATTAAAACAAAGTTGTGCAATTATTGTATTGTCATTGGTCTTCGACACCTGTGGAAATTTTCAAGTAATGAGATAGCTGGGAAATTGGTAAATATTATAATGCAAGATTCCGTTACATACATAGTCCAGTCTATGAGTGCTGAAATGAGGGTTGTAGAGTGCATAGAATATGCAATAATTTTTGACTTCGGGAAAATACAAATGTCACCTCACTTTGTGTTCAAGTTTTGAAGCAAATACCAAAAACGTATATATGAAATTAAAGTTAGTTTAATGCTCTACAATTTTGATTTTGACGTTTTTACTGAGAAACGATTGTGGAACGTAATATAAGCAAAAGTTTGACAAAAATGAGGTGAAATGGTTTTTTTCCCGAAAATAACCGAATTTCAATAACGTATATCTCGTAAACGGTTAGAATTACGACAAATTTATATATAATAAATTGTATAGTAAATTCAATTAGCTTTTATTTTTATTTGAAACATATTTTTTTTTTGGAGTCAACCGTTCTCGAGATATTATCGAAAAACCAAAAAATGGAACTTCTCCCCTCCCCTACCGTTAGCTCACCCCCCAGGGGCGGGAACTTTTAGTATGTTTACCTTCCAACTATTTCTAACGAAGCTATGAAGTCAAAAATTATCGCATATTCCATGCACTCTACAATGTGTTCATTGACTAGACTAACAGGTGAAGTTAATAAAAGCGTATTAAAAAGTAAAATTTGGCACTCGACACCTATCGTCAAATTTTCAGTCTTTATTGTTATCAACACATTATCCCTCTTTTAATAACAAATTAACTGAAAATCATTAGGTTTTATTATTGCTAAACCTTCGTGGAACTATAAAGATGATATTAAAATTTGGTTATGTAGTTTCCGTGATTAGTGATAACAAAAGAAAAATGGCTGTCCTTTAATATGATACCATACATATATATATATATATATATATATATATATATATATATATATATATATATATATATGTTATATTAGGAGGAAGCCCTAAGACAATACAGTGTAGACTGGTATCGGAGCTGGTAAGAGAGAAGATGGAACAGCTGGTGTGACTGGGTCGTTCCAAACCGGGTCACTGGTCCACCTCCAGGCCTTCCTCCATCTTCCTCCTCCTACATTCTCTTCCTATATCCTCGTCCTTATTTGCATTTCATCTTTACTCTTCGCCTTATAATTTCACAATCATCTGTTATAATTTTAAAATATATATATTTTTTATAAAAATATAGCTTAAATAAAATTTAAGATAACTTAAATTTATTAATAAATAATTTTTTACTTCAATTTTATTAAACACTCCAAATCGAAATAATCTTGAAAAAAAAAAACCATTCAAATTTTGAAAAATATTTTTTACATCCAAAACAAAGTACTTCCATGGGCCTGTAATGTTCTTCCCGCTCTATTTGAAGTACCTTCACACATTACTTCGTACAAATGAAAACCTCATCATTAGTAGTTGCTTTATGGTTTTTTTTTTTCTTTTTTTCAAATATCTCTTTAATATTTTGCTAAAATATTGACCCAAAAACTTTTAAAATAACATTATACTCAAACAAATAAGTGGCAAACTCGTAAAAAATCAGATAATTTTTTCATAGAGAATTGTATTCAGTTTTGAATTATTTATAATTGTCAGCGATAACGGACAATGGATGCGAGTATTAAATTGCACTGATTAGGTGTTTGAAGATAATATATAAGCATAACTGAACAACTAATTTTTAATTTTAAGGTATAGGTTGATAATCCAGATAGGCAGAGACTATTAAGAAACTTGCGGATAATGGACTGCATTATCAGCGCTTACAACTTAAGGTCCCTGAATCATATTTTCACACACAATATAAAAAAGCAAAGGATCAGCATTTTGATTTCGTAATAATTTGTATTGGGCAAAAGGAAATTCTATTGTTTCATACCAGATGAATTTAATTTCTAACTATAAAATTATATGGCAGTGTGGTATGTCTGGTTTATGCCACACAACAATGTACGTTCAAGTTTTTATTATTGTAATTTTTATTATTTCTAAATGTTTCTAGAACTATGAAAATGATGTAGTTAACATTTGGCACAGATTGATTCAGTAGTTTTGCCACTGTAATCTCAAAATTGTAGTAACCACATATCGGTCGATTTTCAAACTTCACGGGGACCCACATGTCGCATCACACATTTAAATTTGTTTTTAATAATTTAATAGAATATACATTGATACATGTTATTATAATCTTAATATAACATTTTACTTATGTATCCTCTCATGTAAAATGGCGCCCAACGCCTAATTTTAAAACCATTTTTATCTACAAATTATCATTTATTTAATATTAAAATCACTAAATTTTATATTTGCTAAACCTGCCGGGAACTATAAGGATGTTGTGGATTAGTTCAGGAGTTTTTCCATTGTAAACTCTATTGCAGAATGGTGCTAATTATGTAGTTTTCATTTTGAAGATAAAGTCTTAATATTATTATGTTCTTCTTATTATTTCTTCGATTTGACGTAAATAAAGGATATAAATGTACTTAGTGCAATGCTAATTATCCTCCTCAATTGTGGCAGATTGTAATGCTGGTTAAAATAAATATTTAAAAATTGCTCTTATGTTGAACATGAATCACATCAAATTTTTAGTTTAACCAAAAATGTCAGTTACCCACTTTGTATTTTTTTATTTATTCTTTAATTTTTTAGATCCACACCTGTCAAAAACATAACTGAAAAACAGCAGATGTGATTAAATCAGAATATAAAAAAAAAAATGACATATCAGTCATGAGGAGAGATAGTGCCCAGTGGCACCCCTTCCTTGTCTTTGGTTTACTTTTATGTAAGTAGGTATCTCATCCAGTTTATTTTCGGTCTCCTCCTCTCTTTTTCGGCATGAGAGATGTGGCCATACTTTTGATGAGTTTGTTTGGGTGTCTCTTTAATTTTCCATGAAACAGTTTGTACTTTGTATTTAGAGCAACTTACAAATACCAGTAGGTACTGTGTACATTAGCTAAAATTACATGTTTTTTTTGTTTCTTTTTTCGGAATAATGCAGTAACACAAAGGGAAAAGATAGTTTGGCATTCAGGTAATGCTTTGGATTAACGTATTAAACGATGTGCAGCTCGTAGCCCGGAGTTAAACCTGATGTTGATCCTAATGTGGGACGAGGTTTGCAGACGTGTATGACCTCACGTCAACACTCCCCCTCCTGCAACCTGCGCTAGTTAGCAACTTCAGTAGAAGTAGAAGGAGGATATAAATCAAAAAGTTACAACAAACTTTATTAGAATTATGTCTTGAACACTTGAGATTGTTATTTAAGCCAAAGGAGGAACTGTCCGGTACTAAAACCTGTTGTCATGGGAATGTCTTTGATAACGTTTTTTTTCATCTTCAAAGTGTGTAACGTTTTTTTCATACCCAAAAATGTAACATTTTGACTTATGTTGGTTTTGCTCGAATCTAAAATTAGCAACAGTTTCTTATCAGAAATTAATTGGGTTTTTTTTTTTTTTTTTTTTTTTTTTTTTGCAGTGAAATGTTCCTCTTACCAAGGTTTGAAATCAATAATTATTTTTTCCAAAAAATCATATAATAATTATTATATTTGATTTTTAATTTAAAAATCATTCCTGATTTATGAATAAAAATTTCAATTGATTTTTGATATTTATCGATTTGATTAAAAATTATGATCACTCACTGAGTGATACGGTATTGCATAAATAATAATGATTATTAACCTCAGCTGTTGATCGCCCTATAACCTGATCCTATCCTATCCTAATAATGATTATATTGCGATCAAACCTGCAGCATTTCATGATGACAAAACTTTCCATAAGAATTATTATTTTTTTTATTTTAGTGAGTGTTTTATCCAGCAAAGCTAAACAAAAATACGAACCTATCGTAATAAAGGCTGAAGTGGAAGGGTTCGAATCCCACCTGGGCGGTATAAAATTTATTTCTTCTATAAGGCAGCAAAAACATATAGAAATAAGCTACATATTCAGTTTTTTGTTCCGTTTAATGTACCTAGTATGTTATTCATTGCCCTCTTAAACCTCTTAAAAGTGACTAAGTTTTGAAAAAACAATATTGCTAGTGCATTTGTTCGAAAATTGTAATTTAGTATAGAACATCGATCTTTGAAAAGCTTTCACGATATTAGGGAATAACTTAAATAAAGGCAGCTAACTTAAGGTAGAAGGTAGAATTACTTAAGGTATTGTATATAAGGTTCAATTTTTTTAAATTATATACATAATGTGTGCGTCAAAGATTCGTTTTGTTTGTATGTATTTAAAACTGATGATGGATGATTAACATTTGAAACTAATCTTTGAATTAAAACTTTCAATAGAAGTAAAATATAATCCATCAATCCTGGGAACAAATTTGGATTCATCCTTCTAAAATAAAAGGCATATAAAACTGTTGATAAAAAAAACTTCCGCAATGACTTATACTTTGTATTAAGTTCTGTTAAAATAGCTTTAAAGTTATGCTTAAAAGCTTATAAAGTGTTTTATATATATGTATATAATTTATCTAACATAAATAATTTTTTTTTTACCGATTTAGTTATAGCCACATCAAAATTCTTGATGCTGCCATTGATGATTTCATATAAGGTGATCTTGGAAGCGAAGTTCTCAATGTTCCACTCAGATGAATTACAAGATGTTTCTTCTTTCCAATAGTGAAATATCAGCTTCCGTAACGTCTGTACAACTTCCATCAATCGAAGCGACTGCAGAATATAGAACTGTTTAGACTCGTCGTGACGTAAAACCTTGACAGCGTAAGGTAAACCATTGTGAACGTAATCTTCATGAGAAAATATGTTTTAATTATTAAAATTATTCTTGACTACTTGATTTGACTATGTGATAATATAGCCTTCTAAGACCCGGTAAACACCTCTACAATGACCTTAATGAAAAACAATTAATTTAGCATTAATATTAAAGTATTTTTAAAAACAAAATTTAAAAGGAACTGAACCTGACCTTAAAGAAAGTTATATAATCGAATCCGAATTTCGAATCGAATGCAAAAGTATTGACCGTCAGAATTACGAAGACAATTCAATTCTTTTGTTTCGATTCTTATTATATATCATTTTTGTATTTTTTATTTATTTTTTTTTACATTTATTGAAATGTACAACTGTACAGAATATATACATCAAGTAAATGTATTGACAACGATTATAATAACATGTTAAAACTTGGAAAGAACTACTCATCAGTAGCACTTTAATAACAATTCTACACTAGAAGATCTCTAGGGCATCTTCGTTTCAGACGCCTTGGAGGATTATCAGGAATAGAGTGGGAAGCAAGTTGAGAAACTAATGGATTTGAGTGATTATAGAGCTTACTATGAAACGATAGGTATCTGGTGTGGGCTAAATCAGCAACATATGGAACATTAAGATCTTTATGGATAAGTTTATTGGTGACAAAGTAAGGAGCATTGAGGATTTTACGAAGGATTTTGGATTGTAAGGATTGAATAGGAGATGAATTGGATGGTTTAGTGGAGCCCCAAAGCTCAACTCCGTACGTCCAAATAGGTCTAATCACAGTCATGTATATGAGTCTTTTGTAATTAATTGGGGGCTTTGAGAGTTTGTCTAGTAAATGTTGAAGTAGTCTGAAACGACAGGCAGTTTATTGTCGTTTTATTCTTGTATGTGGATTCCAAGTTAGTCGTTTGTCCAAGTGGAGTCCCAGGCAGCGTATTCGTTCAACAGGGATCAGTGGAACATCAATTAAAGGATACTGTAGGATTTTGTATTTTTAAATTCAATGGTTCATACCAGATTTAAAAGACAAGGAACTCCTCATCGTTTCCAACTACTCCAGCATTTACTAGACAATCGTTCAATGCTCCCAATAAATTACCAAACGCTTATTTACATGATAGTAATTAGACCCATTAGGACATACACAGTTGAGCATTGGGGCTCCACTAAGTCTTTCAATTCTTCACGTATCCAATCCTTACAATCAAAAATCCTTGGAAAAATCCTCAATGCTCTTTATCATGTCACAAACTTATCCACAAAGACCTTAATGTTCCATATCCCAAACCAGATACCTATCCTTCCATAGAAAACTCCATACCCACTCGAATCCACAAGTCTCTCAACCAATTTCACACCCGATTCCCGATAATCCTTTGAGGCATCTGAAAAGAAGATGGCCAAGAGACCTTATAAGGTAGCACGTTTATAGATGTGCTACCAGTGAGTAGTAACCATATTCTTCTAATTTTAACTTGTATAAAATGTATACAGTTGTAAATATCAATAAATAGGTTTTTTTTTTTTTTTAAATATACTCAATTGTTTAATATTATAAAAAGCTTAAAAAAGTGTAAGAACATTATATTTATTATTTATTTATTGAAGTTTATTACTACATATATAAACATCAAGTATATTTGAAGATAATGTTTGTATTACCATGTCAATTTCTTGAGAAACAAACCTTTAGAAGCACTTCAATAGAAGCTCTGCATCTCTCCATATTCTTTTGAGATTCCTCAGAGGGTTATTTTGAATAGATTGAGGAGCATGTTGAGATACTAGTGGACTTCAGTCAGTGGTTATGGAGTTTACAATGAAAGGATAGGATTGGTAAATTATTTATCACTTTTGGAATATTTTCTATTAAGAGGCTAATTTTGAATGTTAAATATTTATCATTAGTTATAAAAACATATAAAAATCCATAGCATGAGCACCTTAATACAGGTTATAAATGTTAATTTTAACCCTTTAACGGGCAGGCTGGAAATTTTCGAATACATTTATTCTTTTTTTTTCCCTTTGAATGGTTATAGCCACGCTAACCCCCACACAAGTATCGTGAAATTCAAGGTTGAATAAAGGATATTAGACGATAATGAGTAGGATAATGCGTCGGATATTACGTTATTTATTGAGAAAAAGTCATTAAATATGTGTATCTTCCAGGATACATCGCCTGTTAAAGGGTTAAAAAACCTTTACTTTAGGACCTGCTTCAAGAAGCACTTCCACTTTTTGCCTCCTTAAGCATTAATGTTAATTACATAGAAGCAAATGTATTTCTAAAGTTACACAACTCAACAAACAAACTTTATTTAAATTTCGGTTCAACAATAAATGTTATCCACGAATTGTTTGAAGAAAGGAAAATGTTATAATCCAAGTAAATGAGACAACTCAAAAATCTGTATATTTTTGATTTATCATTATTTTTAAGTTAACTCTTCTATGAAATGAGGCTATGAGACCAAAAGTGGCCTAACCCTATAAAAAAATCTGATTTAGTAATTGTACTGTTGAGTGGCAACACTGAGAGAGGGGAGGTTGTCTTGGTTGTTATGATTGATGGAGCGTCATCCATCAATCATAACAACCAAGACAACCTCCCCTCTCTCAGTGTTGCCACTCAACAGTACAACTACTAAATCAGATTTTTTTATATTTTGTGGGTTAGGCCACTTTTGCTCTCATAGCCTCAAATATCAAAACTGTATCAAATTAACTTCAAAACACACACATCTTACCAGCTGTTGGAATTACATAATAGATAATTCGAATACAAGACTGAAAATTGTACATTTTTTAATATAGGTTTTTGAGTTGTGTCACTTTAGATATACATGTGCGATACATAATCTATGTATCAAAGTTCTGATTTTTTGAATTGTATGCGTTTAGAACTGACGATAATTGTTGAACATTTAAAACTAGTCTTCTTATAAACAAAACCCTAACAGAAATGTCAAATAATTTAGCAACTGCTAATTTTATTGATTCTTCTATACCCCAACTGCTTTAGGAATGACTCATTATGAATTTCCATTAAGATTATATACATAATTTGATTTCAAAGCCGTTTTCAGAATAGCTAAGTGAACCATTTCCAAGTTTTTTCATACGTTTATAACTAAAGATAAAACTAACTAAACTTATTCTTTACAAGTGATTTACATGTCATTATAATCATTTTCTCAAATTTACTTGATTTATATGTATATCTATTCAGTTGTAAATATCAATAAATAGTTTTAAGAAAAAAAAAGATTGATATAGATTTTTTATTTTATTTTTTACTTTTTTACTGTACAAAATTTAGAAATGGATTAATAAGCACCCATATTATTTATTGCCTTTAAGGGAGATATAGGAAAATTTATTAAATAAAAATATTTTCTTCTGGAAAAAAAATGAATAAATATTATCGTAACCTAATAAGACTAAATCTATGACTCCTATGACTTCAAGAAATCATAGTACTACCGGAGAATAGTACCAATCATAGTAAACCAGGGCATCTTATTCCAGGTTTCCCCCAGTAATTGGGTAGCGGTCGCGCACTTTTTGGCAGTTCAGAAGAAATTGCTGAATTTGACGAGTTCAGCTCCAACGATCTTGCTAACACTTGGACCAGTTGCCTAGTTTTACACCACGTATTATTCGGAACAGGACATAGCCCACATTGTTGTTCCAAAATATCGGTAAAACCACTTTGGAATGGTAATTTACAATTTTATTTTATATATTTTTTTAACTTTGCTGTATCGTCCTGAAATGTTGTATAAGAACATAAATCGTTTTGTTAAAGTTTTGACATTCCAATAGTGCAACAAAACTAAATTACAAGATTCAGAAGTAATATCGGGTTGTCAAGATAGTAAAATATAAAAAAATGAAATAATATAAAACACATTTTATTAATCAAAATACTCTGTATTACTCCCAATACATTTACGCCAAACAGTTGATAGCTTTTATATGCCATGTGAATGGAAGTTTAAATTTGCTACTAACATCTAAAAATGCATTATCGATTAAATTTATTTTAGACCAGTCTAAATAGGAAAATCTGAGGAACTAAAAATACTAGTTCCAATTTTTTCAGGAACGTGTAGGAGATTTTTCCCTGAGCAAGAACAAATATCCCGGTGCCGCTGATAGAGGAGGGGGGCTTTAGATATTCCATGTTTAGGTTTTTCGCTTATATCTCGAAAAAGGTGCGTTGCATTGAAAAAGTTTTCTAGTACAAAATTAAAGCTTATTAAATTTGCTACAATTTTGATTATATACATTTTAAAAACTAGGCCGTTTTCGTGCTAACGGCTCCGGAAATAATAAATTTTTATATATATATATTTTTGAAATAATTTATTTTGAATAAAATTAAAAATAGAGATATTGGTATCGATATCCATAATTGATAGAAAACTAATATATTTATATATATTCTTAATAAGAGCTACTTCGGCTAACGAAGCTGGAAATCCTGTTAGCTTTCGAGAGCGGAATACATTTGGTCCTGATATATTATGTATTGGTCCATTCCTGTGGCAACCGACCAATGAAGAAAATACAAACCTAGATTTGGGAGGCTGGTGCAGTAATCACAGGGGCTGAGGTCGTCGAACTCCAAATTATAATACCCGGCCATAGACTGGTCTAGAAACCCAAAGTATCGATATATCCTTCCTGATAGATCGATATATAGTATTTAGTGTATCCTAAATACTTGTATAGGTACACATATGTACTCATGTGTACATATATTACATCATATGTTCAAGTCCTTGATATTTAACAGGATTGGTTTATTACATTTTTTGAAACTCAAGACATCAGACAAGCTATAGATTATGAGTTATCAAATATAATATAATATAAACCATATATTTATATAGTGATATATAAAAATATATTTTTTTCAATATAGAGTAAAATAAAAAGCAAATAAATGAATTTTTAAAAAAACTGTACCACTAACAAACCATGAATGGTCTTGGGTTCATTACTTAGGTAAGGATGTGGCCTTGCGTCAGAGCCAGCGGTTGTGAAAGGAGGACATTTGGCCGAAATCACGCTCAATCGCCAGATATTTTTCCAATTAAGGATGGTAATTTGATTGAGGCTAGGTGAGCCACAGGAGGATCTCCAAACCTCTGGCAAACAAATATAGAATCAATAAAAAATAGAAAAATACGACAATGTCAGAGATGGACAGTTAATAAGATCTCCTGGTTTGTCTATGTTACTTGTAATATACATATACATGAATAATGAATGAATGTATATATATTGTATTTTGTATAAAAAAAATAAAAAAAAACAATTACTTACTTCAAAACAAAACACAGTCAGTTAAAATGAAAACAAAAACTCAAATAAAAACACATAATCCACTATTATTTAAA
This sequence comes from Euschistus heros, assembly GCA_003667255.2. Taxonomy (NCBI): domain Eukaryota; kingdom Metazoa; phylum Arthropoda; class Insecta; order Hemiptera; family Pentatomidae; genus Euschistus; species Euschistus heros. Next base: position 2,633,166 of record RCWM02000082.1, read on the forward strand.
TTACACAAAGTAAAAATATACAGTTACAAAAATTAGGCAAAACATTATGAGATACCTAATCCCTCTCTGCATTCATTGCGCTAATTATAAATAAATAAATATCTTTGATTGCTTTACTGTATTAACAAATAACAGATCCTCCAAGATTAACTCGGGAGTAAGTTCGGGTATGAAATAATCGCTCAAGTAGTTTTGCCTCAGTTTTCAAAAAGTAAAAAAAGTGTGTTATTGTAGTTATTATATTGCATTTCTAAAGTGACACAACTCACAAACAAACATTAAAAAAATGTAAAATTCTCTCAGTCTTGTATGAAATATCTAAAGTATACCTGAATTACTTTTTAATCCCAACCGAAAGTAAGACTTATCAGGTGGGATTTGAAGTTAATTCTATACATTTTAAACATTTCATTAAAGAATACTGAATTTAAACATAAAGATAAATCAAAAAAACAGATTTTTGAGTTGTGTTACTTTTGAAATACATGCGCGATATGTATCACAAAATTCACATAAGTGAATACTATTATTTGTTTTTGTTATATTATTTGGCCATCCTCAATGAGCTAGAACTCAGTTAATACAAGTATGGGTGTTGAAATGAGCTACTACAAAGGTTTAGACATTTCTATAATACAGATTGAACTCGGATTGTGATACTCGGTCGAAATCTAGCAGATGTATCTTCAATGCATCTTCGAGGTTGCCACTTGTGATATATGTAGCCTATGTTACCCTAAAATATTGACGTGTGTACCTCTTCTCCATCTATTAATAATATCATTTAATTCATATTATCTGAACCCGAAACTAAAAGCAGCACCTTTTAGAAAATGATTTTTGGAAACTGTTAACAATCCTTAGAGACATTCTAATGAATAATAAATATAATAATAACTCACAGCAGAAGACATCACAGCAATACTTAGCAGCAGCTCACTATAATACTACTCAGATATGGAGCAGACTTGTGCTGACATAGAACTGCTGAGTGCCCAGTTCCCACCTCCTTTTCTTGTTATATCTCCTCAGCATTTATTTAGCCTAAACGACTTACCAGCACCTCAAGAAAATAAATATTTAAAAAATAAAACTAAAATAAATATTTAAAAAATAATATGGAGTTTACTAGCTTTGCATAAGTAAAACTTTACTTTAGAAGGTATCGAGGCCATCTTCTTTTCAGTTGCTTGACATTCTATTCCAGATAACCCTCCGAGGCACCATCAAGTGCTTGCCATACCATATTGCTGCATGAGTCGGTGGGCTTACTGGCCTGGAGTTCCCGGGTGCCAATTTTTAGTATGTATCTCTCAAATTTCATATTATTACCAACTAGATGAGTGTCAATGCCAGGAAGATGTTTTATGATTTGTATTATTTTTTCCAGTTCTAAAGAGGATCCCATTTGAGCAAGAGGCCGAAACGTTAATAATGAAAAAATGTAATAAAGCAGTGTTTAATGTTTTAACATTCAGACCTATTACCCGATTATTACAAAATAGTTTTATATATATGTGTGTGTGTGTGTGTGTGTGTGTGTGTGTGTGTGTGTGTGTGTGTGTGTGTGTGTGTTTGTACACGATATATGATTGACGATAGTTTCCTATTCAGAAATTTAACGGAGAATATTTTTTTAATATTTAATATTCATAGCTTGAGCTACCGTTTAGGAGCTATATTAAATGAAAAAGGTCACGTTGTAACGTTCTTTTCACCATAAAATATGTAACATCTTTTTCACCCTCAAAAAGTGAAAAGTGAATGTGGTATTTCGTTCTATCCTATGAGGTTACGTTCCGTTCTGATTTTCTAAATTTGAAAGAATTTTGAATGAAGGCAGTATAAAAAAAAAAAAAAACTTTTTTTCAAAAAAAAATAATCATCTTTCAACATGAATATGTATTTTGTTTAAGGGTTTATACTTGTTTATACTTAATTATGGTGTAACCTTTAACAGCCTCAACAAAAATATGACATTTTGACTCTAGCTCTGTTAGTGCTAAATTTAAGGATAGTTTCCTTGTCAGAAATATTATCGAGAATTTCTTTTTATTATATAACATCTGCCACTAGGACCAACCAAATAAAAACTTTATTGGTTTATGCAATAAAGTCGCATGGCTAGTTTCAAATAATCATTGATTGTTTATGTAATTTAAGTAATTTGATCCTTTAATTTCTATAATGTAAATTGACAAAAGCAGTAGATTATAGGCAGACATATCCATGGCCTATTGTTTTTCCCAGTTAGGGAGAAGTACAAATTAAATTTAAATCACTACACATTTAATACATATTATATTTTATAACTCATAATCCATAGCTTATCTATTATATTATCTGTTATATCTAGACTTGAGCATATAATACAATATATGTACTTATACAAGTATTTACTATACACTAAATACTATATATCGACCTATCAGGGAGGATACATCGATATTTTGGGTTTCTAGACCAGTCTATGGCCGGTATTATAATTTGGAGTTCGACGACCTCAACCCCTGTGATTACTGCACCAGCCTCCCAAATCTAGGTTTGTATTTTCTTCATTGGTCGATTGCCACAGGAATGGACCAATACATAATATATCAGGACCAAATGTATTCCGCTCTCGAAAGCTAACAGGATTTCCAGCTTCGTTAGCTCGAAGTAGCTCTCATTAAGGATATATTTAAATATATTTGTCATCTATCGATTCTCGTAATCGATATCGAAAATCTTTGTCTATTTAAAAATAATCCATCCGCTAATTTATAATCGAAACATCCACCCAGCAATAAATTTTATTGTTTTCTAATAATCAAAAATCAATTTTCATTTAGTAGTATTACTACAATTATATTAAAACTAATTTAGCTCCTTAACGGTTGGTCCTAGCGACAAATATTATATAACAAAAAAGACTCAATATTCATGTCAAAAAAATAGTTTACGGATCACGAAAAAAAGATTTTTAATTTATATAGCTAGAACTTACACAATGAACAAGCGCATAAATACACACCTTTCCTCAGTTCTGCTCAAAACCCTATTTTTTATTTATTTTAGTTTTTATTACTGTTTGTGACTAAAATAAAGTAAATAATAAATGAAATCAACAAGTAAACAATACTTTCTTCGGTTGGTTTACTTTTAAAATTTTAATTCGTAACCCATCGCCGGATATTTGATAGGTGCAACCCTGTTCACTACTTAAATTATTTTTTTCTTATGAACCTTTTTATTTTCAGTCACACAATTTGGAGTTTAAGTGAGGGTAAATAATACAAAATAGTAATAAATAAAATTTTAAGGATCAAATTGAAAATATATATTGAAATTTGAAAACTTGAAACCTAAATTTTTGAAATGCAAAACTGGCATTGTGATATGATTATAGAAGCTCTTGTAAAATTGAATTTAAGGAAAGGTCCCCAATACAGATTTTAAGGACTGCAGGGAACATTTTAGTAGAAACATTTCTAGAATTCATATTATTATCGGACGTTTTCAATCGGCTGTTTATATCTCCAAAACTATATTTTTGTTTACAGATTTATTCAATATTAGTCCAATAAAAATTAAAAAAACAAACAAACAGTTAACTTAAATTTCTTTGAATCTGTATGTATGAAAAGGGTTGAATTACAAATTTACAGGAATTGTACGAAAAATATTACATAGTTATACATAATTATTATTTTTTTATTTTTATTATTATTTTTATTTTTTCATCTTATTTATTCATCATGTCTCTGACCAGATGTAACTAATTTCATTTCTTTCTGTACTGATTTGTTATTCTTAACGGACTTGGTACCAGAATAAAATCATTTTTCTATTTCTAATTATAATCCTGAAAATATGATTGATACTTAAATTATGTAAAATGCTTTGTGTTTATATTTTATTCTTTTATGTGCAGATATTGTGTGAAATATATGTAGATACAATATTTTATTATTTTTATACTATACATACATATCATATAAATTTTATTATCATTAAAGTATAGTTCAGTGTTATGATGAATAGAGAAGAAGATGATCAGGGATGCAGTAAAACAGGAACACCACGTCTAAGTAGAAATACTTTAATACGTGTCAATGTTTCGACCTTCAGGGCTCTAATGAACAAAATACTAGATGTGACAAAACAATAGATGTGACAAAAAATAACAGAACTATACACAGATGACAAATGGAATACAAAATGACATGGATAATAATATGTATATTGTTTTTTATCCATGTCATTCTGTATTCCATTTGTCATCTGTTTATCGCTCTGTTATTTTTTGTCACATCTAATATTTCGTTCATTATAGCCCGGAAGAAGACCTGCAAGGCAGGTCGAAACGTTGGCACGTATTTCTACTTAGACGAGGTTTTCCTCATTCACAGTATCTCTGATCATCTTCTTCTCCATAAATTTTATTCATTTTATGTCTTTATTTAGTTGTTCAATATGTAGTTCTACAAATTTCGGTTTTCATTATGATAATTTTATCAAAGAAAGTTTTATATTAAATATACAGGGTGACTAGAAAATAGATGGAGCCGGTAGAGGGAGATAGTACAGGCTAATCTGAGTCGATTTTACTATAACAACTACTGTCCGAAAAATAGCCGTTTTCGAGTTATACTAATTTTTAAGATTTTATAAAATTAAAGTTCTTCCTACGCTAAACAAGTCATAAAACTTGAAAAGAATGTTTGGGTGGCGACGCATGAGAACTTTAATATCTGATCAAAATCCTCTACCCACAAAAGAAGACCTCAGAAACAGGATAATACATGCAGCATAAGAAATCAAAGCTTCTCTTAGGAACTCGGCGGTAGTAAAATCAGTTGTAATAAGAAGAGCACGTGTGTGCATTAAAAATAGAGGGCGCCACATTGAAAATTTATTATAAAAATAAAAAATGTAGTTTCAAACGAATTATCCTACATTAAAGTATGGTTTTGTATTTGTAGCATTTTTATTGCTTTTTCCTTACTCCTCTTTAATAGTTATATTTTTGCCAATTCTTAACCGATTTGTGATTTTTACACCTCATTTGAAAGGCAATGAAACGTATATGTTTTCTAATTATGTAATAATTAATTTCTAATTACGACAAAATTGTAGGTGATTTCTAGTAAATTGAAGTTTTTGAGATGAACGAAGATTTTTTAAAACAAAAATTTGACATACATTTAAGTATCAATTTTCGTATTTTAGAATATTTTTATTGTAAAACCAAAAACAAAATCAGGTAAAACACCCAATTTTTAAGTTTTATGACTTGTTTAACGTATGAAGGACGTTAGTTTTATATAGTCTCAAAAATAAGTATAACTAAAACGGCTAATTTTCGAACAGTAGTTCTTATAGTAAAACTGACTTACATTAGCCTATACTATCTCCACCTACAGGCTCCGCATCTATTTTCTAGTCACCCTGTATAATAAGAACATTATTAAAAGTAATGAATGCATTTTATTAAATTAAAACTTATTATTAATGAAAATTGTGTCTTTTTTGACTCAATTAAAACTTTATCTTTTATTTTATTATTTAAAATAAATTTATAATACGAAAGAACCGCCTTTTGGAGTTTTGAGCGCGAGCGGCCTATATTAAGTCCCGGTGTGCGACGTTCCACGGAACTTCGGTTTCACTAATCCACGTTCTTTTTATTATTATTGATGATATGATTATTATTAAAGTAATATATTAGACAATAGGGCTCTAGGGACGAGTAACCTGGATCGAACTGATCAGTATGCAGGGGCACCGCCGGCAGGGGGCCAACACCTGGGGAGGGGCCGGTCGAGATGACGGAAGGTGAAAGTTGAGTTGAACGCCCCCCTGGGGCTGGGGTCGACGCCCTGTCCGCGGCCCGGCTCCCGTACACTACGTATCCTTAACGGTCGCTCTACCCGCATTTTTTCTGTATTCTTCCCTCCCATCATTCTCCTTTATCTCCTCCGAGGGGGGGTTCGGTTATCGGTCAGTGACGGCAGAGGATTGTAGTCGCTTTCGCTTTTGTTTCAGCTTCCTTCTTCAACGTCGGTACTGCCCTCAGGCTTACGAATGTTATGAGTATTAAACCACATTTAAAAGTTTGGAGTACAAAGCTATTCGAAAAATTATTTTTTATGATAGAATCTGCATTATAAAGTTATGTACAACAGTATATAATAGGGATAAGAGGATTCTTAATCACATCGGAATCGAGTATCGACTTAAGTCAGTTGCCAGGAACCGATACCTTATTCTTATACATCAATTTGATCGATATTTATTCGTCTTTAGTATCAGAGTAATTACTTGAGCTATGTATGAAGTTATAGAGTATCGATATAATTAGGATTGATGATTTATTTTCCGCTTCTTTTGAAATTTTTTTTTTAAAGACTGATTTGAATGTTATACAATGGTCCCTTCATTGCCTCCCAAACACTCCAATCCCATATCACAAACCTTCAACAATGGTGTCAAAAATGGAGAATCAAAATAAATCTCAACAAATCTCATCAGATATCTTTTACCCTACGTCGTAAACCTACGACTTCCTGTCTTACAGTATACTTTAACATTATTCCACTGATCCCTGTTGGACAGATCCGCTACCTAAGACTCCGACTGGACCAACGTTTAACTTGGAATCCACATACAAGACTAAAACGACAGGAAACTGCTCGTCGTTTTCGACTTCTTCAACATTTACTTGACAAATGTCCATACCATTCAATTAATAACATAATAGTAATTAGATCAATTTGGACATACGGAGTTGAGCTTTGGGGCTCCACTAAACCATCCAATTCATCTCGTTTCTAATCCTTACAATCAAAAATCCTTAGAAAAATCTTAAATTCTCCTTACGTTGTCACAAACGAACTTATCCACAAAGATCTTAATATGTAATATGTTAATCTTAATATGTTTCTGACTTAGCTCAAACCAGATATCCATCCTTTCATAGCAAACTCCAAAACCATTCAAATCCTTTAGTATCACAACTTGCTTCTCATTCCATTCCAGATAACCCTCCGAGACGCCTGAAAAGAAGATGGCCTCAGGACCTTCTAATATAGTATTCATTATATAGAACCTTTATAAGTGCTACCAATGGGTAGTTGCTTTAAAAACAAGTGACGTGTCATTTTTATCATTATCATCATATTTACTTGATATTTTTATATTGTAAATACAGTTGTAAATTTCAATAAATAACTATAAAAAAAAAATGTAAACAAGAAATCAAGTACGTGCTCACCTAAGGAAGCAAACTGAAAAGGGATTTTGAAGGGTATCAGAACTTGGAGCAGACTGAGTGTAAAGAAACGTAAGGGTTAGGTAGAGATCTGTTTTCATTTTGGTTTTCACTATGTTTGGTTAGTTTTTCCGTTCTCACTGGAAAAAAATTTTAAATGGGACAAATTTAAAATACTTTCAATAGTCCCATTATATATGATTTTATATGTTTATTTATTTTTAATTATTTATTCATTTGTATTATTTTATATTGATATGATTATTTAGCTGACAATTCCACCCCCTTCTCTCTATTTCTCAACAGTTTATTCCGATATAGTAAAAATCCTTTCCGATTTACTTCCTTAGGTGAGTATCAGCATGTTTCATTTCTTGTCTTACATTTTCATATTTGATACATAGTTTGTATGTAAAATTTCTAACTTTATTTTATTTATTTTTACGGTGCTAGTCTTCGAATAAAAAATAACAAGGCAGTGGCAAATAATTTATCATTATCCAACATCTACGATACCACAATGATCATCAAACTGTTCTTCCGTTAGACTTCATCCAAACCAGGACATCTTTTTGACTTTTGGCTTCAGCCAAAGTCTCCAGATAGCCTATAGAAATTTAACTGAGACCAAACAATATAATTGTCTCCGAAACCGTTGTTTGGCTCCCCAATTGTCTTCTATAGGAATAGGGAAACGTTTCCTTGGAGGAATTCTGCAGACATTGTCTCCTAGAGTAGAAGTGGCGATAGACGCCTCAAGCTTGTAGGAAACAGAATTTCGGCCAATCGAGATTGAACAGTAATAAAACACATGAGAGCACTGAATTATTTTTATTTAGTATTATTCAAGATTACCTTAACACGATTGTTTTTTTTTTTTCTTTTACATAGATTATATTTAAACCATTCTACCTCTTAGCATAACCTTTGGTTCACAAAAAGTACCTACTCCGGTACTGAACTAAATTTAAATTCACTAAGTATATTAAAATATTTTTGACAATCGATCAATCCGATTATTTTCTAAAGAAACCTCCCATCCGATTCCCTCTATTTCTCAGAGAAATCCGAAAAGAAGATGGCCAAGGGACCTCCTAATATAGGACTTTTTTTTTTTTTGATTCGAGAGTCCCGAGTCACGTGGTTACAGTTGGGTGCACCGCCCCACCCCATATAGGACTTTATAGTATAGTGTGCTTATAATATTTTCATCCACATCATCTATTTGCTTATACATTGGTAATCTTCAACCAATAGATATAAAATAAAATAAAGGTTAATATAAAACAAGGATAATTTACTAATACTTAAATATCAAAATAAAAAATATATACAATAAATTAATCGTATCATATAGAGTACAGTCTCGCAAACTCGGTACCCGATAATTCGGCAGTCCCGATTTCTAGACGCCCCCACAGTGGTTCAAGAGCGAAAAAAAATAACAATCTAAAGTTGCAACATATTTTATTTATTATTTATTAAGTAGCTGTAGTAACGTACTCCATAATAATTACCTAAAAACACGAATCACTTTTTAACAAAAATACGCCATGAATGTTGAAAAATCAGGTTTTTACTTTTTTCGGACTCACTACTTAAACCTCAGTTTTAATCCTTATGATCAATTATGGGAACATAAATTTAATTGTGATTGGTTCTTCAGTCTCACATATATACCTGAATATATACATATATATATATTGATATATAAATCCTTATAGTAAATGAACAAAGAAGTTTTATCTGCGCCTTTTTTGGATGTTTATATTTGATTTTCACTAGTTGTTTGTTTGGGCTTAACGTCCTTATGTACTCAAACTAGAGCAAGAAGGACGGGTAATCCTACAGGTTACCAACCTATTCTAGCCAGGGTGGGACGCTCAAGGTTCATTTCGTGGGATCTTCCACAAAATAAAGTTTAAACCACCCAGCTGTGGTTTGTACCCACACACTTCCATGTAAGTATAGAAGACTCGCTTTAACTCGCTTAGCCATCAAGTCCCCTAAGTGTATAGTAAATAACCATTTAACGCGTTTCACACTTAAGAACTAGTGTAATTTGTGTTTAGTACACACGTGGTAAGGTCCATAAGTTTCCGGTCCTGCTCACTCCATCACTTCCTCAGTCCTGTCAGTCAGTGTCCAGCCTTGAAGGAAATTGGATGATCAAACTGGAGTACCGTGCGGTTATTAAATTCTTTTGTAAAGAGGGTCTTACTCCTGCGCAAATTAAAGAGTGCTTGAATTGTGTATACGGCCAGTCATCTCCCTCTTATTCCGCAGTGAAAGAATGGGCAAATTTATTTAAGTTAGGAGAGAAAGTTTAAAAGATGACCCGCGTCCCGGTCGCCCATTGGAAGCTGTCACTTCTGAAACAATCCAACTTGTGGAATCTAAATTTCTGTCTGACTGCTGCGACTGCAAACCAAGGATTAGCGCGAGGTTTGGGCTTTCAAAAACACAGACTTTCTTTGAGGATCATCAAGGAACATTTGCATATAAACAAGGTTAGTTCCATATGGGTTCCAAAAAAATCTTTCAGCTGCTCAACAACAGGAACGAGTTCACTGCTACAATGTGTTTTTTTCCAAGCAGCAGTGGAAGAACATTTTTTTAACAAAGAAGAAAATTATTTTTTTTCATGGTATAGAAATGTTGCCAAAGCGTTGTATTAAGTAAGTTGAACTTGAACCGGAAACTTTTGGACTTTACAACGTACATCGTTTAAAAAAAAAAGTAATAATTCGACGTTTAGCTCATTTTTTCGGCATTTGTTTTTCAATGATAAAATATGGATTTGTGAGAGAAAATAAACTAGAAACAAAAAATTAGCAACAGAGCGAATTCAATAAAATATTTTTTTTTTTCCTCATTTACGTCATTCTGAAACACCGTACCTGGTAATTTATTTCAATGTTATGGTAGTGTGTGTAGTATGTATGTATGAGAAATAATAGAAAAAGTAGGAGAGTTCTTTCAAAACTGAACATGTTCACTCTAGAAAACGTTTAAAAAAAGGGCAAAAACCTATACCAATCCTGCACCATTGTCCATGCAATATTTGATAAAATAATATAGTTATAGGTAAATATAATTGACTACAAAATAGGTTATACTAACCAGGGATGGTCTGGAATGTTTTTAATCTCTTCTTTTTTTTAAATAATAAATTCAGATTTTTTTTTTTTTTTTTTTTTTTTTAAGTGGCTGATGTTAATGAACTCACGTGATTTATCCTTGGCAATTCTTGGTTTCTAGGTTTATCTTTTAACTACAGTTATACGTTCTTTTTTAATAGATTTGTACCAGTGATCTATTTTCAAATATTGCATGAAGAGAGAAAAAAAAAGTAAGAAATTGGGCCTTCTTGAAAGAAATTGGCTGCCCCTAATTTGGCGAGCGTATTTTAAAAAAGAAATTCCAGACTACCGGCACGTGGAGGGAAGGCTGGAGGGGATAGTCTGGAACTTTTAGAAACTAACTCTCCATGGCCCATGGTACCATTATAATCTAGTTCGTCCCCAATATAAAATTATGTCAGTTATGTTCACCCATAATTATTTATAATTATTTTACAATATAATAATACAGTTTTTAAATCAAATATTATAATAGTATAATGAATTAATTTTCATAACTACAATTAATTAAAAACTTTAATTAGATATTTTAGTAATTAATGCTTTATACGTATTAAAACATATCTAAATAAATCTTAGAAGAATAAATGACTGTTATCAAGGATAAATTTTAAACATACTTAAAATAATACTGTTGTCCATTATTTTCTTGTATAATACTTGCAAGGAAAATAAATTATATTATTTCCAAAAGTGAAACAATAAATATTTAGAAAGTAAAAAAATAAATAAAATTAGATGGTAAAAAAGAATTATTTTTATGTTGTAATGGCTTCTCCATGTTTTTTCTTTATAATACAATTTAGTCCCACAAAAGTAATCTGGACCGAATACTGGCTTATCTGGAATGAAGGAAGAAGACAATAACTAAGACATGATATACATAGTACATCTGAGGAGCGTTCTTTCAAAACTGAACATTCCATCGAATTCTTTTCTTTTTCTATGGTAAAACCTTTCTAGCTGCGCACACTACGATGCTTTTAGGCAAATAAAAGGAAATTGAATGCTCTACAACTTTAATTCCGACATTTCTAAGAAACGATCGTGGAAGTCACTAGAAGCAAATGTTTGATAAAAATTGAGGTAAAATTTGTTTTAAGACTAAAGCGACAAGAAACTGTTCGTCGTTACAGGCTACTTCAACATTTACTAGACAAACGATCAAACCTCCCAATTCATTACAAAAGACTTATTTACATGACAGTTATTAGACCTTTTTGGATGTACGGAGTTGAGCTTTGGGGCTCTACTAAACCATCCAATTCATCTCGTATCCAATCCTTACAATCCAAAATCCTTATAAAAATCCTAAATTCTCCTTACTTTGTCACCAATAAGCTTATCCATAATGACCTTAATGTTTCATATGTTGCTGAGTTAGCCCAAACCAGATACCTATCCTTTCATAGCAAGCTCCATAACCACTCAAACCCATTAGTTTCTCAACTTGCTTCCCACTCCATTCCCGATAACCCTCCGAGGCGTCTGAAAAGAAGATGACCTAAAGATCTTCTAGTGTAGAATTTTATTGAAGTGCTACTGTTGAGTAGTTCTTTTCAAGTTTTTTCATGTCATTGTAATCGTTATTAGCTCATTTACTTGATGTACATATTTGTATAGTTGTAAATTTCAATAAATTGATATAAAAAAATAAATAAATAAATAAAAATTTGTTTTGTTGTAAAAAGTATCAATTTTCAATAACGTATAGCTTGAAAACCGTTATATGCATATAAACAAGTTTATTGGAAATTTGATTAGCTTTATATTTATTTGAAACATGTTCTTCTATGTTTCACCGTTTTCGAAAAATAATCGAAAAACCTGAAAATGAGACCTTCCCCCCTCTCTCCACCGTTAGCTCACCCCTCAGAGGCGGGGACTTATAGTATGTTTACCTTTTAACTGCTCCTAACGAACCTGCACTGATATTCCACGTACTCTACACCTCTCATTTTAGCACTCATTTACTTGACAAAGGGGAATTATTTTTTGGTTATTTTCAATGGGATTTAACTATTTTTTTTAGAAAACCATACACCTAATGATGGTCAAGTAAAAAAACTATTCAATAAAAATAAAATTGAAAATCGGATTTAGCTGGTTTTAGAATTCCATACTTCATGTCCTAATAAGCTGGATTACAGTGAGGAAGAGTTAGATTGATTATAGCTAACTAAAGTTTCTGTGATTAATTATTACTCATTGTTTGTCTAAGCAAGTTGAGACGAGGGTTCAGAACGGCCTGGGTTTATGTCCTCACTTAGATCGGATAATTTTTGTTTCGTATCGGTAGCGGAGTAGTTTCGTGTTGGATGGTCATCATGACTGAGACGATAATCTGGTACAGGTCTTCACCGCGTCTAGACGGAGCCTCCACTCTTCTCTTTCTTGCGCAAGGGTTTACCGATCTCTTCTGTCTCGAAGTTTCTGTGCAACGGCCTCGACCTCGTCTGACCATCCAAGTGGTAGGCCTCTCTTTCTAATTCCATCCACATGACTAACTAAATACCATAGGCTATGATAGACTAACTATATATCTTTATTTTATATTTAAATTTACAACTGTATAACAAAAAGAATCAAGCGAATTTGTTTGAATAAGAATGTAATGAATGTTATGATGAAAAGTTTTATAGAAACTTATCACATTTTTAGCATCAAATGAAAGTGGTATATTAGAATATCCGGAGGCAGTCTTCTTTTCAGAAGAAGGACTATCTCGAATTGAATGGGAAGCAAGTTGACTTACAAATAAATTTGGATGAATACTTATTTTATTGTGAAAGAGTAGAGTAATTAGTGCGAAGTAGCAACTAAGAGGACAGAGCGGTTATTCATTTATATTAGATCATTTGTGATAAAGTAAGGAGCATGAAGGATTTTACGAAGTATTTTAAATTGGGGAGAATGTACACGGGAAGAATTTGATGTTTTATGTTGGGACTCTATTAAGTCATTATACGCCTGATACTAATAGTGTTGGAGAGATTTTGTTGTAAACTGGAAGATTAAGCATTTGTCAAGAAAGTGTTAGTGTAGTCGAAATCGACCAGTACCTCTTGTCTTTTCATTATATTATATTATTATATTATAAAATCCAAGGTCGTATTTAGCGGGACACCATTAGTGCTAAGTATAAAAAAAATAATAATAAAAATTAAAAAAAATAGAGAAAATCTGAAACACTACCGGCCATCTTCTGATAACAGCTTCTTTTTTAATATTTAGTACAAATAGGTATTTGCAGGTTCCAAATATCGATTCTCGCTTCGAACAATTCTTTAGGAAAAAATCGGTATCGGGAATAGATGATCCAATGTTGATTCCTAGGAACCGATCATCAGCGCTGATGTTGGCAATAGTTTAGAGATAGCTAATAACTGCACTAGTATATATCGATTCTTCTATCTAATGATAATAAAAAATTAAATTAAATTTAAAAAATGGCATAAACGATATTTTTCATCTTTAAAAACAGTCCAATTTTCATGTTCTATGTTCAATTTTCATGTTCTATTGCAAGCAACAAATTTTTTAAGATAGTTTTCGCTTTATAATTTTACTATATTTCTGTCGATTTTTTTTTTATATCTGAATACTTTTTAAATATTTGGTATTACCATAACAGTTCATTGCATCAAAGCCATTAATATGTAATAGTTTTTCATTTTTTTGTGTGTTTTTATGACATATATATGTCTTATGAATGGGGGTTTATAGTTTTCTCTTGTGACGTTTTTTTACCCTCCAAATGTGAACCTTTTTTTTCACACTCAAAAATGAAACTCTTTAAAACCCTCTAGCTCTGTTGGTGTTGCTCGAAAGTGCGGATCGAAAATTAGTCGATAGTTTCCTTGCGAGAAATTTAAAGCAGATTATTGTTTGTTCCGTAACATTTATTACTATGACCTGCCGTGTTGGAGCTATACCGTTTGAATGAAAAAAGTCACGTTTCGTAAACATTTTTTAAGTGTTGGGGTTTTTTGACAGGCTCTGTTGGTGACACTCTGGTGTTGCTTGGATCGAAAATTTGACGCATTTTCATATCAGAAGGAATCAATATAAAATCAGACGATTATTTACAGGCATGTCTATGATCAATTGTTTTTCCCAATCAAGCAAAAAAAATCATTTTTTTTTTGTTACTTTCAGTGAGCTAGCTACAGAAAGTGTTTGGCCACGAAATGAATCATAACCTTCCCACCTTAGTTAGAATAGGTTGGTAACCTGTAGGATAACCAGGCACTCCTCTGGTTCCATATTACCGAGTACATCCCAGAGCATTTTTAATTTTTTTTTTTTTTTTTTTTTAATTGTACCTCAATAATAAACTTTTTTCCTCTGCTCCAGACCGCTAGTAGACGATCAGTAACGAGAACTCCCAATAGGGAATACATTACTCCAAAACTCTCCACCATGACCCAGTGTTCCCGATGCAGAAAAGACACAATGAGCTAAGTCCCCATCCTCATAACAGTTTTTGTGCCCCGGATCCATCTGAGTGGCATGTAATAGCTTCGATAGTCCCCGGCTACATTAACATGTCATTCATTATGCAGTCTCCATTTGTAGGTGGCTGCATTGCAAATGTACATTATGTTAAATTGTACTTTCCTGTGGCACGCCTCCGACAATTATTCAATGGAATGCATTTTCGCACCTCTGTTGTTGTACTACGTGTAAGACAATAGTAAATGACGCCTGTACAATTTGATGCCAGCAGATATCTCACCTATAGCGGCTGATACAATAAAGATTCAATAATCATACTTAGAAGGGTTGTTGCAGTTAGGATGATGGTGAATTCATAAAAACCCGTAAAAAAAATTAAATGAGTTATTTCTATATTTAAATATAACTCGGAACTTTCTAAAAACAAATCTTAAAAAACAAATTAACTTTAGGAACTGAAATCATTTAGCTATTTATATTTGAAGATATACAATCATGATTAGAAATTATATATATATATATATAAATACATACATACCTACATACATTCATATATCATCCCTGAATTGCAAAATGGTGCTAAGTAAATATGTACTGTAAATAAGTAACTAAATATGTACCCAAGAACGGCTCTTGCTATTTTAATGAAAATTGATAATCAAAATTCTTTTATACTCACTAACATTTTCAATAAATCGGCTGAGTCGTTCTTAAGTACTTTTTTAGGCCCCCACAATTTAAAACATTAAAACTGCGAGCACCCTTTGAAATTCGAATTACTGTAAATGATTTTCATATCGAATTACAAGTAACCATAATGTGTTATTGAATGGTGTGTTTTTTTTTTTGTTTTTTTTAGCTAAATATTTTTTATTATAATTTTCGAGATGGGGGTGTCAATAACTGTCTAGTTTACACTATACTAAAGTTTTCAAAAATGAAAGACAGGAAATCAAATATATTGGTACCCACTAGAGGAGATCTAACAGATATCTGAAATATATCCATAGGTGGAAGGGGAAGTGCTAGGTAGGTTACATTTTCAACCGACTTCAAAAAAGAGGAGGTTCTCAACTCGTTTGTATTTTTTTTGTGTGGGACCACCTCTGAAGTATGCCATACCGATCTAAAAAAAGAATCATCAAAATTGATTCAGAATTGACAGAGTAATAGCGTAACATACAAAAAAACAAATACAGATGAGTTGAAAACCTCCGTCAATTCTAAATCAATTTTGATGATTCTTTTTTAGATCGGTAGGGCATACTTCAGAGGTGGTCCCATTAAAATTATTTTGAAATCAACGCAGCACTTTTTAAGAAAAAAAAAAAAAAACAGTTTAAAAAATCACTTATTAACGGGTTTTTTTTATTTTTCTTAAGAAGTGCTGCATTGATTTCAAAATATTTTTTATTGGACCACCTCTGTAGTATGCCCTACCGATCTAAAAAAGAATCATCAAAATTGATTCAGAATTGACAGAGTAATAGCATAACATACAAAAAAACAAATACAGATGAGTTGAAAACCTCCGTCAATTCTTAAACAATTTTGATGATTCTTTTTTAGATCGGTAGGGCATACTTCAGAGATGGTCCCATTAAAATTATTTTGAAATCAACGCAGCACTTTTTCTTATTTAGCTTAAAGTACAATAATTAGGGAAAAATTACTCCAAATTTCAACTTTATTGGACTATTCTTTTTACAATTTTAGTATTATTATTTTAGTAGAAACTAGTTTTCAAATAAAACAATTCCAATAGAAGTGGCAATTAATTCATCAATCCTAATTGAATTGAAAAAATGCCACCGGCCCAATAGGGACCGTAATTGTACTTTTTCCGTTCATACAACTTATATTCTATTTTTTATTGAGAATTCAAATTCATTATAGTTTAAATATTGATGAAGGATCAGAGTCGACTAGATAGCGATGTTCCTGGAGGCCGCTGACCAGCTCCTTTTCGTTCCTGAAGAAGTGACGGAGGCGGTGCGGGGCGGTCGTGCGGGTGAAGGGGCTATCCTGGATTGAAAGGGGAAGAAAGGGAGGCTAATGAATGGGAGGAGAGACTTTCGAGGAGTTGAACGACCTCGCCGGCCGGGTCTACAAAAAGTGACCCAGTTGTGTCTTAACTGTCTCAGCCTTCATCTGTCTTCCCCCAACCCTGTCACTCCCACTTCGATCTCACCCGAAGGGGGCAGGAGTTTCGGAAACCGTAGGAATCGCAAGAAGGAGGAAGAGAAGGGTAATCGAAACGGTAGAGAACAATATGACGAAGATCGAACAATGCTATCGATATATCAGGCTACCAGGTCTCGGCTAGTTGCTCGCCTAATGGAAATATCGATACGGCCGTTGATCACTAACTGGTAATCACTGTTTTGCACTTTATCTCGATTGTTTAGTTACGCTTTAACGCTTAGCTTGTTAACTGATTTATAGGTGGCTCTATGACCACAATGAATAAAGACGAAGTTTCGAGTCCTTCTATGAATTGAGTTCAGAGTTGAACAAAATTTAATCATGATTATATATTTGAGATCCAATTTCCTAAAATAGATCATGTAATTTAACCACGTTTAAGTCTTTCATTTGATTTTTCAGTTAACAAATAGATAAATCATTACTAGGCTAAAAAAAAAAAAAAAAAAAAAAAAAAAAAAAAAAAAAAAAAAAAAAAGATTTAAACGTGATTAAATTAGATGACCGATTTCAGGAAATTAGATCACAAATATTTAATCATGATTAAATTTTGTCCAACTCTGCTAATAATATTGGGTTAAAATAATCTATGCATCTTATTACCAACCCAATAGGTTTCTAAATTTGTAGAACATAATGTTTCCTTATAACAGGACTACCTAAAACTAACTTTTTGGGATTCCCTCCTAATTATAACCGATATCTTGCCCCAATGATCCTATGATAGATTTGTTTTTAAATATTGAATTTTTCGGTTGTTGGGCAAGAGGGACGGTTTAACCTACAGGTTACCTGCCTGTCCGTACAAGAATGTTAAGGTACATATTAATTTCGTGGGACCGCCATAGAATAAATTTCAACCACCTGGGACGGATTCGATTCTTCACCGATTATAGATGTGCTTGACAATCCAAAAGCATCGGCCACCACGTCTACTGCATTGTATTAAATGAAACATTATTATTATTATTTTTTTTTTTTGTGTGTGTGTTGTGTTGCTGTCTTCATTTACTTTTTTAAATGACATAACTTTATGCTCTATTTCGTATATTTCGTATATTATAACAAAAATATAAATGGAAATTTTATAAATAATTCGAAGAAGTAAAAAAAAAAAAAAAATTAAAATGTAATTTCCTATTATTAAATAAAAAGGCGGCCCCTCTCTCTTTAATACGAAAATCACCAATTTCTAACTTCAAATTTCTATATATTTTTTTTATTATTTACATAGCTATGTCTTTTGGCTAGGGGTCTGTACTTTTTTGGTGTAACTTTTTTTCACTCTCAAAAATTTCGACACGGTCCAGCTCTGTTACTGTTGCTGGAATTAAAAAACTTTCCTACCGTTTCCTTATCAGAAATTTTATGGAAAATATTTTTTGTTATATAACACTTGTCGCTGGGACCTACCGTTTAAGACCTAGATTTGTTAAAAATAAATAAAAAGACACGTTAGAAATCCTTTTTTTTCTCAACTTTGTTTTTTTCGAATAATCATTAATTATTAATTTTAGTAATTTGGTCCTTTTAATTCTAAAATTTAAATTAGGGAAAGCAGTAGATTATAGATAGGCATATCCCAGAATAGGAAAATTTTTTTTTTTTCGTGTTTGTTTTTGTTTTTGATTTTCAGTTGTGATTACTAATTTCTAGCTTGCATCTCTCATATATTACATACATATTATCTTTGTCCGATATTATTTTAGCAAGGCTATTCTACCATATTACTGTACATTTATATCATTAATATGTCCCATAAAAAAATATTTTTTCATATCATATACATTAAGTGTAAACGCTGAATAACACTTGTACCGGCCAAGTGTACGTAGACAAGCAGTCTAGGACTGGAGATCATTACGGGAGCGACAAGTGCTTCCATCTGTCGCAATAGTAGCCCAACTACTGGCCTCCTCTTTACCTCAGCCAATATCAATGCTCTTAGCTAGTTACTGAATCAGTCCTAAAGACCGTAGCCGCTGGTACCTGATTTCTCCTCCATATTTATTCTCTGTAGCGTCTTCAGGAGCATGAGAAGAATGGTAGTGCACTGAGGATAGAGTAGTTCTTTGTTAGTCTGAGCTATTGTATCTTAAAGGCAAACAGAAAACTGTTCTCTATATTTAGATTTCTTAACTCTTTTGCTAGCGAGGTGTGACATAACTAATTATGGCTAGTGCTTTCTAGTAGTATCCAAACTCTTCCTTGTATATTGGAAGTAGTTGAGAACAGCTCCAGGAGGCAGTTTTAGATTCAAGACGAATATTATATATCAGCATCCCCATGTCGTAGCTTCGCCCGCTCTCACAACTAAAGAACCTAGATAGTTTTAACTAACTATTGAAGTTTTTTTTTGTGAATATAAAATAATATATAATATATAATACATAAATAATATAATATAATATATAATAAACGGTAGTAATCGTGTATTGAAGTTTGCTATTGAGCATTATTACTTAAATAATATTTTAACGCATAGCAGTAATGTTTAACCTGCTTAAAATTGTACTGATCAGGTGCAAATTTCAAACTACGCAAAAGCGTAATTAGAAATCCATATTTTAATTTTAAGGTATGAGCTGGTAATCCAGATGGACAGAGACTATTAAGAAATTCTTGCGGATAATGGACATTATCAGTGCTAAGAACTTGAGGCCCATGAATCACATTTTTATACACAACATCAAAAAAGCAAAGGATCGACATTTTGATTTGTTAATAATTTTTATTTGGTACAAATAATTTTATTTCCTCTGGTTCGATTTTAATTTGAACCATAAAAATATATAACAGTGTGACAAATCTCTTTTCTGCCACTCAATATTGTATATATGAATTTTTATTCTTGTAACTTTTATTATTGCTAAACCTTTCTAGTAAAATGAATATGATGCTGTTAAAATTTGTTACAGATAGGTCCGGTTGTTTTACTATTGTAAAATCTATTGTGGAATGGCGCTAACCACATATCGCTAGATTTTCAAACTTCACTAGGATCCACGTGTCAGACCACATATTAAAATATTTTTTAATAATTCAATTCCATATATGCAAATTTTTATTATCAATTCAAGCTCTATACAACACCTTACCTTTGTAACCTCTTATGTAGAATGGCGCTCGCCACCTATCGGTCAATTTTCAAACTTCGCTCTTATCCAAATATTATCGCCTTTTTAATAACAGATTAATTGAAGATCAGTGGATTTTATTATTGCCAAACCTTCGTTAAACTATAAGGATGATGTGGTTAAAATTTGATTCAGTAGTTAACAAGCTGTTTTGGTTAGTGATTACAAGCTTGTCTTTTAAATAATTGTATTGATTTACAGCCTATTGGCAATAGTAAGATTTCATAAAATAGTCTAACATTCTTCCTAATAAATTTATATATATGTGGGTGTGTATGCACTCTCATATATTTTTCAAATGTGTCCCATTTTTCAATTTTTGCTAGGAGTTACCAATGATTTACTTTATATCCTTTATCATTTTATCTTTAAACTTAAAATTTATTCGATGCATGACAGTCAAGTGCCAAACCTCTAATTTAATTACTGACATTATAATTTCTACATTTTTTTTGTTTCTTATTTTTCTTGCATGACCGTAAATGGTTTGGCTAAAAGTAGATCTTCGATTTCTTTAATTACTTTGGATAAATTTATAAAAACAATTATATTTTTCTATAATCTTCGCTTCTTTGTCCTAATTATTCTGGTTTGAACATGTTTTAATATGTACAGAAATTAAAACCATTTATATGTACATTTTTCAAAGCTAAAAATATTTTATCCAATTTTCTATTCTTCAACTCCATAATAGCCAACTGATAAATTATATTAAGTATGAACTTAATTTAATTGTTAACCCCAGCATTAAGAAATGTTATTTTTTCTATCTAAAAAACGAGTACTTATGGGTAAGTGGCTGAAGAATTAAATTATAAATGTTAGGTAAACACTGTTAAAAATATAACACTTATGTAAGATATTAGAAAATTGGAAATTTGATCTTTCTGAATGTAGCTCAGGTGGGTAAGCTACTTCTATTGAATTCTTAACGGTATCATAGAACCTAAATAACGCTATCAGCTCCAAAACCGCCCTTTCCCACAGTTATAGATTATATATGAACCCAAAAATATTTTCTATTTTTTATTTCTTTTTTATAAATATTTAGGTTAACTTTATATTAGATAAACATAATTAATTAGAATACGTTAGATTTAGGTCGATTTGCATGAAATGTTTGTTTTCATACCAATAGTTATTTACTTTAAAAATCTATTCAATTAGTAACACTTCATTGATAATATTTACTTTCCTTTTCTACACATTTTTCTCAACTTGGAAAGAATTAGGATTGATGAATCATTAGCCACTTCTCATTGAATTTTTTTATTTCAAGACTAGTTTCGAATGTTAAATATCCATTATCAGTTCGAAAAACACACAAAAAACACAAAACATCAGCACTTTGCTGCATAGATTGTATATATCTAATTTTATAAATGTAAGACACGAAATCAAACATGTTAGTACTCGCCTTGGAAGACAAAATGAAAAGGGCTTCTGAGAGATATCAGGATATAGAGCAGAAAAAATGTAAACAGAGGAAAACGTCAGGTAAATGGGTAGTTTTTATATTTTCACTATGACTTGTTGTTTTTTCAACACAGCTTCCAAAAACAGATAACGAACACATGGAAACGGATGGTAAAAGAAGATATGATGGTGGTAAATATACAAGGGATGATTGTTGGACGTGGTCTAAAAGTGGCCGAACTGAAGAATGATAAGAAGATATTTAATAAATGATTTGTAAATATTAAATTTTATACTGTTACAATTAATATTATAAAACTACGTAATTTATAAGTTTCACTCCCAGACCTTTGTTGAATTTATGGCTATTTTCATTTAAATGTATGGCAAAGTTGATTTCCTGCGTCTTATTATTGTATGCCATTATATGTTCTTTTTGGTAACCCTTATGGGTTAAAAAGAACAGTGGTGTTGTTTCTAATTTTTTTTTTATGTTTTTAGAACTAATGGTCTATGTAAAACATTCGAAACCAGTCTTCGAATAAAAGAATTGGCAAATAATTGATCAATCCTAATTATATTGATCCTTCTATACCACAGCTCTTACCTCAAGCAAGTTCTCTAGATCATTGCAGTTTTAGCCAGCAAGGAAGATTTATTGGAGGAGTGCAATTGTATTAAGATTGAGCAACAAGATTTGAATGATTTTAAAGGTTTCTTAGAAGAAATGAAGACAACAACTGTATTTTTAACATTGCTATCAGTATCAAATCCTTTCCAGCAAATAAAGCTGTTCAAATCCATAAAAAGATTAAACTCTGTTGAAGACTAGCCTGGTAAGCTGGGAGTGGAATAAATATGTAGGGTAGACGCGCCTTCAGAAGCCGAGAGGGTTTACTACTCTTTTCGTACTCTTTATTAAGAGAAAAAATTTCAGCAAATTTTAAACATTTGATGTAGTATTAAAGAAATTGTTGCATAAATGGTTTTATAACGACGTTTGAAATAAAATTTACAGGACAGTTCTGTTAGAATCTTACGAGTATCTACAATTCTTTACAGACGCGAAACGTACCGATTACATAAGGAGAAAAAAATGTTGAAGAAAATGAAGTACTGCGTAGAACATACAGACAATATAACATTGCTGGAAATTTACATAGTAAATATTGTTGAAATCTTTTGCAACTAAACGATCCGCATGTGAAGTCATAGTATTTTATAAAAACCGAATCCCTAAGAAGAAAATCAGCGTTGAACCGTCAGATAAAGGTCAGCAGAAATGTGTCATCTTTTAGATTTTAGTATTGATTGTATGATAGATGGAGGTCTGCAGGCAGAGATTAAAAGTGTCGGCACCAAAGCATCGGATTTGCTAAACCTTTATTATTATCATCATTTGAGTTTTTTGAGTATGGTGCATAACAATATGCAAGATTTCATATTTTCTTGAATCACAGGACTCAAACGAAGTTTGGAGTGAGTGAGAGCACCCTCAAACGGTTGTTTAAAAATATCCTAGCTTTAAAACAAGGAAGGTCGTGGAAGAGCTCCGTCTCGTGATGAAGATTTTTGGAGAGCTTTTGGAAAAGAAAACTTCAGAATAACTGTTCCATAGATTGCATAAATCTCTCACTTAGCAAATCGACCGTCGATGACCACCTCAAGACAATCGAAAAGGTAAAAAAGATTTAAAATTGGTTATGAGACTCTGTCTCATCCACCCTTCTCTCTAGACTTCTCACCAAACGAAAACTTCTTTCCAAATATCTTGTACAATTTTAAAGACGTGAAAAATTTCATAATCGAAATTCGTTATAAAATGTGTTTTTATAATTCGTCATAATTAGTGAACAAAAGTCTCAAACGTCTATTCACAGGGCATGGAAAAGTTTTTAACTCTTTGACAGATATGTATTGAATGTGATGGACAGTAATGATTAATACATAATATTATACATCATTTATTCTGTTTTTTTATAATTTAAAACCTTCAAGAATGATGTAAAAAATAGATAATAAAAATACATCCAAACATATCCCATCGAATAACCAAGTCGTAGACCTACGACTTCCTGCCCTACAGTACCCTTTAACTGTATTTCATCAATCCCAGTTAAACAGGACTCTATCTGGACATCTTACTTCTGTCCACATACATGGCAGTTATTAGACCTATTTGGACATATAAGTACGATCCATTTAGATTTTAAAGTACGTTAGCCCTATGCAAATGCCTATTCTTCCATAGTAAACTTCATAACTATTCGAATTATCTAGTATCTTCACTTCATCACTTCACACTCTATAGAAGATAACCATCCAACTCATTTACATGATAGTTATTATACCTATTTGGACAAACGGAGTAAAGAGCTTTGGGGTTCCACTACAAAATCCAATTTCCCCCGTATCCAATCCTTACAAAGGAAAATTATTCGTGAAATCTTCATCGCTTCCTAGTTTGTCTTAAATTAAAAAGTTTCCCAACTCGATTCCCTACAAACCTCCGAGGGGTTTGAAAAGTAGATGATCTCGGGAACGTCTAATACAGATCTTTTATTGAAGTTTTGCCGATAACTAGTTGCTTAACAAGCAATTGACATATTATTATGAACGTTGTCTTCAAGTTTATTGTATAATGTTTTGTGTTAGGAGTTATGTCTTTCAATTCTTCTCTTACCCAATCCTCACAATACAAAATTATTTGTGAAATCCCCAATGTTCCAAATAAATATCCTATCTGGTGCAGAATTGGCCCAAACCAGATCCCTTTCTTTCCATGAAAAGCTCCATACTCTTTTTAATCTACTAGTTTCCACTCGGTTTGCGAAAATGTTCCAAGACTTCTGAAAAGAAAATTCGAATAGAACTTAAGTGCTACCAATGAGTAGTTGCTTTACAAGCAATTGACACGTTATTATGATTATGTTATTTACTAGATGTATTTTAATTTTATTTGTATACATTTGAAAATATCAATTAAATAGAAAAACTATAATTTTCCTAGCAACCCGATAATATAAATCATAATTTCCTCATAGAATATCCAAGAATAAATAAATGGCTTTTTATTTATCTTTTTTTTACGAAACTCCGGTTATAGTTAATTTTTGTCTCATCATATGACGAACAGCGAACTTATGAAACAGCAGCTAAGATCAAGCCCTGACCGAAGACACCAAGAAGCCGAGGTAGCCAAGACGAGGGACTAAAGAGGGGAATGAACTTGGACGAGGCGACCCAGTGGCCGCCTTGCATAACAGCGGCTCATCCCCGCGGCAATGTTATGCAATAGCTGCGGTGAATGCACCCTCCGGCTATTTATACACGGCCTACTCGATCTGGAACAGGATATCGCTGCCCAGTGCCTTATAAGGGCGACCCTCTCCTTTTCCTCAGTTTTTGCACATATTTTTTTACAACACAGGTCGGCCGATAACCATTTGTCACTTACTGGCTGCCCGGAATCAAC
Organism: Euschistus heros; assembly: GCA_003667255.2. Classification (NCBI taxonomy): domain Eukaryota; kingdom Metazoa; phylum Arthropoda; class Insecta; order Hemiptera; family Pentatomidae; genus Euschistus; species Euschistus heros. Next base: position 2,658,252 of record RCWM02000082.1, read on the forward strand.
ACGCCTTCATAAGTTTCATTTTTTATTATTCCAGAATTTATGCCCTCACAAGAATGGAACGACACGAAACTGCTTGCTGACTACTCCAGTATTTACCAGACATACCTGCAAAGCTTCTAATTAACTAGAAAAACCTCATTCAAATAACTTTAATGAGGTCTATTTGGATGAACTAAAATAAGCATTAGGATTCGATTAATCATCTAATTTGTTCCTATATTTTATGGACTTTTTGAGAAACATATCATCAAGACAGCCGGCGATATACTCAGCCTAGAGAACTATGTTTTGATTCTTTTTACGGGAAGAAGGCTAGATCGAAAGACTCCAGCGGTAGTCTCTATATCACATTAATTTTCTTGAAACCAGTGGAGGTTGAGTGATAACGCTATACCATAGTCGCTCAGGACTTGATTCGAAGAAATGGCCATTGCCAGAACTCCAATATAAATAAATATTTACAAAAGGTCTAAGGGTGATTGGCGTTTTAATCTGCCAGGGAACATCTAAACTAAATAAAAATAAATTACAACCAGTAAGCTGAGTAATATGAAAGAATTAAAGAAGTTACCTAATGGAGGTCTCGCGAGCAACATATTTTCATTAGAATTAATTAAATATTTTGTATTAAATATATGTAGACTATGCCAAAATGATTAAGTGGAAATTCCCTGAATTTCACCCACTCTATGTAAACAAACAAGTCACAAATGCTAACTAATTTTGTATTCAACGTTGGTATATTTTGAAACCATTGGGATTTCGTATGAGACATTCCAACCTCAAGCATCTGTTTCTGATCCAACTTAATTTTCGATTCAGCAGAGAAAGATTTTGTAAAACTAGTTTCCATATAGAGTGAGTGAAAGCCGGAAGTTTTTCCTCACCAAAATTAGATTATTTCTTTTATGTTTAAAAAAATTAATTAAAAAAGAATCATTAGTAAAAAAAATATATTCTATTTGAATATGTTTGAATTCTTCTTTACCGATGATGAACATCTTAGCCATTATCTAAGAATCATATGAGGTAATTTGGATTGTTGGCGCCATTTTAGGAATATTTGAAATTAAAATAAACAGTGAGATCTCATATATTTTCTTACGGTGGATGACTCTCTTAACATTTAATACTGTGGGTACCTGATCCTTCAATAAATTTGGAGTAAAACAGTTGGACGAGATATCGATCAGATCACCAGCTTCTATGGTAATAAAGAAAACAGCACTTCTTTATAAAGCATTCAAATGAAAATTCTCCATGTGCTATATTGACAAAGATTTTTCACATGAATGAAATGGTATTCAAACTATGAAGCATCAAAATCACTTTTTTTTCCACCTCAATGCCCCTTATTATGTGAAAAATATACTTATTCATAAATATTGGGTTGTTTCACATGAAATGTCCGTTTTCAAGGTAAAGGGATTTTAGTAAAAATACAATATGAAAACAATATAATTTTATTCGAAGTATTTACCTTCTTTTTCTACACATTTTTCCCAACGTGACAACAACTTTTTTATCCCGGATTTGAAAAACTCTGAGCTTTGAAGTGAAACAAAATCTGAAAACGCACTTTTGATTTCAGCATCATTTGCAAAAAAATTTCCTCTGCAGAAGTTGTCTAAATTCCTGAAAAGGTGATAATCTGTTAGAGACAAGTCGGGAGAATATGGTGGGTGCGGAAGAACTTCGTACCCCAGCTCTTTCAATTTATGCATGGTAAGTTTTGAAACGTGGCGTTTAGCGTTGTCGTGTAGGAGTATAGGGCCCTTCCGATTTACCAATCCAGGTTGTTTTTTCAATACTTTTTCGTGCATTTGGCCAATTTCATTGCAGTCGGTTGTAGAGGTAATGGTCTCACCTCTAGGCTGTAACCATCAATTTTTTCGGGTGCAAATTTGGTTTTGGCATTTGTCCTGGGCTTTCGTCGATGTCTAACCACTGCCCTGACCGACGCTGATTGTCATAAGCAATCCAGCTGCCGAACGACCTAGTTTAAACTCATAAAAAAATATTACACGAAAATCCATGTTTCCATGTTCATATTTGAAGGTATACTAAACAGTGTGTAATTGATTGGGAAGCTAATGTTTATAAAAGAAAAGTAGAGGATTAGTAACTGCTTGATTATGATATGTGAACTTTGGAAGTAAACAACAGAGACTCGCAAAATCCTCTATGTATTTCAAATATTATAAAATCGGACATTTCATGTGAAACAACCCAATATCTCAACGTTCCATATGTTGCTGATTTTACCCAAAACAGATGTGTTCTTTCATAGTATACTTCATACCCACTCGAAAAGACTTATTAACATGACAGTAATTAGACCAATTTAGACATACAGAGATAAGCTTTGGGCTCCACTAAACCTTGCAATTCATCTCGTATACATTCCTTACGATCTAAAATCCTTTGTAACATCCTCAATGCTCCTTATTATGTGACAAACAAACTTATCTATAAAGATACAACATACTGTAATTGTTGTTTCTTTGTTTCCAGTGACTAATTGTATAAGTAACTCGTGGTAAATATCTGGCCTAGATGAGTTAAAACGTTCACTCCTTTAATGAAGCTTCGATTATTTATCTTCGGTCAAACGAGAACAATGTGCACGGCCATTGTCGTGTTGCAAGATGGCTTGTTTGCAATCTACTAAAGCTGGGTATTTTGCAATCAAACCTGAATAAACTATGTCCATTTTTTCACAGTAAAGTTTTGAGTCGACAGAACGATCATCAGGATGGATGATTGAAGACAAAAATCACTTTTTTCCAAAAACAATACAAACGTACCAACTTGCGTCAGTATTTCAATGGATAAACCCACTCTCCTACTATGGTACTATTTTCTGGGATGATTGCCTGTGCTCTCAAACATTTGTCCTTATTTTATTTTGTCATCTGGTATTGAACGTGCGTTTTAAAAATGTAAATGAACCCAGTAACGCCAACTCAAGTCAAAAGGAATTATAGGATTACTCATAGTAAACATAGACATGAATAGTTCGAACAAAAACTTTTTTTTTCAGGCGCCTTAGAAGAGGAAACAAGATGAGAGATTTGTTATTAAGTTTATTATGGAAGGTATATTATAAGGTCAGAGCGAAATCAAACAGGCAAATAAAGATCATTGTAGATAAATTTATTTGTGACTTAATCAGGAGCATTGAAGATTTTATGAACGATACGAGAAGACTTAATTGAGCCTCAAAGATCAACTCCTTATGCCCAAATAGGTCTTATTACAGTCTTATCAACGACTCTTTTGTAATTAATAGGATATTTAGAAGATTCCTATATTTAATGTTATAGTTATAAGTAAACTATAAAGACGAGCAGTTTGAGTCTTGTATGAGGATTCCAGGCTAAACGCTTGTTCAAGTGGAGTTCTGGGTTGTTGAACACTTTGTTGAACACTGATTAGTGGAATTCTACCAAAGAATATTGTAGGTCAGGAAGCCGTAGGTTTATGACAACAGGTAAAGATTATTTGATGAGAATCATTTAAATTTATTTAAGATAATGTTTAATCTTTAGGATAATTTTTTTGTTTATAACCATTTATTGATATTTACAACTGTATACATTGTATGCAACAAGTATATTTGAGGGAAATGATTACAATGACATGTCAATAACATTTAAAGAACTACTCATTAGTAGAACTTTAATAAAAACTCTGCATTAGAAGCTCTCTAGGCCATCTTCTTTTCAGACGCCTCGGGGAATTGAGAGTGAGGCATGTTGGAAGACTAGTGGATTTGAATAGGTCTGGAGTTTACAATGAAAAGATAGATATCTGGTTTGAACTAAATCAGCAGCATATGGAACATCAAGGTCTAAAAACGTTCTTATATTAATAATTTTGAAAGTTAAAATTAAAGGTTGTGTTCAGACATAAGGAGTTTTTGTGGAACCTAATAAAAGTACCTGAAAAACCACAGCCAAAAGCCTATAAATACTTCACATAACGTGGTTCTTATACGATGATGCATAGTTGTACATGCATAATGTATGTCCGGTTGTAAATAAATAAGCAACATATGAAACTATTATAGTAAAAACTGAAGAGAACCAAGTATTAGTTACTCAACAAGTTCAATGACACCCGCAAGAACTATTGTTAGAAATGAAAGCTTCAACCTTGATTCTAATGAAAAAACGTTTCATAAGAAGAGCTGACAGACCTTCATAACTTGTAGCAATACGCCATTACATTCTTTAATAAACTTCTTAACATTCAATAAACTTCTGAGTGAAGAAATGGTAGTTTAATCTAAATTGAATAAATAAAAAATATGTCAAGAATAAATTTATTTTCAAGTCACTCTAATTAATAATGAAAAATGAAGTACACTCATTAATACTCATTATTATTCACCACCAAACTGCCACTGCATTAAGATAGAATTGGTTTCCACGATTCGAATGTAAGAAACCAATAAGCGAAAAATAGATCAGACATCAATAGACGAAGACTACTTTATACTCTATCTGATATCTGATATTAGTAAAGTATTGTAAAAAAAAAAAAAAAAAAAAAAAAAATTAAAAATAAAAACTGGATATTCCACTGATCCCTGTTGAACAAATCCGCTACCTAGGACTCCACTTGGACAAACGTCCAACTTGGAATCCATATAAAAGACTAAATTGACAAGAAACTGTCCGTCGTTACAGACTACTTCAACATTTACAAGACAAACGTTCAAAGCTCCCAATTAAATAAAAAAGACTCATTTACATGACTGTGATTAGACCTATTTGGACGTTCATAGTTGAGCTTTGGGGCTCTAGTAAACCATCCAATTCATCTCGTATCCAATCTTTACAATCCAAAATCCTTCGAAAAATCTTCAATATTCTTTACTTTGCGACCAATAAACTTATCCATAAAATTCTTAATGTTCATATGTTTCTGATTTAGCCCAAACCAGATACCTATCCTTCTACCATATATGGTATAGTAAGCTCCATAAACACTCCTATCCACTAGTCTCCCAACTTGCTTCCCCCTCCACCCCTGATAATCCAACGAGGTGCCTGAAAAGAAGATGGCCTAGAGACCTTTTAGTGTAGATTTTATTAAAGTGTTACTAGTGAGTAGTCACAAGTTATTTACATGCCATCGTATTCACTATCAACACATTTACTTGATGTATATTATTTTGTACAGTTATAAATGTCAATAAATGAAAAAATAAAAACCAAGCGATGGATGAATATTGCAATATTTAATCTTCACCCAATTTTTTATTTTTTTTATTTATATATTTTTATTTTTTTTGGTCTTTATTTATCTTAATTCACATCTGTCAAATACATAAAATGACAAGCAGCGAATGTTTATAAAACAATGAGAAGGATCTGGCACAAGAGGCATGATGAGGAGCATTGCCTAGTGGCACCTCCATTTTATTTAAGGAAATCTCTCATAAGAGTTTGTTGGGATGGTGAAATCTCTTGTAGTAGGTTTGGATGTAGGTGTTCTTTGATGGTAGGCATGTGTAAGTTCGTGTGCAGAATTAGGTTACTTACGTACCAAGATGCTTGTGTGATTGTCATCCCAAATTTAAAATTATTTTTTCCCATTATACAAATATTTGTCCAAGGATTTTGTAAAAACTAAAATTAATGAGGTGTCAAATAAGTTATTCGAATATTCAATTTTTTTATCATAGGCTGTCATGCCAATGTTCCGACGATTTATAACTAACACGGTAATTATTTACTGTCAAACCGTAAAATAATTAACACTTGTTATCTCCGGTCCAGCCAGTAAAGTGCTTTCACGCCGAAAGGCTGCGTATTTAAGATGTCGTAATCGGCAGCCTACGCTCCCGAAGGAAATGTGATTTCCAATTCTTCGCGCGTCGAAAAATGGATTAGGTGCAGTTATTTCGAAAGATAATTGCCCATCTGGATATGTTTTCCGCTGGACGAGGCTGTTCTCGAAAAGAATGAAAAAAATATATAGATCAGCCGTAAGAAATTTTCTCATAGCTAACATGGCCGAAAAAATGAGAGTATAACTCGATAAATCTGTGAACATAACAACAGTATCAGAGCTGTATTTGAATCGTTGGATGTTATGGTATTTCAATCAAAGCCCGCGCTAAACTAATACATAGCAATTTCAGCTGTACGCAGCCCAAGTCGCTACGCTTCCAAGATAAATCGAATTTAACGGAAACTCGTTATAGAAATATTCAAGCAACTGCAACGTTGTAATGTAGCCGTCATTTGTTTAAAATTATGTAAAATGTATGGGCAGTGGACATATTTTACAAAATCACTGAGCTTTGATTAGTTTGAATTGTTACATATGAGATTTATGGTAGTGTACTTCACCCTGTATACCCTCTTAAAGTGAAAAAAAATTAATTAACCTAGTCAAAAAATTAAGAAAAATGCTGATAACCGCACCTTTTTGTTCTAATCCGTCGGATATACATATATGATAATTCAAGGTTGTTTTTTTTTAATAAACAACGTTTTTTGCCATAAAAGCTGCAATATCTCCTATATATTATTCAAATTTTGACCACATTTTCGAATTCAGCATTAAATTTCCTATAAGACCAGAGTACATGTAACCTTGAATTTTATTAACTTAAACCCTAAAAAACAAATCAATCTTTAACCCTTTTAAGTGTAAGCATACGCATTTATATTCACTATATTTTTTTTTTTTTTCATTTTTATTGGTCTAATATTGTATCAATTTATAAATAACATGATTTACTTTTATTTATTACCCCCCCCCCCAACTATCTATTGAATTATGGTATACCGTAGTAAACTGAGCCCTGAAAAGGGTTAACTTATATAGAAAAGTTACAATTTCTAATAATGCTTCAACGCTCATTTTTTCCAAAAAACCATCGACAAAGCTGTAAATAACAGAAAAACGTGCAAATTAGAAAAGGTGAAAGGGGTCAGCAGATTAATAGGTTAAATTTGTCAGGTTTTTCCTATAATTGGTTGTTGTTTTTTTTTCGTTTCTATTGGAAACAAATTTAAAATGGGACTATCAAAAATATTTATCTGACCATATAAACAAAAATATCTGTTGTTATTGAACGATTTTATTATTTTTAATGATTCAGAAATATTTAATTTTAGGCTTTTTTCTATTAGATGAATTAGTTTCACTCCCGAGTCTTTATTGAATTTATGGTTCTTTTCATTTATTTTCATTAATCTCGCTCCGCCCCAAATTTATGATTTATAAGTGTTTGCTGAGACCGGCTGGTCTCCATAACATGGAGCTCCAATGTTAGCAAACATATCACATTTAACATCAAAAAGACTTCAACAGTTTTCCATTTCAGTTCCAACCGAACGGGGTATTGAGACGAATCGTTCGAGATACAACGTTACAAAGGACTAAAATTATTACACAGAACACTAGAATAATCAAAGGTGACAGAATACATAACAAGGAGGCATATCAAATTCTATTTAACACATTAACACCGACTGAAAAACTACAGAGTGGCAAAACTACGACAAAACACTTATACCTGACTAAGAAAACATAATATACCCTCTTTCCCTAACACTTAGTGAGCCCCATCATGATTTTCTGTTATATTGTTCTATCAAGACTTTGTAATTTTCACAGTGCAGAAAAAGGGGTAGATTCATATTTTTGTATTGTATCTTAAATCAATAAAAATAAAAGGGGATTAGGAAGAAAAAAATTCATTTGGATAGATAGGGAAAATGAAATTGTGGGTCTTATCATTGTATGCCTTGATATATATTTTAACCTTGATTTAATGATCATCCAGTTTTTCCTGTGTGCTTAGCTTCACAGTCATTACATTTTAGTTCATATACATCGCTTTTTCGAAAAGGGACTATTCTGTCTTTAGGTGAAGGGATATTTGGCCGTAATTTGGGATCTAAATATTTTACTTCTTGGTAGCTTATGGATCTGGTTGATAAGCAAGGTCGTGGAAGGGGCGCATTGAATTAATTTCAGTGGTAATCATTGCGAGATACCATTAGTCTATGTGTTGCGCCCTAAAGGAATTAATGGATTCTGAAAGGGACGTAAAGCAACTGTGATCTAACATATAACAAAGTATGTAGCAGAATCCTATTCATTCCTGAAATTAGGACTCTGTAATTTCCAAGCAGTTCTTTTTTATTTCTTCTTCTTCTTATTATTATTATTATTTATTATTTTTTTCCTGTGTTATGTCTTTTCGTTTGTTTATTTACTTAAAATAAAAATATCACAGGGAACAATTTATAATTTAAATGAAACCGTTAATAGACGAATTACCTTATACACTATCCGTGAAAAGATGGGCGTGCTATCTTGCGTGACATACTTACATAACATCATTTAACGTTACATATTTACTAAGAACATAAACAGGTAAAGTAAGTTGTACTAATTCATCAATAGCATTTTGTATATCAAAGTATTTGATGGAAGTGGTTCGAGTAACACATATTTGTGACAGCTAACTGTACAGGACTCGAATACGGGTTACCTGGTTCATGGCAGTTCGGGTGGGCCATTTGATTAAGAGGGGGGGGGGGAGAAACCACGGCCTTCTTGATTTCGATCCTTTAGAGACCATAGCATCCTTCAATATTTTACGGATCCTCAAACATTAACATTTTTTTAGCCATCATTAAAAAAGCATATTTACATAAATATATTTATAAAGAAATGTTTGTATACAAAAACCTTAATTCGAAAATTACTTATTCAGAAATGCGTTATATAACAGGCTGATTCACATAACAGAATAAATCACTCTTTTGGCATTACTTTATTACATATATATAAAGAATTACAACTTCGTTATCCATTTGAATGAAAATGACCATAAATTCAACAAATATTTGGCAGTAAAACTAAAACACGAAGTACATAATAGACTAAAATTAAATATTTATGAATCATTAGAAATAATAAAATCGTTCATTACCAATCCAGATTTTTGTTTAAATGGCCAGATAAATATTTGCAATAGTTAAAGTAGTACAATAGGAACGAGGAAAACAAACAACCAATCACAGGAAAACCTAAAAGATTCAATCTATCTACCTGCTGATCCCTTTGCCTGTTCAAACAACTCAGACTTTTCCAGAACCTGATATCCTTTAGAAGTCTTCTAATAAACTAAAAAACATAGTAGTGGTAAATAATTAATCCATTCCAAATTTTGATTATGATCCTCTGATACCATCATACGTACAACAATAGAAAAAGTGATTAACATCAAACCTACGATATAAGTTCATAGAAACAAGATTCATTAGTTTGCTTTTTGAGTTTACTACGTTTTTTTTTTTTTTTAAATATCTCAAAAATATAATAAAGGACTGTTGGAAATACAAGGGGGCGTTTTGACTTGTAACTCACAGATTTGAATGCCGATTTTTGTGTAGGTAGTAGGGATCTATAATAGTGCAAAACTAGAGTTATAGCCGCCAATGGGCATTGGGAGTCGAAAAAAAAATATATAAAAATCATGTTTTGTTTTTTTTTTCTCAGCTTCTTTATGCTCAAGACACGATACGGCTTTAGGGTGCCCAAAAACTCCAATAAAATGACATAGTTCCAATGGAATTTTTTTTCATGAAAAAATGACCTCAAATCTCCATTTAACGCACCAAAAAAACCTTATATCTAAAATTCTATCAAAACCAAAAAAACAAAAAAATTTTACCCCTTTCGAGGACATTTTAATGCTGAGATTTCATCAACAACTTCTAACGGCCATAACAACTGCTGTGTTCAACTGATTGCAATAGTAATCGTAGCATCACAAGAATCAGCGTACATTCTGCTTTTTATCCATGCTTATAACATTGAGGTTACTATTATAACTTGCGATATCTCAATAAGGAGAACTCCTGCGACCTCCGGATTTGGGCCAAACTATGCAGTTTTACGGCTTCTAGAAGCCCTTAAAAATTTAGTTTCAATCGGTGTCGAACTATGTGAGATAGCGCAAATTATTTACGTGTTTTCACGAATTGCACAGCCCCTTGTCTTCAAAAATCCTATAAAATTTTAGAGGTAAAAAAATTAAAATTTTTGATTTCGACATGATTTTCGAGATAAAGAATCTGAAAATTATATGAGTTTTTAGTTTAAAAATTTTCCTCACTACAATATTTCTATGCTCTGTAGAGTTAGAATAATGTCTTATTAATAATCCTAATAATAATGTTAATCCTGAAGTTGAGAAACGGTTGTGTCCAAAAATGTAGAATAATGTTCAATAAATTTTTAAGGAGTACAAGCCTATTTAAATTATTGTCAACAAAGATCATTCAATATTATCGCAATTGTTTGTTCAATTTTCAAGAATCATGAAAACTATGATTGATTATAAGAATATGTATAATTAGATTATTAGAACAGGTAGTTTACGTAACACTAAAGGGATTATTGAATATTATTATAAAATTACCGTAATTAGCGTATCAACGCCAACGTAACTCATATATTAGAAGGTGGAATATTTATAGATGAAATACCTAACTGATAAGGAAGGGCGAAGGAAGGAAGGATGCGACAGGACGAAGGACGATGGCTAGCGGAGGGCGTTGAACCCGTGAAAGTGAAGACGGACCAGGTCGGTCGTCGAACCCGAGACCGCTCGGTAACGGCCGCCCCGCTCCCCTCCCCCCTCCTCACCCTCCCTCCCCCCTCGCCCCCTTACCTGCCGCACGTCCCCTTGCCCCCCCCCCCTAATCTAACTAGCCTCACCTGTTGATAGTCCAAAAAACGAATTTCCACCGGGATCATCATCATCAGCTGCCCGGTGGCCTCTTAGAGGAAAACGTAGCCCCGCTTTGAGAAATCGTCGCGAAAGTAGGACTTCCGAAATTGCTAATCGATTTATTTTCTCTTCAACTACAGCTCTCTGAAACCTTTTTTTCCCCCCTAGGATATTTTCTAAATTACCAATAACATGATGAAATAAATATTTACACTTTTCTGGGACACATTTCTCTCACAATTATACAAAAACATAAAATCTGTAAAAGATAAATTATACTGCACAAGATAATATCTATAAAAAAAAAATAAATAAAACTGGGCCGTTTGTGTTAGACATTGAGTTTAAGTAAGCCTCTTACGACCCTTTAAAGCTTTATTGTTTGTGATTGGAACCACAATATTTATTGTAAAACACAATACCTGAAATTGTGTAAACATATCAGAGTGAAAAGGTTGAGTTTAGTTTCCAACATGCATTTTTAAAATTATTTTCTAATTATATAAATTATAAAAATAATGATAAAATATTAAACAATAGTTTATTCAGTTATTCTATCGCCTCAACTTGGTTTCTTGGATAATTACTTTCTCAGCATTATCATCGTCGTTTTTTAGAAATATAGGGATTATATTATACATTATAAAATCATATAGTAAAATCTTTAGATTGCTGTTATTTTAATGAATTAAAGTCTGAACTTTAAAAATGTTCGAAAAATATAATCCCTAAAATAAACAACTATTGAAAATCAATACATTAAATAGATGTAATACGTCATAAATAATATACGAAATCATCTTAAATAAAGATCATAATATATGTAGATAAGTTTATTTGTGACTTATTAAGGAGCTTGGAGAATTGTAAGGCTTAGTTGAGCCTTTTTTTTAAAAATATTTTTCTTTTTTAAAGAATTAACCCTTAATCACCTCCACCTTGGAGCTTCGCTTCTTCAAAATAAAATTTTATCCTACAAACCAGAAACCTATCCTTTCATAGCAAACTCATACCCACTCGAATCCACTAGTCTCCCAACTTGTCTCACTCTCAATTTCTGATAAACCTCCGAGGTGTCTGAAAAAAAGATGCCCGAGAGACCTCCTAATGTAGTTCTACTAGGGGGAAGTTCTTTACGATTTATTGACATGCCATTGTAATCATTTCCCTCAAATGTACTTGTTGCAAATAATTTATACAGTTCTAAATATCCATAAATAGTTTTAAACTAAAAAATATCCAAAAGATTAAACATTATCCTAAATAAATCTAAATGATTCTCATCAAATAACCTTTACCTGCTGTCGCAAACCTACTGCTTCTTGACCTACATATTCTTTAGTAACATTCCACAAATCGGTGTTCAACAGATCGACTGCCCAGAACTCCACTTGAACAAGCGTCTAGCTTGAAATCCTCACACAAGACTTAAACGAAAAGAAACGGCTCGTCGTTATAGACTACTTCAATATTTAATACAGGAATTTTCTAAATTACCAATTAATTAATTAGACCTATTTGGACATAAGGAGTTGAGCTTTGAGGCTCAATTAAGCATTACAATTCATCTCGTTTCGTTCGTATAATCCTCAATGCTCCTTATTAAGTTACAAATAAACTTATCTGCAACGATCTTTGTTTTCCCGTATGATTTCGCTCTAACCATATAACGTACCTTCCATAATGAACCCCCTACTCCATTCCCCATAAACAAGCTGGGCATCTGATAGGACAACGTAGTAATGATTAGTTATTGTAATAATCGATTTTGTACAGTTGTATATTTCAGGAAATATATTTTTCAAACATGTTTAAAATCAGACTTTAATTTATTATAATAGCAGCAACAATATATTAAAGCATTAATAATGAATAATAGAATCCTTATAGTTTTAAAAAGCGACGATGATAATGTTGAGAAAGTAATACATTCTCCAAGAAACCAAGTTGAGGTAAAAAAATAACAGAATAAACCATTGTTTAATATTTTGTTATTATTTTTATAATTTATATAATTAGAAAATACTATAAAAAAATACAGGGTGGAAACTAAACTCAACCTTTTCACTATGATATGTTTACACAATTTCAGGTATTGTGTCTCACAATAGTTATTGTGGTTCCACTCACAAACAATAAAGCCTTGAAAGGGTCGTTAAGAGGCTTACTTAAAGTCAATGCCCAACACTACGGCCCAGGTAACTATTCTGACATTTACAGTTATGGAAGTATTATTTACAAAAATATTTATTGTAGCTTGTATTGAACCATGTTTAAATAAGTAAATACAATCTATAAATAAATGAATACAAATATAACCTATGTATATATTGTTATTATAATTATTTAGGAAAGTGATTTTGATTAAACACAAAGAGAATGTTCTTAAAGGCGTAACCATGGAAACAGAAAAAAATGTCGGTGACAGAGTGGGTCACCATGGTAACGGGGTTGTTATGACCTACAGAGAAGGTTAGTCAATTGTTATTGTTTTTTTAATAACTTACTAAAAATGTGTTTTAAAAATAGAATTAATGTATGGTTTGAATAAAGAAAAGTTTTGTGTATATATATATATATATAGGCAAGTTGGGAGACTTGTAGATTCGAGTGGTTTTGGAGTTTTCTATGAAAGGATAGGGATCTGGTATTTGGGCCAAATCTGCAACATATGGAACAGTAAGATCTTTATGGATAAGTTTGTTTGTGAGATAGTAAGGAGCATTGAGGATTTTACGAAGGATTTTGGGTTGTAAGGATTGGATACGAAAAAAATTGGAAGGTTTGGTGAAGCTTCAAAGCTCAACTCATATGTCCAAATTGTTCTAATTACTGTCACGTAAATAAGTTTTTTGTAATTTATTGGAAGCGTTGAACGCCTTGTATACATATAAAAATGGTTTAGTGTTTGTGGTTAAATGTAGAAATAAACGCAGTTTAAAAAAGGTAAGTATGATCCCATTAGGCATTTATTATTTCCTGATTTAGTTTTTTTTTTTTTCAAATCTATCTATATAGGTTTAGAATCGAGCAACAGGTTGTACAATATCTTTTATTTTTTTTAGATCTATTATTTTTACTAAAATATTATATATATTTTTTAAATCCTAAATTCTGGACCCATACTGTCCCTCAAATCGTAGTAAGTGGATGCGAGTTAAATTTCTAACTGGCATGTTTAAGAACGAGGGAGGTAGGAACCCAGCGGTACCTAAACTTACCATAATCTTTTCAAAAGTTTTTATTTGCGGATATCCCTCAACCAACTCATTTTTTAGGTAAAGTTTCTGAAGGCGTTTTTTATAAGATTTTTGGTATGTGGTATGGGTATGGTAGAGTTTGTCATAAAACCTGGATGTGATCTTGTACCATGGCAATGTCTGTATATAATATTTTTTTACTGACTGATTAGAGTGATTGTATAATGTTTCAATGTTTATGGGTTTTTTTAACGGAAAGTCTATATTTTTTCAAAACTAAAATATTAATTTGTAACCCTTAATTTTATAAATACAGATTCCCATTCAAAATGATTATGCCTCATCTGTATTGCGTGATAGGCGAGACTTGCCGTGACTGCACGGCTCTAGACTTAACTATGGACTACAAACTATTGTTTGTAATATTTATTTTCACCATTTATACAACCCCATAGTAAATTTATTTAAACAAAACACCTCAAACACAATAAATAAATAATAAACTAGTATTAGTTAATAAATAAAGATATAGGGAGCTTTTTTTTTTTTTTCTATAAGCCATAGTTTTATTTAGTGATGAGTCAAAATAAAACTAACATTTTTCGATTATCAATACCAGTACCGACTACAAAAAATCAATTCTTGATTTACGATACCAATACCTCGGTTTGAATATAGATTATTATTCCAAAGATAAATCCATACAATAAGAGCTAAAAAAAAACAACAACTAAATCTACCAAAACAAAATAATATTAAAAAGGAGGCCAAGACCCGTAACCTGGTACTAGCGTCATAATAAAAAAAATTAAAATTAAAAAAATAAATTAACATCAAAAACCATTTATCATCTTGAACATAGATACTAAAGTTTGATAACAGTTCAAATAATGTACAAAAAGACTATTATTTATTGTAAGACATTTATTTTGTTATTTTAGGGCAGTATTTACTTTGTAATGGAATGTGAGCGTATCTGTATATATATAGGCACCACGCTAGAGAGGTGGAGACTTGGGTTCGAATCCCAACCGGGGTCAAATCTTTTCTCTTCAAAAAATATAAAATATATTTAAAAAATATTTAATAATCAAGAATTATTTCATAATTTGATATATATATGACAGCTTGTCAATAGATCCGTTTAAAGTAATGTTCAAATTGAGCATTCATCCCCGAATTGTACATCGCAATTGCGAGTGCCCGGGGGTATGGATCAGTGAAGAGAGAAGATTTCCCTGGTTCGGATACGAGCTCGGTGGCCTAGTGGATAAGGCACCACGCTAGAGAGGTGGAGACTTGGGTTCGAATCCCAACCGGGGTCAAATCTTTTCTCTTCAAAAAAAAAAAAAAATATATTTAAAAAATATTTAATAATCAAGAATTATTTCATAATTTGATATATATATATATGACAGCTTGTCAATAGATCCGTTTAAAGTAATGTTCAAATTGAGCATTCATCCCCGAATTGTACATCGCAATTGCGAGTGCCCGGGGATATGGATCAGTGAAGAGAGAAGATTTCCCTGGTTCGGATACGAGCTCGGTGGCCTAGTGGATAAGACACCACGCTAGAGAGGTGGAGACTTGGGTTCGAATCCCAACCGGGGTCAAATCTTTTCTCTTCAAAAAATAAAAAATATATTTAATAATCAAGAATTATTTCATAATTTGATATATATATATATATATATATATATATATATATATATATATATATATATATATATATATATATATATATATATATATATATATATATAATACATATATGACAGCTTGTCAATAGATCCGTTTAAAGTAATGTTCAAATTGAGCATTCATCTCCGAATTGTACATCGCAATTGCGAGTGCCCGGGGGTATGGATCAGTGAAGAGAGAAGATTTCCCTGGTTCGGATACGAGCTCGGTGGCCTAGTGGATATGGCACCACGCTAGAGAGGTGGAGACTTGGGTTCGAATCCCAACCGGGGTCAAATCTTTTCTCTTCAAAAAAAAAAAAAAAATATATATATATATATATATTTCATTAGGGAGAAGAAAAGATATATAACAATTAAATAAATAGAGACACATACGAAGACTGCAGACTTTTCAATAAAAAATTGTTAGACCTATCACGGAAGCTCCTTGGTACGTTGGCAACAAAACTTCACATACTGACTAATGCATAACAACATTTAGTCCAATATACGGACTCACTACAAACGAGGGCACTGAAACAAACTTATAGAAGCAATGGTCATCGCCTATATATCAGAAAACACAAAATGGAGACTGGAAAAAAGGTGGATGAGAGATCTACTTTCATCACATTCCTGAAGTATAACGAATGCCAATAATGTATTACTGCTGGATATCGTTCTTCCTCATGCCTCACGTGTCACCTTGTACAAATTTACACACAAGCCGATATATATTATAACAGGTGTGTATAAATCAAATTAAATAGGAACAAAAAAACTGTTCTCGAAGACAGCTGTGTCGATCGAGTCCTAGGGATCGTCATTTGATCGATTTTTTAAGTCGGTGTAATCGAGAATAGAATCCTAAATTTGATTGAATCGTTATTTATACATTTAGTCATATATTTACTATATATTACATTTTATTAATACTTATAGTAGTATTGACGAACATTTTTTTCAGAATATTTCTTTATTATCTCCTTGTACTTATTTTCTGTTATTCAAAACCTGAGTTTCCTGAGAACCATAAAATTATAACTGAAGAAAAGTTGATTCTTGTAGAGATGGTAGAAAAATATGATTATTAAAGAATGTAAAAAAAATATTTAAAAAATTGGTGGATAGAGGCACATTAATAATTTTCCAGACAAAGGGGGGCACCCCGGGGTCGAGGGTACTCAAAGAAGTGAGCTAACCAGGCCAACAGGATGCGGTCACTAGGGGCTACTATACGAGAGGATTTTCGAACACTAAAGGTCGATGATCGTTCGATCGATGATATAGATGATCGATTATATGTTAGCATCGATTACTAGACAAGAAATTCTCATCATAATTGATAATTAACATATTTCCGTGGTTACAGTTAATAAGTTGTTGGGTCGAAAAACGGATAAAATGCGTTTTGATCATCTTAATGTTAATAAGATATTGTTCATGCATAGCTTTTTTTTCTCAAAGATCTCACATTGACGTCAATAAAAGTTGTAAATTGGATTCACTAGATCACTTTTCACCCAGAAAAGTCAAATATGATTTTTTTATTTTATTTTTTTTTTATTCAATGATCTTGAAGGAACATTAATTTGAAAATTAGTAAATAATTTTTTTTTTTTTTTAAGCTATTTATAAAAGTTTACAACTGTATAAAATTGAATACAAATACATCTAGTACATGAGATTATAATGCTCGTAATCACCTATCAATTGCTTTTAAAGCAACTACCCATCAATAAGTTCTATATTAGAAGGTCGCGAAGCTATCTTCTTTTCAGTGTCCTCGGAGGGTTATCTGAAATTGAGTGAGAAGAGATTTGAGATACTTAAGGATTTGAATGGTTGTGAAGTTTGCTATGAAAGGATAGGCTTCTGCATTAAGCTAAGTCAGAAACATAAGGTTCATTAAGATCTTTGTGGATAAGTTTGCTTGTGACAAAGTAATGAGCATTGAGGATTTTTCTAAGAATTTTGTACAGCAAGGATTGGATGCGAGATGAACTGGGTGGTTTAGTGGAGCCCCAACGCTCAACTCCATATGTCCAAATAGGCCTAATTACTGTTATGTAAATAAGCACACCCAGCCCCTACAATCCTTAAATAAGGAAAGCCAAAACACCTCCTTTCACAGCTGATAGATTGAGGAAACAGTGCATTCTTACAAAAATACTCAATAAACACCTTTATTGTTATTGCCATTGTTAGTAGTGGCAACTCAATTAAAAAAAAAAAAAAAAAAATGCAAAGTTGATTTCTTTAAAATTTTATTTGATTTTTATTATCATTTTTATCGATAGTTGGCAAGTTCGATTAAGTTGACTACACGCGAGGAGCGGGACCGGGAGATGGGACACTGGGTACGGCTTTACTTTCACTAAGACCTCGCATAGCTCTCGAGAGTGAGAGGGCCCGCACCGCCGATTCCACACCTCCACACCTCTGCACCTATCACACATCACATCGTCCTCTGACCACAATGGACCGGTGTACACACGACCGACATTTCGAAACCGCTGAGGTCATTGCCCTCATCCCCTCTACGGGAGCCCTCTTGTGAAAAAAAAAATAACTAAAAAACAAGACTAGGAATAGCTAGGGGGTACGGGTCGCCTAGGTCAGTGAGGAGGTCGTTCAACTCTGACTGACCTGCCCCAAAAGTTCCGTCTGTCCGTTCCTGGAGGGGGAAAAAAACGGTGATAAAAAAACTTGGCCGTTGAAGAGGGGTTTCGGACTGAAATAATAGCCTCTTTGGTAAGAGGACATCGACAGGCTCTTTATTTCTATTGTTAGTGTTTATTGTCTAGGGACCTTTGTTGGGAGCGAACCAGAAGGCTGTGGTGTCGCAACTAGGCTAGCAGGTACTCTGCAGTCAGCTCTTATAATCTATAGTAATATAAACATAATATTAATAATAATTTATTTTGGCATTCCACTCCTTAATGCATATATTTAATATTACTCTAAACGTTTCGGGAAAAATTGTTTCCCATCTTGAGGATCAAAACTTCTAATACAACTCAACTAACAAGCAACTAACCATATAACCATACTTACAATCAATTTGCAATAATATATATATATATATATATATATATATATATATATATATATATATATATATATATATATATTTAACTATTTAATAATATCTAGAACCGTATACAATTGCATATATACAATAAGTAAATTTGAGAAAAAATAAAATCACTTGTCAATACTTGTAAAGAAGTACTCAATAGTAGCTCTTCAATAGTTCTACATTAGAAGGTCTCTTAGCCATCTTCTTTTCAGATGTCTCGGAGGATTATCGGGAATGTTGAGTTAGGCAAGTTGGGAGACTAATGGATTCGAGTGGGTATGGAGTTTACTATGAAAGGATAGGTATCTGGTTTGGGCCAAATAAGCAAAATATGGAACATTAAGATCTTTAAGGATAAGATTTTTTAAAGATTTTTTTTTGTGAAATAATAAAAATAGGAATAGAAAAATAATTTTATTCTGGGACCAAGTCCCCTAAGAATAACATAATAATAAGGAGAATTGAGGATTTTACGAAAGATTGGATACGAGAAGAATTGAAAGGTTTAGTGGAGCCCAAATGCTCAACTCTGTAGGTCCAAATGAGTCTAATTACTGTCACGTAAAAAAGTCTTTTGTAATTTATTGGGAGCTTTGAATGATTGTCTAATAAATGTTGGAACAGTCTTACAATAATTAATGATTTAATTTTCATATTTACAGTATATGAACACATCAAAAATAACGTCATTATTAAAAAAATTTTATACTTCTTCATAATGCACTCATCAACTTCTGGTGTCAAAAGTATTCATCGCTGTTTACAATGATAAGTTTAAATATTCTTCTAAACTGGACTATTGTAAGTTTTTAAAGTTATTAGTAACAATTATTTGTTTTCTTTTTATTATTATTAATTAATACCAACTATCTGACAAATTTAATCGATTATTACAATTTATTATATTTTTAATATCTATAATCCTTGCATAATTTTAAACTATTTTATCAATATCAGTTTTCTAGTTTACTTCATCATTTATTGTTTTGTTAATATATACGTAGGTATAGCTTTTTTTTATTTTTGGGTTTTATTTTTAATAATTAAAAATTTTGTGTTGTTATAAAATCTTGATTTTGTGAGTAGTCAACTAATGGACTAATATAAAAACTAACATTTTTTTTTTCTTATAGCTGCTTGTTAGATAAATATTTTTTGAGATTGATCTTAATGATGGGAAACAATTTTTCCCTAAACATGTAGTGTAATGTTAGATACATTAATTTAGGAGTAGAATAGGAAAATAAATTATTATCAATAAAACCTTTAACACAATTGAAAATAAAAATAATGTTTCTTTTATATTTGGAAAAGAAGATTTTAGGCCACCATCTTGTAGTTATAGGAACACAAAGAGATTACTAAATGAACAACTAACTCTTCACAACTGACTTCTAGCAGGCTGCACCGCAGCCTCCTAAATCACACTACAAGCAGTGGCCGTTACATTATATTTAATTGTCATATATATTTAACCTTATAAATTAAAAAATAGTGGAAATTTAGTCTTATACTAATAATTATTATAGCTTGTTTTTTGTTTTTTTTCAAATTATTAACGATTGTTATTGTTACTACAGAGAAAAGAAGGTGGGTGGGGGATCTAATTCTCATACTCTAATTTTTAATTTGTATTCCAAAGGTACGAATTAATAATTATAATTATCTTTGGAGTTAGGAGCCAGTTTTCTTCTAAACAAACGATATAAAAAAATAAATAAATTTAAAAAGATTAAATTATATCAACAGCTATAATGACATTTTATTTTAACTTTTTTTTTTTTTTTTTTTTTTTTCGAATATTCGATTTTGCATTTGCATAAAATCTCTACGGCCAATAACTTTTAAAAACATTAAAAATTCATTTCAGAAACAAAATTTTAAAATTAGATTTTATATTTTTATACTTTCAAACATATTTGGTCCACCATATTATGACAGATGGAGTGGAATGACTAATTTGTCTAAGCTATCAATAGGCTTTTTATTTATTTATTTATTTTTATTATTATTTATAAAATGTTATATATATTTATTTTTTAAATGCATTTATTAGGTTAATTTCAATTATATTCTCTCAGATATATTCTTTATGGTGCATTAATTTATTGAGGTAAACAATAATGGCTGACACGGTCAATGAGAAGAGAATACAAAATGTAGGCTCCTTAAGAAAGCTACTTTGAGTTCGTTGACCTCTTCGTTGAGCAGGACGTGTGTAACCCACCAACCAAGATACAGCAGGTTAACTATATAGAACGCCATTGGTCGAATATGGACCAATCAAATCACACTTAAATTTCTCAGCGTCCAATTGACTGTAGCCCCTATGATTTGTGATTATGGCTAATGACAAGCAAAAAAATTATTTTTAAGTAGAAATTGTGGATATTAGTGCTAAGCTATCTCTGATCATCTGATAGAGAAAACAATGGCAGAACCACACTTATTCATATTATTTACTTATTTTATTTTTTTATATACATATATAGAAGGTGTAGTATTAAAGCCTATCAGCTGTTATTTTAACCATAACAACGTTATGGCAAGTTAGGTCTTGTTATTTTTTATTTTTTTTTATTTATTTATTTATTTATTTTTTTTTTTTTTTTTTTTTTTTTTTTTTCATAATTAGGATACAATGGATTTGTTTCCCCCTATTAACAGGTTCCTATTCATTAGTTATAAAATAAGTATATTTAATAATTACTTATATAACAGCACAATTAAATATAAATAAAAGTTAAGCGCACTATTCAAAATAGAAAAATAACATAATATTAGTTCGAGTATATCTAAATAATCTATTTATATAATAGATATCTATGACAAGTATGAATACGATGGTTCATTGCGTTCGGAAAACAAAAAACATGCAGGAGCTCAAAAAAACAGGTCAACAGAAAGTTTTTGAAAACTAATGCTTTTCAACTGTCATGCTTTCTCTACTCTTTATCTTTGCGCAGCATCTCATCGACAAGAAGAAGAAATAAAATGTGATCCGAAACGTCAGCACCAAATCAATTACATTATCTTGATGAGGGTGTTTTATTTTTTTTACCTCATCTGAACAAGCCTTTTTTTTTATTTTAAATTTATTGATACTTACAGCTGTATACACTAGATCCATCAATGATGAAAATTATTACAATGAAATGTTAATAACTTGTAAAGGACTACTCATTAATACTAAATTATTAATCAAGTACATAAGGTACAACAAACAACAATACTGCCGTATAAATCTGTACCACTACAACCCATAAAGGGGTTCAGGTACTAAGGTAAGGCTGTACTGTTTCTGAGTCAACGGTTGGACGCTCAGAAAATCGCTCAACTCCCAGGTTTTTCCTTAATTAAGGGTGCCCACCTAAACGAGGCTGGGTGTGCCCAAGGAGGGTCTCTCGACCCTGAAGCTGAGCCACGGGCGAAATAACGGCAGAATCAATTTTCTGCCTTTAGTCCGACTCGAACTCGGAGTTGCCCGGAAGCTTGATAGTCAAGCGGCTTACCCACTGAGCTAATGCGTCTCCCTATACTGCAGCGTAGGTCACGAAAAACTGCGTTATCTAACCGACTAAATTCCCAAATTAAAACTATTTAAAGGTAATAGTTTCACATATATGCTGAACATTTCGCAAATTTTCAAAAAATTTAAAGCTTTGTTCTTCCATCAACATAAGCAAAGTATTCTATGTGTAAATAATAATTAAGACAACTAAAACTAAATAATACAATCATTAATCGAACTAAGGGTGGTATTCGAAAGTATGTGACTTGACCTGAATGTAGAATAAGCTTAATGCTACTTCAGAACAGAAAATTGCTTTAAAAAAAAAATAAATAAAAAAGTGAAAATGAAAAAAAGTGCAGATAATTACAGATGATTAATTTCTGTTTTTAACAAACAACACTAAATAGTCAATAATCCTTCCAATATTAACTTCAAAACCACTGGTTCCTGATGCGAACAGAAAAATAAAGATGGCCACGTTTATTAGTTAAAAGCTGGCCATGTCTTATGTTTTTTAAATATAGTATCTTATGGCAATAATAGTTATTTATCATTAATAAATAATATCAATAGTAAATTAATAAATTAGGCGATAATAGTTCTACGATTATTATCTTATTATTAATTCACAATATGTTCTATAGGTAGCAGCACTAGCTAGTGTACTATAGATAGTCTTGTTCTTCACGAGTTGGACGAAACAGCAATGAATGAAAGTAGAATGTGATCAAGATTTTTATATTATTTTCTGTTTTAAAGGAATTCTTGAATTAAAATATATGAGGCGTTGAAGTCCGAAACCAACCCAGTCCAATTTCCAGAATTTTTTTTCAATAGATTTTCTACAGATTGTCTTTAGATGAAAGGTTTTCTCCCAAAAGTAGTTAAATCATAAAATTTCCATACAAAAAAATAAGGTATTTTCTTTAATAACTTTTAAAATCGACCAACTGTGAAAAATGATCAAAAATGTACTTTGCTGGTTTTGGAATTCAAAGCTTTATATCACATATTAAATCACTTCACCATACTAAGCAGACTGAGTCGACCCTCTTTTAAATGTGATAGTTCCTTCGCATTGAAATTCATAAAAATCACTGGAATGAAGGAAGTTTTGAACGAACAATAAACCATAAATCCATTAATAATAATTAAATATAAAATAAAAATCGTTCTTTATTAGTGTAACCTTTGCCCGTAACCCGTAATTGTTGATGACGAAGTTACCCGTTGGTAGAGCAGGATGTAGAGGAAATCATGCTTGAAGATTGACCCAGAAATCGACTACCACATCCTAAAACTACTGAAGTCAATTGACCACGCAATACAACGATATGACCATTATATGCATTATTAATACATTTTAATGATATTTCTTTTGTAATCGATTTCTGCAAACTTTCCAAAGTATATGAAAAGAAAATGGCTCTGGTAGTTGTTTAAAAGTCAATACAATGTCATATTAATCATACACTAAATTTACTTGCCCCTAAAGTTGTGAATCTGAAAAATATATAGATATTTTTACAAGAAATATAATAGCGAAATTGTAGCCAGAAATTAATGGTTTATTTTATTTTATCCGAAAAAATATTTACCACTGGGCAACGCAGGCATGAACCAGGAATCATGCCACATTTTCTACCCCTTAAAGTTATACTTTATAAATAAATGCAGTATTTTTTTAAATATTTAATTATAATTCAAAACATTAATACTTTTAAGGCATATTGCACTGCAATTTATTAGTAATTTACTAATATATTGCAGTGTAACATACTTTAAAAATATTAATTATATAAGCTTAAGCAATTTTATAAAAAAAGGAATTCTACAATTATTAACTGTCGAAAGGTTTTATTGAATTTTTTATTATTTTTTTATTTTATTTTACTATGAAGTACATTTTAAGGACTTGAATACGAGGTATGAGCCAAAAAGCGTTGCCCAGTGGTAAAAAGCATTCGGAAAAAATAAAATATATAATTATTTTCAAGAGATAATTTTGCGTTTATATTTCTTATGATATTGATCTTCTTATCATAAATATATCATAGATATGTTTTAAATATCGTAACATGTACCTAAGGAAGTTACTTGGATCAAGAAGAAAAAATGTTTTAAATTAAAACTAGATCTCCTATTAATAATTCACAATTTCTACAATAGGTAGCAGCACTAGCTAGGAACTGAGGCACTTCTCTTTCCGCTCTTCCCGCCTTTTCCTAGTAGCTTAGTGATAAAAATGAAATTTTTTGTGTCCTTACATTTTTACATTTCACATTTACTTCTGTAAAGTAATTTCATTAAAATTACTGTCGCACGTTAAATAAGGCTGAATTTAAATTTAAATAAAATATCTTCGTCGATTCGGTAAAACGGCTCATAGGATCTTTTATATGATAATAATTTGGCATATTTAAAAACAAGGAGTTGAACTTTAGTGCTCTACAAAACAGTCCTTCGAAAAATCCTCAATACTCATCATTATTTCACAACCAACATCCGTAACCATCTAAATGTAATTAGTTTGGCCCAAACCAGATGCTTATCCTACCATGATAAGATTCATACCAACTCGAATCCACTAGTATTCCAACTTGCCTACAAAAAAAATTTCAAAAGTTGTTACAAAGATTACACATATGAGATATACTATATTTCATATACAGAATCTATTATACAAAAATGAGTTATGAAAAATAGATCAAGAGCAAAGAATTGCCGAATAATAAATTTTGCGCCGATTTTCAAAACAAAAACCGCTATGTCCAACACATAATAGAAATCGTCTGCTTATGCAAGCATGCATTGAAATTGAAAATTCAGAAATTAAAGACCACTTCAAGCACAATATATTCAATATATCCAATATTCAAGATATATTTAAAGAGTGATCAAGTTTTTTGTTAGTCCAAAAATTAATTTAATTAATTTGTAATTTTTTGCCCTCCTGTAGAATAAAAAAACAAAAAAAACATAGCGGGTTTTGATTTGCATTGTAATGCAAATACCTCTTGGCAGAATTTAAAGAAATAACCTAATGCTCTAGAAGGTCCCTAGGCCATCTTCTTTTAAGTCAACTCGGAGGGTAGGTACACCTTAAGTTAACTGACTTCTTCTATTTTTGTTAAACCGATTTGTACCCGGACTTAAGTTACCACAGCGGCCATTGAAATCCCCCGGAATACTCTTGAGACAGTACACTTGACAACCGTAAACAGGAATTTTAAAATTCCAGCTTTGTTTCTAGGACTGGCTCAACCGGAAGGCCTACCCACCCCCTGGGTAGGAAGATAATGCATGGCCATCAAGTATCGGCCATCAAGGGGGTCAACGAACTTGGGAGGGGAAAAAACGGGGGTTGGGGTTAGGGAGCATCAACCTCAACACCGCAGAGCAGCTGAAGGGTCAGGTACACACATTTCATGTAATTAACGGTCCTTGGTTAACAGTTATTATTTATAATATTTAAATGTAAAGATAAGTTGGGATGCTTCGAACTTGATAAGTTTTTTCTATTCTATCAAAGATAAGCATCATCAATCAATTTTTTTTTAATTATTTATTAATTTTATTGATACGATGGGCGACTCCATCGTACTAGGCATGTAACCGTGGGTTCATTCAACATTCCTAGTTACAAAAATAACTGTCCTATAAGTCACATATAATAATAATAAAAATATAACTCTGTGGACTTTTGAAAAATAGACTGAAATCGAATAAAGGCGGTGAGATTTTAAAATGAGAATTTTTGTATTAAAAAGTGGCAAAGTTATTGATTCCTACATCATCGGTCGCATTTCAGTTCTACATTCCTAGAGCCCGGAAGGTCGTCATAAACTTCTTCGTTATTCATCCATTTGAATGAATTCCGTTTATGTATATCATTAGGTTTTATCCTAACTATAACCACTTTTAAGAATGATAAAACCTTGTGTAGTATGTGTAAAATTAACATGTTTTTTTTTTAACCGTTTCTGAAAATATGTATTTTCACGGGGCATTGGTAACTTCCGTGTCAGAAGTCGTGTAACTTTTTTCTTTCAACGGAGCTTATGCTTTTGATTTCTCACTTATGCTAGTATTAGATTTTTTAAGCTACTTCTTATCAATTGGAAAATAAAATGAGTAATGGTACCTATATTTTTATTTAAAATAATAATTTTTTTTTTTTTTTTTTTTTTTTTTTTTTTTTTTTTTTTTTTTTTTTTTTTTTTTTTTTTTTTTTTTTTTTTTTTTTTTTTATCTAGAAAAGAAAAAAACTGCTTGCATTCATGTATTAACATTAATATTTGTAAAATGTTAAAAACAATGAAATTATTTATTTATTAATACTCTGTTTTCATGATGATAAGTTACTATAATAAGGATTAAGAACTGTACGAAGTATTTTGGATTGTAAGGATTGGATACTTGAAGAATTGGAAGGTATAGTGGAGCCCTAAATCTCAACTCCTTAAATCCAAATAGGTCTAATTACTGTCATGTAAATGAGTATTGTATAATCAATTAGACTCATTAACATTTAAGTTGAGATATGAAATTTTACAATAATAAGAAATACTTTTATGTAATTATAAGAAAAATATCACACAAATTATATAATCTGGTTATAGCATTTCGAATAAAACTTTGACAAGATCTCTGTAGGTGTTGCTGGGATCGAAAATTTTACGACAGTTTCCTGATCAAAAATTTAAAGTAATCTATTGTTTATTAAACATTTGTTAGAACATTAGAATACAGTTTATGAGCTATATTTGTTGAATAGAAAAAAGTCACTTTTGAAACTCCTATTTTCTCCCAACATTGTTTATTTCGAATAATCATTAATTGTTAGTTTATTTTAATTTAATCCTTTCTATTCTAAAATATAAATTAGGAAACAGTAGATTATAGATTGACATATCCATGATCTATAGGTTTTGTCAGTCAGGGAGGAGTTGAATTTTTAAATCAAGGTATTGGTTCGATTTTTTGGTATCAGTACAGGCACTAAGATTTTTTTTTTATATTCACACTTTGATAATCGTAACCGTATACACAACAAACAATAAGTAAATGTGCGTTAATATGATGAAAACGACATGTCGATAATTTGTGAAGAACTACTCAGTAGCTACAATACTATAGAAAGCCACTTGGCCATTTTCTTTTCAGCGCCTCGGAGTATTATCAAGAGAGACAAGTTGGGAGACTAGTGGATTCAAGTGGGCATGTAGCTTGTCATGAGAGGATAGATATCTCGTTTGAGCCAAAATATGGATTTAGATCGTTATGGATAATTTTATTTGTGACATAATAGAAGCATTGAGGATTTTAAGAAGGAGTTTGGATTGTAAGGATTGGATACGAGAAGAATTGGTAGGTTTAGCGGAATCACCAAAGCTCAACTTCGTATGTCCAAATAGGTCTAATTACTGCCATGTAAAAAAGTCTTTTGTAATAAATTGGGAGCTTTAAGCGCTTGTCTTAAATGTTGGATTTTTTGTTGTTTCAAGTATCGTATATTGACGATTTAAAAATTAAGTTAATCAGCGAATCTTATGAATTTCATATATCATTTACCAAATTTTTTAATCTATTTTTTTTATCATTAAATTATATATAGTATACTTACAATTATTTATTATATATTTATTATTATCCTCATACTAGAGGGGACATGGGCCTTGAACATAGCCATATTTCCCAAGGCCATCAACACGGCTTTCACTCGTCATTCAAGTTCGTAAATACTTTTCTCGTAAGTGGCGCAACTTATAATCCAACGGAAAAAACCAGCAACAATCTCTCACTAGTTAGCTTTGTAATTCCATTTAATAGATCTTTCATAGTAATTATACTCTAGTGAGCAATAAAAATGCTATACTTGGCTTCAGATTTCTAAAGATTATGTTCAGGATGTGATACTCTTTTAAGGATAAATCTCTAAATAAAAAACTCGTTTTGTAGATTGAACATATAATTAATTTTTTTTTTCTTTAATGTAATATGAAATTAGCATTCTCAAAATAACCCATTATGGGTACAGATGGGTATAGATGGGGATAGATGAGAAGAGGAAGATGGGCGACTATGATAGGACACAGCTTCAATGAAACGATCTCATTGAGTTAAAACGCCTTGCAAATTGTTGAAAGAAGTTGCAGATCACCGAAAGTGGTAACGAAATATTAGGGGTGGACTTACCCTGCATGCACTAATAGTCGAAGAAAAAAATGTCGAAAACTAAAAAGATAATTAACAAGCCGTCATCTTGATTGAACTACACCAATTAACATTATCTGTTAAAACCAGAGTTTGAAACCAATAATTATTTTCTCTTAAAAATAATTAAATAATTATAATATTTGATTATTAAATTAAAAATTGAGCTTGAATATCTATGAAATATTTTACCGATCTTTGATGTTTATTTATTAAATTGTGATAAAATAAATAAATAAAATAAAATATTGATCACAAAATAAAAATCACCTTTTACTAGTATTTATTTAATTAAAGTTAATTTAAGTATTTATTTAAAGTTAATTTATTAATATATTTACATTATTAATGGACACATTTTGTAATATATATATAATAATTCAAAAAGGGCAGAAGCTACTGTAAACATACAGCTAGCAGGGGTGAGAGCTTACGGTGGGGAGGAGGGGAGAAGGTCCCATTTTTGGTTTTATCGATTATATCATGAAAACGATGGACTCTAGAAAACTATACTACAGATCAAAATTAAAGCTAATTAAATTTCGTATAAAATTTTTTTATAGATATTTGTCAAACGTTCAACGGTTTTCAATAAATAAGTTATTAAAAATCGATAATTTTTGAGAAAAAATTAATGTTTACCTCACTTTTTGTTAAACATTTGCTTCAAGTGCCAAAAACGTATATATGAAATCAAAGTAAATTTAATGCTCTACATCATAGATTCTGACATTTTTTCTTAGAAACAATCATGGAAGTCACAAGAAGGATATGTTTGATTAAAAGTGAGGTAAAAATTATTTTTTTGCGAAAATTATCGATTTTAAAGAACGTATATCTCGAAAACCGTTAGACGTTCAACAAATAAGTATATAAACAATTTTATAGGAAATTTAATTAGATTTAATTTTTATTTGAAACAAATTTTAATAATGTTCATCGTTTTTAAGATACAATTGAAAAACCCAAATATAGGACCTTCTTCCCTCCCCCACCGATAGCGTTCCTAGCGAAACTCTGGGGTCCAAAATATTCGCATATTTCATGCACTCTATAATACGTTTTTAAACTGGATTAATTGATATAATTGTTGCAATATAGGACAAAATAAAAATTTTGTATTCGCAAAGCCTTCGAATAAATGTTTAAAACAAAAGTGCAAAAATCGTTCAATTATTTTTGATGGTATTTATGTGTGTAATATGATACGTCATATCCAAAAATACCACCTGTCCTTTCATGAGAAATTGAGGTAAGAATTGTAAAAATTAGAAGGACCCTTTTCTCCGAGTTGAAAAAGAATGATTTCAATTGAAATCTCCAAGGCCGAAGCAACAAATGCGTTTTGCCACTATAACAAGTAAAGGAAAACCTATGAGATTTTTGGATTGTTCAGCATTCAGAACTTTCAAAATATATATATAGAGAGATAATTTTGAAAAATGTATATTTCTGATTTTAAAAATTTTTAAGTCGAAAATTGTTATCATCGTTAAACGTAAATATTTAATTTTAAAATAATGATTTTTTTCACTTATGATCTAAAATAAAAATCACTCTCAATAAAAATCATCAAATGATCTTTAAAAAGTTCAGATAAAAATTTTGATCGGATTTGATATTTTTAATTAACAATTTCAAACCCTGGATTAGGGAGAGATATATGCTTTATTGATATAAAAAAAAAGAAAAGATGCTGCCGCCCGACTTTATTGGGTTGCTACACACACAGCCTACTTATCTATCTACCTTAAGATAACACTATAATTCATAATATTTATAATTTGGTTATAATTCTAGAATATAATACTTAATACTAAATACTAGACAAACTTATAATTTTTTTTTCTTTTTAAATAGAACCGTTGCATAATTGCCGGACTCTGGTAGCCATAGTAACGAACTAACAGCATATAAACACAATATTAATTTAATGCAATCTGATAATATAAATCTACCTAAATACATGCTAAAACTAAATAAAAAGGTTTTATTTTTGAATAAGCTAATAACAGTTCAATTGTTGTTTTGAGACAGGTTTACGCTTCTTCCATTTTAAAAGAACGGAAGGATACGACTCGTTACAAACAAGACAAATAAAGCTTGGAATGGGATATAGGAAAAAAAACAAAACAAGGTCAGAGCAACGGAAATAGTTCCGTAAAAGCTAGTACAACTTTATTTAGAATGAGTGAAGAGAAAGTAAACCTGTTCTGGAGTAAACATATTACGAATCACACAACTCTAACGAGGGGTATCAAGGTAGTCGGTCAACGCCCTTCTCTAACTACAATATCAACACTATAATTAACAACAATAATTAATATAATTATCTAGAATATAGATATCATATAATATAGATGTGCTATAAATTCTATCTTAACCGGCGCAAACAAACGAGGAAAATTCGTAAAGTATTTAAATTTATTTTTATTTTTTTAAAACTATTTATTGATATTTACAACTGTATATATGTACAACACAATGTACAATACTGTATATGTGTATATGTACAACAAGTAAGATTGAGGAAAATGATTATCATGACGTGTTATTGTATATATACTTCAATAAAAGTTCGATAATAGAAGCTCTCTTGGGCATCTTTTGTTTCGACGCCTCGGAGTATTATCGGGAATGGAATGTGAAGTAAGTTGAGAGACTAGGGGATTCAACTGGGTATGGAATTTACTGTCAAAGGATAGGTATCTGGATTGCGCCAAATCAGTAACACATGGAACATTCAGATCTTTATGAATAGGTTTGTTTGGGACTTAATGATTAGCATTGAGGATTTTGCGAAGGATTGTGGATTGTAAGGATTGGATATGAGAAGAATTGGAAGGTTAAGTGCACCCTCAAAGCTCAACACTGTATGTCCAAATGGGTCCGATTATGGTCCTGTAAATACGTCTTCATTTACAGTTGTAATTCATTGTGAGTTTTGAATGCTTGTCCAGTAAATTTTGGAGTAGTCGGAAACGACGAAAAGTTCCTTGTAATTAACTTTTTTATTCTAGGAGGTCTTTCATACAGCTCCTTTTCGGCCTTCTGTAAGTGTTTACTGGTATTTCCGTTGTGGCAATATCGTTTATGAGTGTGTTAGGATGTCCATGTAATTATTCGTGGAATCATATGTTGTAGGTTCGTATTCTTTCCAGGGTGCTTTCGAGGTAGTCCTGAAGGTCTTTGAAAAATTTGTATTTTGTTAATATTAGTATTTTTAATTGTTTCATATATCTGCAAAGTGTAGGTCCGAATAGTTTTCTGTAATTAATTATAAGTGTTAATTTTTTGTTTAAGGGGTAGAGTTAAGTGTGTGGAGGAAAATTAATACAGAAGTCTTATTTGAGCGTTTTGCTTTTTTCTTAATGTTTGGATCCCATGTGTGCTGTCTTGGAAAACCGGAGAGCACGCTTCATGTCGAAGAGTAAACGTAATATGTTGTGATTTGTCCTAATTTAAACAGTTTTTCCAATGATAAGGTCAGTCATGTAATTTTTTATGTCTTGTAAAAATTACTTTGTCGTCTGCAAATGTCGCTGTCAGATTGTTAATTTTGCTTACTTTCCATTTAATAATAATATAATGTTTACCTTCTTTTGAAAAATAATAAAAAGGTCGAAATTGCAAAGCAACAGAGTACTTTAACAAAACTATACACACTGACCTACGCATACTAATAGTCAATGAACACATAGGGGACGTTCTGCTAGATGTTTCAAGATAAATTACATGGAAACCCATATAAAGTCAATGATGGAATAGCTATATCTCATGCGGAGAATAAGAAAAGGACACGGTAATATAACTGGATAACTTAAAAGTGAGTAAAACAATGGCAAGGAATGACACAAGGTGACATTTCTCCTCATGTCTAACATATCAGTTGTTTTATACTGATATTTCAGCACTTCTTCTGTTTGTCATATTTGTATTTAACATGTGCAGACCTATGACTAAAAGTTAAATAAAAAAAATTAAAATGATACTTTGGTTTGAAAATTTCTGTACCTCTACAAAGACTGGGTATGCTCCACAGGGGTCTCATTAAAGGTATTCCCCCAAAACATGATTAAGAATGACAACAAAATGAGCCCTTCACTAATGATATCGATGTCAAAAATGAGCAGTTTGGTAATTTTTTTCTTATTTCGCGAAAATTGATAACCAATTTTTGTTTTTAAAATTTTCTACAGTGGTAAATAATGACCTATGTAAGGAAAATATTTTTTGAGGATTTTCTTTTCTGGTAAATGGCAACCGTTATATTTAAATTTCTTTATTCTCAATAGAATACTGAGCTACTTGTTTGTTAATTCCAAAACATAGATACAGCAGTAATATTGAGAATATGGTTAAAAAAATTTTAAAATATGTAATAATAATTTTAATAAAACAGCTGTTTTATTTATTAAATCATGTAAGCAGAGCAGTATTTCTTTTGGCGTATTGTTTTTATTCCATTTAATTTTCAATTTTAAGTTTTCACCCCATTCACTTTATTTGTTATAGAAATTGAAAAATAACAAGAGTATTTCACGTATATATTTTTTTAAATTATTTAGCTTCAATTTTATTTCAATCAAAATACCCATTCAATTTTGAGGGGTTTTAATACATTGCAATTCTTCTTAAAATCCTGAATAATCCTCATTATATCACAAATAAAGTTAACCATGTGTCGCTGATTTGCTGATACCTATACTTTCTAGTTTCTTTATTTACTTCCGGTTAGATATCTTAATTACACATTTTTTTTTAAATTATTCAATCATTATTTATTATTCACGACCCCACAATATAGGTAAATAATAATCGATTGTACAGTATTCTATTTTTAACTTCTTAGCTCATTATCCCAATGACAGGAGTAGAGTACCACTGGGTTCAACAACTTGGCCGCGAAGGCCTTGCGAAACAAGGGTAACGGCCAGTTTCGCAAAGCTATTCCTCCGCCAGGTCAGGGATATGAATACACAGCTCCCTGCCTCTTATTCTTTTGTCTACCATCTTTTTTCTTTTACAATCTAAAAAAATTGTTTTTCTTCTTAAGGAATCGATTTACTTTCAATCGATATCTAACTACTGCCAATCACTAATGAAGCTATTAATTGCTTAAATTTATTTCTATAGACTACTCCAACTTATAATAGAAAAAGGTTCAAAGCTTTCTATAAATTATAAAAGACATTCGTAAAACAGTAATTAGACCTATTTGGACATACGAAGTTGAGCTTTGAATCTGCACTAAACCTTCGACATCTTCTCGTATCCAATTATTACAATCCGAAATTCTTTGTAAAAAATCTCAATGCTTCCTATTATTTCACGAATAAACTTATACATAAAGATATTAACATTCCATATTATTATATGCCTATCCTTTCAAAGTATACTTTATACCCATTCAAATCCACTAGTCGTCCAGATTGCTTCACACTCGATTCCCTATTACAAAAGAATATAGACAAGAGACCCCCAAACTCTAATATAATTAGTTTCTCTCTCAAGCCAACCCATGCAATGAATGATAACTGTATATTTATGACTTCATTTGTTGATTGTGATTTCATTTCAGGTGAACATCAAAGTTTTAAAATTAAAAATAAAATTATCTTTCAATACAAGGGTCACCTGTGGTGTAGTGGTTAGCATAGCAACCTACTAAACCCAAGATCGCGGGTTCGCAGCCCGGCAGATGACCTTAGGATTTTTTAAAGGGAGTAAAAAATCCTTAGCTATGCCGTCCTTCGGAAGGGACGTAAAATGGGGGTCTCGAGCCTGTGCGATGTCAGGTACTCGTTAAAGATCCCTATCCTAATTATACCTGGATAGGCAAAATTTAGGACTCCCACCGTAGCATCGTCCGATTAGCCATAGCAGCATAAAGTGACGTTAAACGAAATAAACAATCTTTCAACACACTTTTAGGTTACGATTTTCTCTTCAACAATGGAAAACAAAAATAAATATTTTTCACAGATAAACATCGTATTTCCAGAGAGTGTGATTTTATAATGAATTAACTTTAATCCCAAAACTAAACAGGGCAGCTTACTCCATATTTTCTTTGAAAAAGTAAAAGGTTATAGAAAAACATTATTCATTTGAGAATATTATACACTAATTTAAATTGAAGATACAATTATAATTTTGCGTTTAATTTTAATCTTCAGTTAGTAAGATACTAAGATTTATTCGGAGGGAGGCGCAGTAGCTCTGTGGGTAAGGCACTTGACTATCATGCTCCCGGGCCCGATTTCGAGTCCGACTGAGAGCAGAAAATATATTTTGAGCGTGAATTCTAGCCAAATAACCTCCTTTCACAACCGTTGGCTCAGAAACAGTACAGCCTGCCTAAGTACTGAATCCGAGACCCTTCATGATTTGTATGTGGTACAGATTTTTTTTAAAAAGATTTATTCGAAAAAATTGTAAATACAGTTAATAGATAACATAGAACAAGACAACCGAGACAGACTGAATTGGCCAAAAGATTTAACCTTGTTTTTCTTAAACGTAACCTAATCGGCTATTAATGAAAACCATTTGTTCAATACCCTATTCTCAGCATCTATAAACCACAACAAACTATTCTCAGCTGCACATATATTTGATTTAAACTGTACTGATAATTCATATCTTAAAGAGTAATAACATTTAGTGAAAAATTGTTAAAATAATGTACATGTGGTGAAAAGTTTTTATTAATTAATGTTGTCCTGGTTACCAAATTATATGTAACATCTGGTTATATTGTATTGTTGATGAATGTGTTATTATGAGTTTAATAAAGCCTTATTATCTCGTCCAAGGTCTATTTAAATTATCACAGTACATGTAAAAAAAATTATTAAAATCCTAAAGGAATCCATACAACTACTACGTAACCGTGCAAAGAGGTATAAGGGAATTTATTAAAATCGTTAAACTGTATTATTAGTAACCTCTTAGATACAAATCACTAGCGCTCGTTACTGGATGCAATTCGAACTACTAATAGCAAAACATTTGTAGAGGAGGTTATTTCACGTGATAGAGAATCTTAGACCTGGTTTGTGTTATGAGCCTTGGATTAATATAGTTGTTTAAGTTCAGTGAGTTTTTTTTACATATTGTAAGGATATGCTCCAATGGTTGGAAAGTGTGATGCTGAAACTTGTCAACTCATCCAGTCTTTTAAAAAGAAATTTGCATGTTCAGTGGATTTGAAATGTTTGGAATGGAAGGTGAAGTATCTTTTTAATACAGTGTTTATTGCTAATAATTAATACGGTAATTTACGCAGTGAATAACTATTAACTTTGATGTTCTATATATCATTATTTCAATGATATATTGAAGAACTTATAAAAGTAAGTCTTTTCCTTCATGTTTTATTTGCTTATGAATAAAAGCTGATAGTTTTAGATTGAACCTTTTTTTTCGAGTTCATAGGGATGTGGTTTGTTGGTTTTGGGGTCTTAGCTTCCCTGTGTACTCCAATTAGGGCAGGTTTCCATCTCTAAACCATAATTCAACAACTTCAACAGTTGATTTTTGTTCCGCGATTCTCAAATAGTCAAAATTAATTAAATTATTAGTTTTTGACCCCCTGCTCCTGATAATATTAGTACACCTAATTATTAATAATCAATTTTTACTTTAATTATAAGTATAAAAACTTTTTAAAAATATTATGTAACTAATTATATGTCTTTAAAGAAAACACTGACAGTAAAATAAAATGGATTACAACTATTCCTATTATTATATATTGCTCATTGTAGTTTTGTGACCCCCCTATCATATCACCACGACCTGCAGGTTGAGAACCCCTGCTTTACACCATTCAGATCATATGATAATTTTTGGTCTGTATTTTTAGGTTATATCAGTGAATTCAGTTTCTGTTGTGATAATAGAAATCCTTTTAGAATACATATTTTAACATTTTCATCCTTAAGTCAAAATAGAGTATTTTTTTTTTTTTTCAATTTTGTTTATATCCTTGTGTACTCTTTGTTTATACACTGGCTAGTAGAGGTTTCCTCTAAATTTTCTTATTTCGTCTTAAAAAAGGTTCTTTAAACATGCTTTTTTCCAGAAGAAGAAACCACCAGTTAATTTTGTGTTTAGACAGTCTTTCAGATTATTGTTTTTTATCCTGGGTTGTACTGATTTTTTTATCGTTTTTATTTTTTATATGATTTCTTTTAAACTATGTTTCTTCATTTATAACTATTTCTCCATGAACAGTATAATATCACGATTAAACTAGCAATACTCATATTATGTGCAGGGTGCATGGAGCGTATTTTATTTTTAATTCCATAGGGGTACTATGGAAGAGAAAACAATAAAAAATAAATAAATATATGTTTGTATGTTGACTCATATATCTGTGCCTCGGAGGTACAGAACACTATGTCCTTTCTTTACCAAAATACATTATTACATATTCTTATTCACCTTTATTACTTTATACAGAGGTATAGAATTCTATGTCCTAGACAAATTAATTGTAAGGTAAGTTACATAAAAATGTTTCTTTTTTGGAGGGGGGAGGTCATAACGTCCTTATGTACTCCAAAATGGACAGGAAGGACGGGTTACCAACCTATTCTAGCCTGGATGGAAAAGTTGAGATTCATTTCGTACATATAAGTATAATAAACTGTTCAGGAAATGAATATGTGCATTTTTTTTTTAATTAAAACATAGCAGTAACTGTTGCATTGCTTTAAAAGTATGATATATGATATATTTGATGTAATCTAATCAATATTATTCAGTTAGCTTGCTTTTTTGGAGAGGCTTTAAAGTGTAAAACCTCTGTGTCGGCAATCTTTTTTTTTCTATGATTCTCAGTTTACTTCTACTATTTCAGGACATTTTGGACCATTGGATAGCCTTGCCACCTGGTGAGTGTGAAAAGCATCAATCAAAGCTATTAGCTTCGACGGTTGAAAATGAATTGATATTGAAATATCCTGTCAAAAAGTCTTATCAGTTGTCATTTTTAAAGTATTTGATACAAAAAGTAGGAACTATCTTTTGTTATTGTTATCAATAGTCTTAGTTTATCTTCATATATATTCTTAAAAATAATTTAATAAATCGTATTTCCAGACTGAAGATTTAAACATTCCTTTCGCTGAGGCCTATGAACTATATGTTAAACTATTAAGTAGCTCAGAAGACGACCTAGTAGATTGTTATAAACATTATTTTTTCGAAGATAAAAGTATCATTTTAAAGGAAAATAAGAATTTTATTTCCGGCGGTACAACTGGCCTATGTTCATGGGAGGTTAGATTATATATATTTTTATTTTTAATATCTATAATATGTTTGATTGGGTGTATCAAAGAGCTTAGATATAATATTAATGTTTAAATTTTATTTTCCTAATAGTATTTATGAAGTTGTTATACTTCATTGAAATCTGCTCTAGTCATCTTTTCTTCGTCTGTTTTGACATCGTTTTTGTCCTCAAGAATATCTAAGGATTGATTGAAGCGTTTGGTATTTAAGGTACTAATTTAATACTTTAGGGTTTTACACTTTTGTGCTTCTATAAAACTATTTTTATTTCACTTATTCACTTTTTACTTATTTTGATGTTTATATAATTTCTGCTTCCACCTGCATCTGTAGTTTTGATGTTAATTGTGCTCACATTTATTTTGATTTATTTATGAAATATTTTTCTGTATTTTTTTCTGGTTTAAGTTTATACATTTTCTATTTATATGTGATATAATTTATTTATTTATTTTTATTTACTACTAAAAACCTAATTGACAAAAAAATGCAGTGGAAATAAGAAGTTCTTGAGTAAGGGTGATGGGGTGGTTTTTGAAATAGAAGGTTATGTGCTTATCATATCAATCATAGCTACAAATAATTATTAATTATTTAAATTATGTTACCACATAATTTTACAATGTATTTATTTTCAAAGCATATTGCTATTTAACTATTATCATATAACTGGAATCACTGACCTAATTTTTGATCCGATTGGAGATGACTTCCTCATGCTTATCCAGACATTTAAAATTTTTACTTTAGTCGCTGTCAATCTCAAATCAGTCCATAAATAAATTTTGTTCATATTCTGAAAATATGGTTACATTATTGATATTTTTGTAATCTAATTATTAAACTATATTTTACATATGCAATAAATTGATATAATAATATATTCAATTCATTATTTTATTACCTATTATGCTGAAGGAGTTGTAATAATATAAGTATTTATTTGGCATAACTCCTATTTATTCAACTTTTGTAGCTACATGTTTTGGATATAATGCTATAAAACATGTAACTACAAAAGTTAAATAAATAGGAGTAATGCCAAATAAATACTTAAAAATTGAATTCATTATGTTTTAAGGTCACAGTTTGGTTACAAAGCTTTAGTTTCAGCATACTTATGGTTCAGAAATGCTATTTTAGATAATACAAAAAAAAAAAAAAAAAAAATTAATATCTTTTTTAGGATTTGTGATGAATCTATATTACAAACATAATTTCTGAAAATATAAAAAATCTTTGTTTTATTATTTCTGTTTTGTTTTTTTTCTCTTTTGATTTTTGTTTTCATTGCTGTCTGTGTGTACTTTACTTTAAATTTGTATTGTCATTTATTTGATTTTATATATTTATATGTAATGGATATATGTCATTTTGTGTTTATTATTGGCATGAATTGTTAAATGTTGCGTATTTGATTTAAGTGTTATTGTCTATTAAATTAAGTGTTTTACTTATTTACAATTGTTCGATTTCTATTTCAAAACTCTACACGTGCTATAGTTTTTGTAACTTTTGATTGCACTATTTTTTATGTGTCACTTGTGCATATTTTTGTCGTGTCAACTGGAAAGTATCAAATACAAACAACCTTGACTATAACAAGCATTGAAAAATTATTCAAATCTGATGCAAGATCATAATTTTTTTTATTTAATTTAAAATTCAAATTCAATCAATAATAAAATTTTCTCGATAACCTACGGTTCTATTATTGTTTAGAATCAGTCTAAATTCACTCTTTGTGCACATTGGTACTTTAGCAACTGTAATATGTTAACTATGAAAGTTGTGTAAAAAAAAATTTGTAATGATACTTAACGGTTAACACACATTTTTTTTTTTTCAAATAAAAAACAATAAATTGTTTTTATTCCATTTTGAAAGTGATGGATTATTTGAATGTTGAAAAAAATTATGATTTTTTTTGAGGGATCAGCTAAAATGTCTTTTTAAATTCAATTCAAGTCAATTGTAAATTGCATGAAATATGCGATATTTTTTTACTTCATAGCTTCGTTAGGTGTAGTTAGAAAGTAAACATACTATAAGTCCCCCGCCCCTGGGGGGTGAGCTTACGGTGGGGGAGGAGAGAAGTTCTCATATTTGGATTTCTCGAAAACGGTGGACTATAGAAAAATATGTTTTAAATCAAAATAAAAGCTAATTAAATTTCCTATTAAATTGATTTGATATATATTTGTCAAACTTCTAACGGTTTTCGAGATATATGTTATTGAAAATCGATAATTTTGGGGAGGGGGAAAATGTTTGCCTCTTTTTTTTTTTTTTTTTTTTTTACATTTGCTTCTAGTGTCTTTCATGATCGTTTCTCAGATAAAATGTCAGAAAGTTGTAGAGCATTAAATTTACTTTAATAGCATATGTATATGTATATATATTTACATTTCTGGCACTTAAAGCAAATTTTTGACAAAAAGTGAGGTAAAAATTTTTGTTTTTTTTAAATTGTTGATTTTCAATAACGTATATTTCAAAAAACGTTGG
This sequence comes from Euschistus heros, assembly GCA_003667255.2. Taxonomy (NCBI): domain Eukaryota; kingdom Metazoa; phylum Arthropoda; class Insecta; order Hemiptera; family Pentatomidae; genus Euschistus; species Euschistus heros. Next base: position 2,698,540 of record RCWM02000082.1, read on the forward strand.
AAGTTCGACAAATATGTATGTAATTAATTTTATAGGAAATTTATTAGCTTTAATTTTGATTTGAAACATGTTTTTTTAGAGTCCACCGTTTTCCAGACATAATCAGAAAATCCAAAAACGGGGCCTTCTCCCCTCTCCCCCACCATTAGCTCACTCCACAAGGGCAGGGATTTTTAGTATTTTTACCTTTTAACTACTCATAACCATGAACTCAAAAATTATTGCATATTTTATGCACTGTACACCTCTCACATTATTCCACTTATTGACTGGACTTGAAATGTTTTCCTTTTACATTCTTTTTATTATTTATGTCAATTTTTTCTATTTTAGGCCTATATAATTAACTTTTTTTCTTTTCTTTTTTTTTTCTTTTATATTAATGTTGATATACCAACATCATTTTTCTCATTGAAGGTCTTAGATTCATTTCTTTGCTAAGAGAGTATTGTTTTAGATTTAACTGCCTGTTTCTTCTTCTCTATGAACAGCCAGGTCCCCTCTGTATAGAGGCTGGGAGTGCCTCTAGAGGGTCTGTCAATCCCGAAGTCATTATAAATTTAATTACAGTTAAATGTTAATTTTGAAAAAATAGTCAGTTATTTTCTTTTGATTGGACAACCTCCATCTTGCATTGTCTAGTAAATTATTTATGGTGATGATTTCTGAGTAGAAATTGAAATTTGTTTCGGTCTTAAGATCAAAGGATCTGTAGAATTTTCCTTAACTCAAAGTGATTGAAGTTGGTGATTCTTCTGCTTCATCTTTATACTGATATACTAACAGTTCACCACAGATAAGGGAAACATGAAGACCAATGAATTAAATCTTCGAACGTTATCTTACCACAATTAGGTAGAAGGCTCCACTCTGATTCGGTGTCATAGAATTTGTTTAAAAGAAAACAGCACAGGTCTATTTATTGCTTAATCACAGAAGTGAAAACTTCAAGTTATAAAACTACAACTGCTTTTAGCAAGAGGACCCAACATATTTTTTTTTTTTTTTTTTTTTTTTTTTTTTTTTTTTGAAGTATTTTCAATCACTGAATAATTCAAAATTATTAGGAGTCAACTGTAATTCCAATATTTCTGTGTATAAAAAAATTAAGGAGAGACAATTTTTTTTTTTTTTTTTTTTTTTTTTTTTAAGAATGGTAGATTTTCAATCATTAAAAAAAAAAAAAATATCAATAGATAATTAAAAACTTCTTTGTCGTTTAAGTTAATATTTAGTAATTTATAATAATTTAGTAAGTTTCATGTTCTTTAATCATTTATTGTCCATAAAAAATATAAGGACAGTCTAGCAAAAATGCTCTCAGAATGTATTAATGTATTCTTTAAAGGATGACAGTTAATTTTGTTTTATATTTTATAGTGAAATTAAATAATTTTTATATTTTAATTTTAGGCTGGGAAAACCTTGGCTAATTGGAGTTTATGTCAGCTTGAGCTGTTAAAAAATAAAACAGTTATCGAACTTGGCTGTGGATCGGGATTGACAGGTCTCGTCATTATTAACGCAAAACTACCACCAAAGAAATACATTTTCACCGATTGTCATCCATTAGTTCTGGACCAACTTAAACATAATCTGAATATTAACATATCTGGTAAAGACTGGCCCCGTTTGAAGGATAAGACTGTCGTCAACGTCATCAATTTCAATTGGGAAGATACTTCAAATATAGATTTAGAGAGTTTTAAAGAAGCAGATTTAATTATTGGTGCAGGTTAGTGCTTAATTTATATTTGGATTTATAAAAAAAAAAATTGGTAATTGTAGAATGGAAACATTAAAAATAAAAAAATCTATTACTCCTGCAAGTAGCAGAAGAAGGCCTGGTAGGCTTTATAAAATGACTAAAAGAAAAACTGAACCTATTGAAAGTAAATATTTTAATAGAGAGGTGAAGTGTAGAGAAAAGTGGATACCACCTCGCTCTCCATATTCTTTGATTCAGGAAGATTTGTATTCTGACCCATGGCAGCTGTTGATAGCGACGATATTTCTGACTAAGACAGCTGCCTCTAAAGCAATTCCTCAAATTCATAAATTTCTAGCAAAATGGCCGACACCGGAAAGCGTCATTAATGCAAATTATGATGAGATTTTCACTTTTATAGCACCTCTAGGGCTTGGAAATACAAGAACAGAGGTGATATTGAGGTTCTCCCATGAATATTTGGAGAAAGATTGGAAATATCCAATAGAATTACATGGGATTGGAAAATACGGGGATGATTCTTACAGGATATTTTGTATCAATGAATGGCGTGATGTAAGACCGGATGATATTCCTTTAACAATGTATAGAAATTGGCTCATTGAAAATGAAAAACAATTAGGACTTCAGTAAAAGTATACCTCTTTAAAATTTCTGTATGTGTATATATTTTGAAATTTAGTATAATTTTGATATAATATAGCAATGAAATTTAGATTTTATTAAATTTGATCTAGTCATATTGACTTATTATAATACGAGTATTATTCTCTTGTCAATTTCACTATGTATAGTTATTTTTATTTTATTTTTTGTATAAAAGAATTTTATCTAGGGTAAGAAATGAGTTGTAGCTAATAATAATTGGATTATTTTCTATTACAATTTTATTTTTAAAATTGGATATTTCAAATAAATTTAAGTGATTTTCTTTTTTTATATTTGTTGCCTTTTTTAATTCTAAGTAATTAACACCATTAAAGCTGCTAGTCATTTTTAATATAACCTACTATAATTTCTACATTATTAAAATAAATAATCATTTCTAGTTTTAATATAATTAACTTAGTAATTGTAATTTGGGTTATATTTAACTTGATACTAAAAATAACAGTTTATACATCAGATTGTAAGTTATTTTTATAAAGGTTACCTTGATTTATAAGTGTCACTATCTTTGATTGCTATTAAGTGAAGCAGTTTATTAGTTAGTCAATAAATCCAGTTTTCACTAAATATTAATTAATATTAATCTAGGAATATCAAGTAATTTTTTAATGTATTTTATTACAATTTATAAATAAATAAATTTCTACTATTTTTTTTAATAATTATTTAAGCACATTTTTTAAAGTTTTTGTTCATTCATTGTTGTGTTCATTATTGATTATATAGTTACTTACTGCATTTATTAGAATGTATTGTTAATTTTGTACTGTTTCTTTGTTAAATTTACATTTCTTTTTTTTTTTATTATTATTATTGTTTTTTGTTGTTTTTTTAATGAGTACCGGTTTAGTATAATTTTTCTGTTTATTTTGAATGTTATTGATTGCCCAAATTGATATTATTTATTAATGTTGCCTTTTGTATTAATACCAATCTTTCTATTTCTAGAATATTTCCTATCTAATTACCAGTAAGGGTATATTTCTGTCTAAATTTTTTAAAGTTACAGGGTTAAAGGTTTGTGGTTCTGAGAGACCTTTAACTCACCCTTTGCACTCAAAAGTCAAGGACACTATACCTGGTACTTAACTGAGGTATAGTGTAACTCTAGTGTAAACTGCTAATACTTTTTGTTAGGTCTAAACCAGATTATGCATGCAAAGGATTAATTTATTTAAATATCCAATTTTAGAAATAATAATTAATGAGCCTTTAGAGAAAAAGACATTTTTTTGTGATTGCTGTATCTGATTTAAGCCTTTTCAATTCGAAACAATGACAGAATTTATAATCATTTAAACTCTTGAACTTTATATAATTTTATCTAGATTCTATTCTTATTCCATCAGAAAAAATAGATCATTTTTTAAAATAAAGTTGAGAAGTCAAGAATTTTTTCAAATTCTATTCATTTGTATTCTACAATTATTAAAAAAAAAAAAAATAATAATAATATTTAATATCTGTACAGTGTCATTTTGTTTATTGTAAGTATAGTAAAGTTAAGACATCTACAATATCTGAACATATAAAGATTGCTTTTGTAAACTACTTAAAAAAAAAAATTATATTATTTTTTTTCTGTTAGTAATGATGTTCACACTTTATTATTAATTTCAATAAACTGCCTTATTTTTTTGTTATATATTCTGTAAATGTCCTCTATGTTTGTTCTGAAAAATCTGAAATAAAAATTCTGATGAAAAAATCTATTTATCAATTTGAATCCCCATTTAAGAGATTTACAGTAATTTTGTTAAAGAATTTCAAAATTAAAATATTTTTAATTTATGTTAAATTTTTTTCTTTTAACCTAATAATAATAATAATAAGCGTTATTGGCATCAATATTTTAACAAAAAGCCTCTCCTATAAGAAGGAATTTAGAAGTTGGCTAAAGCACCGAAATAAAAAAGAATATTAGTTCCAAATATCATTTATTTTAAAATAATAAATCCCTGAATAACAATTTATGGCCCAAAACAAAAGACATCATAAAGCAATACAAAACAAAATCCTTAGAAAAACAAAAGGAAACTAATATTGTTCAAAAAATATTGTTCACAACTTTTCTCCACCTGGTTCTATCCTTAGCACCTGCATTCTGTTTAATTTCATCCAAGATGTGGGAGACTCCTTTCCCTGTTGTCTTTTCTCGAGATCCACTCAGTGCATGCCTTGGGCCATCTCTCATCCTTCATCCTTGCCATATGTCCTGCCCAATTCCATTTCAACTGATGTGCTTCAACCCTTAAGCTTTTAATGTTAGCTGTACATAGAATATCTTCATTTTTAATTTTCTTTCTCTTTTTAATTGACATTAGACTCCTTAAAAACTTCATCTGCGTAGCATTCAACTTCAATTCAAGTTTTTTGTTAATGTCAAAATTGTACTTTAATTTTAATTTATATGAAAATAAAGTGTACTTCCTCTGGTAACTGATATCAGTACTTGTTTTAAACCTGAAGATATAGAAGAATGCCTGTTTTATTTATGCCCCTTTAATCTAATAATTTGTCTTAGCTTTTAATGGTTTTCAATTATTTCTGTATTATTATAAAGTATTTAAATAAATAGTTTTTAAATATATTAATGTCTCCAAAATTTATTTAGAGTTATTTTGTATATTGCAGATATTGTATATGACAAAAATTTAATTTTGTCTCTATCGTTGATTTTGGAGAAACTTTTATACGACTCGGCGAAGCTTGCGGTGATCGCTTGTACTGTTAGGAATCAAGAAACAGTCGATACTTTCGTCAGTACAATCAGTAAGAAAAATCCTATTATAAATCAGTACTTCAGAAATTAATTGAAATTTAGCAAATAATATTAGCAGTGGTTCAAAATAAAGAGTCTCTTCATCTAAATAAAAATATCAGTTTACTTAACTGAAAACTTCAGTCGCCATTTTCTTTTACGAATCAATAACATCAAATGTATTCAAAACTAAGAAAGTTAGTTATTATTTAAATTTAAAGTCGAGAGGTTACTTAAAATTGTGAATGAATTATAATGCTGCTGGTAAATCTTGGTGATTATGCTGTACAGATGACTGAATTTTTTTGTTTTTTATTCTAAAGCAATTTATTTTTATTTTTTTTAAACAGGGTATAATTGTATCACTGAGTACTAATAAGACCAGATTAATCTGTATAGATAATAAAACAGGATTAAGATAATAAAAATATAAAATTCTAATTAATTGCAATTAAGAACTAAAGGTTTTGTTAATTTAATAAAGAGTAATAGTTAATAAGGATTAGCTAGACTAGAGTAAGATAGATCAACATCTTGGTTAGGAGACCTTTCTTGAGCACACCAAGTTTCTATGAATTGGGTATCTGACCTGAAATGGTTTGGGGTAAAAACCTTTCAGTTGGGAATGGATTTAGATCACATCATTAAGGAATGATGAAAAAACATTTTTTAAATATAGTCCTGACTGAAATAAAAAGTAAATTAATATAAAAAGAAGTGCAGTCAAATAAATCTCTGTAAAGAGTTTGTGGTGTTTTTATATGTCAAAATCATAAGGTTGTTCATATATTGAGTGTATGTCTATGCACATAGTTTATATTAAACTTAATATTTACATAAGTAATCTAATCTTGTTGCGAAACAAGATCCACTAAACACATGGTGCACCTGGTTATAAGGTTGTATGATAACTAAATATGATGGTGACATATGGGTGCAAGCATTGGGTTCTGACCTAGAAGTGTGAGATGATCCTGAGGAGTCGGGATGGAAAGGTCCTTAAAAAGATTTTTGGCCCAGTAAATTACAGGGGGAATAGGAATATTATTGAAAAGCTGTTTGGAACTTGAAGTTGAGCCCAAGATTGTCACTATGATCAAAGAGGGAACATTGCAGTGGCTAGACCATGTGTAAAGGATGTCAGAAGATAGACTATCAAAAGAGATGATGTAAGGCAGGCCAAATGGAAAGAGATTGAGAGGAAGACCAAAGCTGAGGTGGCTGGCCAACGTCCAGGAGCAAAGAGTGGGAGTGAATTGTTGGAGGAGGAAGGCAGAAGATAGACAGGAATGGCTGTCGATTATTTGTGAGGCCCTGGCTTGATTAGAGATGTACTGCTGAATTTAATGATAATGATGATTATTAAATAAACATTGTTAAAACTGAAAGGAAATAACCTCTTTGCCTTTCTACTAAATAAAATTCTAAGAATTTGCTTGGAACAGGCCTACCAATTACGTATAACCATTTGTTATTTAAGAAATTTAAGTCTTTCTTTTCCCTTACTGAGCTTAAGAGAGACTTCTGTGAAATATTTTCTATTACTAGTAATTTCATTATAAACGTTTTGAAATGTATATTTCTAAATGCCCATTTTAATAATTTTAATTTTAAGCCCATTTGCCAAAATTAGTATTAGCAAAAATTTTATATACTTTTTTTCTCTGATTATGATGTAAAATTGTATAACTATTATTTAAAAAGTTTTCCTCACAAGGGATTATATTTTAATTTCCATTCTAGTTATTTTTACATTATCACTGGTTTATGCTTTTTATTTAATTTTTTTCTTTTTATTATTCATAAAATTCATCTCTATGCAGAGTTAGTTGGGTCCACAGAATACATAAAGGACTAGAAGTGGCATCCAAGCCTAGTAGGTGAAGGAACTGTGTCACCCTAGCGCTCGGGTCATCCCCAGGACAGCAGCCCTTCCTACCTAGGTGTTCAGTTTACGTCTTTGATTTATTACTTAGTTTTAGTACTACACTTTTGCATAACTACTGTCGTGTCTTAATAGTTGGAAATAACCATATAAATCAATCATAGCCATGAAAATTTCTCTTTTTCAACCTATTTGCCCGTTGTCTCAAATTTATCAATTTCTTGTTCATTTCGCTTACAATACTTTGAGTGGAGTGGAGGGTATTTTGAGCAGAGTTCAATTCAGCTGAAGTACTTTCAAGCTGTGTTTGTAATTTTGTTACATCATTTCTAGCATTTGCCAAAATTGTCTTCAATTTTTTTTTGTCAAGAGATTCGGTGATTGTTATAGGACAACTATGTCTTTTTATCACTCTTCTCTCCTATTTAAAAAAAAAAGTATAAAAGAAACCTTTACGTATTGTGTAAATGTATATGCTCTAATATGCATCTGATAAATATTAGAGCATATACATTTACACAAATGTAAAGATTTATATACAATGTGTATAAATATGTTTTATTTTTTTAAGAAATTTTATTTATTATTATTTTTTATTTATTTTTTTTTTTTTTACCACAATAGAGCCCCTTTTCCTACTGCTAATATATTTTATGATTGGCTGAACCAGGTAGCATTATCTGGCTGGTAGATTCATTTTTATAAATGCTATAAGGATTCAAAAAACTGAATCTATAGATTTCTTCAAATAATGTCAATTTTTTCACACTGGCTGTCGGACTATAATTATTTTGACTGTGGATTTCGGACAAGCTATTCATGGTAATGAAGCCCCTAAAGCAAGAGAAAGAAGCTTGTTCCTAATACGCTCCATGATTACCAAGTACTTACAGAAGCAGATGGTCATGAAATTTGGTGGGAGCTATTCAATAAACTACATGAATCGCAGTAAGAAGTGGGAATGAAACTTGGAAAAAAAATCGTCCAAATCTCAGGTGTTCTATCAACAATAGAAACTTAAATTAAAATCGGCACCTCAACTACTGAATGGCAACGTTACTTGACGAGTAAATTGGTTCCTAATTTTTTTTTATTTATTTATTTTTTTTTATTTTTTTTTTTATGCATATCCTCTATTAAAATTCATTAGTTATCAGTGTATTTAATGTATCCTCTTAGTAACTCCTATCTAGTTTACGTTACCTTTTAATTACTAAAACTTTTACGTTAGTTTTTTATTTTGTATTACTAACACTAACGTTGTGAAGTTTATTTAGTCATACACTTGAAAATAGGGAATCGTTTCAATCTGAAGAAAATAAAATTTTAAGGATAAATCTATTATATTACGTTAGATAGCTCAGAAAAATAAAGAACTTAATTAGAGTTTTTAGAAAATTTACTTACAAATGGAAAGTAATTGGAGGAATAGCATCCTTATTTTGGGCTTTGATACTGCAACCAAAAGCTACACAACACGGCATTTCACTAATAACTGTAAAACCTCTTCAAAACATAAACAGAGCGTGGAGAACAGCGAGGCCGTCAGGTACCCAGGGGGTTGCTGGAGTGGGGGTAGCTTGTGCCACTCTTTCCCTTGCATTGCCGCTTCTACTCCTTTACGTATTCTGTGGTTGGGTCAGTTATGGTATAGTTGTCAGTCAGTTTTATATGATACTTATGAAAATCATATTTTCTTATAATTTTTTACATTTTCTTTACTTATTTAGTTGTATTGTTTTTAAGAATCAAAAGGATTGGAAATAGAGCAGGATAAATCCAACTATCCAATGGTCATCGAAGCTAATTATTCAACTCCTGTCAATATATACATAATCAAAAAACCGAGTAAGTTTTTTTGTTTAATTATTATTATTTCTCTTAATTAGGATACTTATTCAATGAGATCACTGATTTAATAATTTTATTTTTTTCATGTTGATTTTGTCTTTTTTTTTCTTTTGTTATTTCTCATCTTCATTTTCATTAAAATCTGGTTTAATTGTTGTTCCAGGACATATAGGCTAACATTATTTGTATATAACCTTGCACTTTCATTGAAAATGGCTAAAAAAGGAGGTGATGAAAACGAAGAAAAGACTGAATTGTTGGTTTTTGGTTATGCATGTAAGTTATTTCGAGATGATGAGAGGGCTCTCCTGATCGATAATGAAACCCATTTGATCCCCTGGATGGGAGATGAATCTCTCAAAATTGATAGATATGATGGAAGAGGTGCACTCTACGATTTGGCTTCCCATGAATCTCAGCCTGGAAGTTGGGATCATTTGAGCCCCGAAGAAATAGAAGTAGAAGAGCTGTGTGATAGTGAACGCTACAGATCTCTTTTTATGAATGAAGTCGAAGAAATGACCTATAAAGAAGAACAGGTGAAGCGACAGCAACAAGACTATGGTCAGATAGCTTACGATTACGATGCTCAAATGTCTGTAGATAATGCGGATCAACCTGAAGTGCCCAGTAAACCTTTCGTACCTCCTCCTGACATGGTACTTCCCCCTGATTTGAAAGTTCCTGAAACGATGAAGCACAGTGCTATTATTGAAAGGACTGCACTATTCATCGCTCAACAAGGTTCACAAATGGAAATACTTATGAAATTAAAACAACAAGGAAACAAGAACTTTGATTTTCTTTCGCATAATGATCCTTTACATGAATTTTACAAGCATGTTCTTTCTTTAATTAAATCAGGAAGTTATGTTCCTACTTCCCAGGAGCATATTTTCGATGAGAATCCCGTCGATGTCAGTACAGAAGATGATTCTGATGGACACTATCTTCATCCTAGTTTAGTAACTACGGTGAATCCTAAAAATGCTCCTCCTCCGCCTACAACAGTACCATCAGCTGAGAAATCTGCACAGCCTTCTAATGAACCACCACCACTAGTTCAAAAAATAATTGAAAAAATGATAGCTTATGTGATACGCAATGGGCCGGCATTCGAAAGGGCAATTATGAGAAAGGATGATGAAAGATTCAATTTCATTCGCACAACTCATAAATATTATGCTTTTTATCGAAGTTCTTTGATGAAAAAACAGAAAATATACAACGAAGAGCTCCTCCAAAAACTTCAGAAACAAAAAGCTGCCGAAGAAAAAATTCAACAAAGTACAGAAGAACACGAAACTAAAACATTAAAGAAGAGACCTTTACCAGTCAACTTTTCTATTAAGAAGCCAAAGGAGAGTAAAGGATTAGAAGTTCCAAGTGCTTTACCTGTCGAAGAAAGTTCTGATGAAGAAGAAGAAGTTTCCTCTCCTAAACAAACATCGGCACAAGGATCATACAAGACAGAAAGCCATTCCGCAGAAACCTCTGATGATCCAGAGTATATCAATCCCTTAACGAAACGATTAAAAAAGTCAACCGAGACTACGAAGAAACATAAACAGAAAAAAGACGCGATTTTACAAAGTGAAAGGAAATTGAAAGTGGCTCAGTTTATTAAAGATTTGAAAAAAAAGTCATCGTGAAAGTGAATGTTCTTATATTTTTCTGTTGTGAAAGATGTGATAAATACAGTGATTATTCCATGTATAATGTAAGCTATGATAATAATATACAATTCAATTTATTATTGTTGAAATTGTTATAGGCTTATCATTATAGTTTAATAGTTGAATCTATTAAAGATTTGTAAAATTATTTATGTCATATTGACAAGGTGACTTTGTTTTTGTAAAATAAATAAAAAGTGAAATTTGTACTATAAATATATTTTATTTTAATTTTGAGCTTGTTTTTAATTATTTGACAAAAAAAAAAAAAATTTTTATTGTATAAACAGTATCAAACTCATAAACACACTGAAAGGTTTTATCTAAGCCCCAACTTCATATTCAACATTGAACGATGCCATATAAAGTACTGCAATATGAAACAAAAAATATGATAATATTGTGGAAAAAGTAGTAATGATAGTATATGGAATCATGAAAAGGTAAAAAGGATGAAACTTTTTTTTTTTGTATAATGGAGTACAATTAATAAATTGAAATATTAATTATTTTATATTTTTCATTTTTTAAAACTGTCATATAATTGACATAAACTATCAAGTTCAGAAACTGGGTCTCATTTGACCTTAACGAATATATTATGAAATTCATAAAGCCAGTGAATATAAATAACTACATCATAAATGAAAATGTTTCAAAATACCAATTTTTAAAAAGTAATCTAACTTTGAAAGTTCATTAAATATTTAAATTCTTACCTCATCACTTTTTTACCAGGGACATGTAAAATGTTAATGCCTTCTGTAGCTATTTAAAGAGGTTTTAACTCAATGTTTCAAGGATTGTGTATTATGGTTTTTTTATAATTTTTACTTTTTTGTAATTGAAAGATAATTTTTTTTAGTACATTACATTAATTTATAAATATTTGAATTTCAAATTCCGTTTCTGTTACTCTATTAAGGTAGAGAATGGTTACAGGATGACAGTTCAGCCTTCAAGGTATTTTGGGATTACTAATGTAATAAAACACTAATTAAAAATTATCTATGGTTGGATTTTCTTATTTACCTGAACAAAAATGAAATAAGAGCTAAAAGGTTGTTATGTCTTTGTGTGTTTCACTTGTTACCTCATGATATATATAATTTTTACTTACTTCCTTTATTTATCAAAAGTGTTGTTTCCATGTTGTTTACTTTGATTTCTTGAAAACAAAACTATGAAGTGTTAAATTAGGCCTTAATGAATTATGTTCCACTTCTATTGGGATTACGTTTTGTTGAAGGTTTGTTGTGAATGTTAAACGTTCATCAGTTCTAAAAACATAGACAAATTCAAAACATCAGCACTTTGTTTCATAGATTATATATCTCTCATGGGCTGCAATAGTGGAACAACTCAAAAAATCATTTTTTAAGATAAGTGGGTTTAAAGTTTTCATTGCTAAGGAAAATGCATAGGAAACACTTTAGTTTGCTTAAACGAGAGAAGGTATAACTTGAAGGTAATTTCGTTTGCTAACTAAAGCATTTTCATTAGCAATGAAAACTTTAAGCCCACTTATCTCAAAAAATAATTTTTTGAGTTGTGCCTCTATTGAACCCCATGAGCGACATATTAATTTAAAAAAGTAAAACAAGAAATAACGGCTTTAGCTGACTACACCCTTTATTTATATAAACCCTACTTACAGTTGGTTCTTTGAACCATTAGCCTGAAGGAGCCCTTCCTCATAGCTTCCTTTGGTGTGCATCAACATTTTTGGTCTTAGATTTTTAAATTTATATATTTAATATGTTACTTAGCTGTCATAGATTTTGTAATTGTATTAATCCCTCTATAATATCTTGCATACCTGAATTAATTGAATTATTGGAAGAAAAAATGATTAAGGAATTCTTTTTTGATCTTCACAGATAACAGGAAGTATAAAAGATGTTGGACTAGTGGATTGGGATGATTTTGATTGTTGGAAAAGTGAAATGTCAATATACTTATTGTGAATGTATGTTTAAACATCAATATTAAATACATCAAGCAACCACTGTTGATTACAGTAACAAAATTCTATCAAGATACTCATATTTGTTTAGGATATAAATTTGAAAACAAAATAAGAGAACAGTTTTATTTTATACTTTACCCACTCAACTAATTTCATTTACCTTAAAATTTTTCAGATTAAAATAGAATATTAAAAACAAAGTTAACCTTAATTGCTCAATAGGTACTATAATACACTAAATTTGTTGTACTTGACGTATTGTACATGTACTTCTAAAGTTAAACTAGATAAAAACCTATATTTTGAGTTATCATGTTGAAACTGCATTAATAGTCTATGAAATTTCAAAAGTGAACAGAATCAGCTTAAAAATCTCATTCACCATTGTTCGTTTGTTTCACTTCTTTTTTCTTTTCTTTAGGAGATACTTTTCATTAGTCATATGTGTATTTGAAAACTCAAACTGATGCAGTCATCAAATTTGCTTATGACAGATGCACAATGAAACAAAGGCAAGCAATAGCCGTGTGGGATTTGAAGCTGATTCGGTACACTTTAAATTATTCATGCAATTTTTCTGTGATAATATCTCAACATTACAGATTTGTTTCTTTTCTTACTTTACTTATTAATCTATGATATATTTTCAACATTATGCAGAATTTTGAATCTTTACATGTATAATTTATCATTGCTAATGCCAGTTCATAAGTACAAGACACCTGAAGTAATTGTCTATCTTTTTGTTGTCTAATGTTTCTATATTTCGAGAAGTTAAATATTAAAAAGGAAAGTATAGTTTTAAAATATTAATTAAAAAAATTGTATAAAATAATCAATACATCTGAAATCTTGTTAGTTTTTAATCAATTTTAATGACCTCTAAATATTTTTATTATTAATGAATTTTATCTAAGGTGAAGCTTAGTTGAGTTTGGAGCACTTTTTTTTTACTTCAGTGGTTTCTATTTTTCAAACCATTTACATAGGTGAATAATACTTTACAGTTGTGGGATTTCTTTTTGTTATTTTATATTTTGTCATTTACTAATATTTCTATTATACTTTTTATTCAATTTATTAGATTAATCGTATTTCAATATTAATTCATAATTATGAAATATTTATTAATGCAATATAAGCTTAATAAAGAATTTCAGAAACAATAAAATATATTCTAATTCAATTTAAATTTATAGTATAAGTCTAGTAATTTGCATAAGTTATTTTGAAACAAAATCGTATTGAATGTGGTTGATAGGTATATCAGGCACTGAAACACGTTAATTAGTTTAGTTCCCTTTTCGTGAGGTGTTCTAAAGTGTTTTTTCAGTGTTATTATTTAGTATCTTATTAATATTGTGTTTTTGAAGTTGAGTTTTTAGTGTCTTGTGCTTCACCTTGGCAAATTAACAGCCTGTGAGTATTAATGTATTGTTTTCTTGGAATATTTAATGGAAATTGAAGATTAATTCTGTGAAGCAGATGCTGATACGATTCTGTATTGCGATGTTAGATTTTTTTTATTTAGCGACTAATGACGAAATAATTTACATCTCCCCACTATGGCTAGATAGATTAACCATGGAATTTGTTACCTGTTGAACACCCATTTTGGGTATTTTATTTGGCGTAAGAACTTTGAACTTTTGAATTTTTTTTGTAAATTTTATTTAAGTTAATTATAATAAACTTGGGAATTCGTTCATTTTAAATATTTTTTTTAGTATTATTTTTTTATATGAGAAATGATGTAATTTTTTGTTGAGGGATATATTTAGACTTAGATATGAATGTACGCTAGCGGGCTTTTCTTCAAGCTCTTCAGCCATATTTAAATTTTCATGATCGTTACGAAATCTTGTTTCAAAAATTGTTCATTTTTTTTTTTTTTTTTTTTACTTTACAGATTTAGTAGCGATGTAAACTATCCAAATAACCAATTTTTTACCACATTAAATGTTTATTTCTTATGTTATTTTGGAAAATTATCCCCGGTCAGACTGACTTCAGAAACCACCCTTTACTAACGTTTAAAAAATACCTCGAACTTATAATTTAAAATTATACTCTATCAAATAGTTATTCTATTTTGTAAAAAGTACAATTTTCTGCCTTTAACACATAATTATTTCATTGGTTTCTGAATATTTGCATATTTTACAATTATGTTTATTCACACCTAGTACCTCCCATACTGAGTAACCTCCCCAACTTATCTTTTTGTGAAGTAAAATATATAACTCTTCAGGATGTTCTGGTAATATTAGAGGGGGCTAAACAGTTATTTTTTGGTATTAGGTTACTACGTTATGGCTCTATCCCAATAATAGGTTATTCCAGTAATAGGTGATTCAAGTAAACCCCTGTCCTACCGCTAGAATGCGCGCCCGTCAATCACTGCTGTTGCCAATAACTCTTCGGGATCCAATAACGCTTAGAATCACTGCAGTTCTTACAATAACGCCAGTTATTAGAATCACTGCAGTTATTACAATCACTCCAGTTCTACAACAGTTTCTCAACTGTTATTAGAATAACCTATTGCCAGCCATCGTTCTGTTTTTTGATCACCGACCTGGCGCTAGTGGTTCTAACCTATTACAAACTTACTTTTAGATATTTTGACTGGTAATTCATTAATTTATCCTCCTCGCCATTGCTAATAATGTTAATAATTTGCTTATTTAGTAATCTTACAAATGGTAAATAACACAAAATCAACCAAAATTATTGTGTCAATTTTTTTTTAACAAAACATTTTAGAAGCCAATTAAAAGTTGTCAAAATATATATAACAAATTAAAAATAAATAGGCCAACTATGATACAAACGAATTCAGCTAAATAAATATTTAAAAAACATTGTCCTTATTGAATTGTACTGCCAAGATTTTATTTTTAAAAATACATATAGGTGTTAGTAAAACATATTTGAACAATTATAAAGACTCAACAATTACAAGTAGCTTGTATCAATCTGTTACCTAAGCATGTATTGTGTATTAAAATATTGGCTGTAAGATAAAATAAAGAAGAAAATAACAGAGGTAGAAGCAGGATTCAGGCTGGGCCATCTTAGGTCAAGTTTTTACTATATCCTAATTTTTTTTAAAGCATTTGGTGGACTTCCAAGACTTCTGGTCCAGGAGGTACATTTAGCCTTTATCCACCTTTAGAAAGCTTTGACTAGAAAATAAGGTGTGGAAAGCACTGTTTGTCAGAGATAAGTGATAGTCTGAGATAAGGCATACAAGGCCTTTATAAAGGTGCAGAATTGGGAATTAAATTTTGAAATAGCAGCGTCACTAATTGTATACAAAAGTATTTAAAAAAAAAAGTTTTGATATCATGTCCCTCAGCATTACACATCACCAAAGGATTAAATCAAAGTTGCTGCTAATCACCTACTCTCTTTAACATGGTTATTAAACAACCTTTCTAGAAATAGGAGCGAAATATTAACACACGGGTTTGGAGATTTTGAAAGATATCTAATTCATAATACAAATTGCAGGAGTTTATCAACTCATTGCCACTGAGGAATGTGATCTGGAATACATGCTGAGGAAACTCTAAGCAGTATTCTGAAAAGGGCATGGAAATAAATCTACAGAAGAAAGAGTTTGTGTCCCTCAACTCTTCGAGCACATTTTTTAGCATTGAAGATTAGAGATATGGAGGTCTACTAATCCTTCCTGGAAAGGAATCCTCTATTAATTAAGATATTTCATTGAAAATATTAAGAGAAAGGAAGACTGTAGGAATCCTAAACTCGTTCCTGTGGAATAAAATGTTTCCTTTAAAAAAAAAAAAAAAATAAAAATAGAGATGATTATATCTTTCCTTATCACTATAAATTGTCTTTAAAATTTGCTAAAATCTGTGGTGTGGCGAAGAAAAAAGCTTAAACGCTACTATCTTTAGAGATGGGTACCCAGAGTGGAAGTTATTTCATAATAAGAGCCCATCATGTTTCTAATAATATCATAAGACAATATATGATAGAGGAAAAAATCACTTGAGATCCATCACCAGCTATATGTGGTTTGGTAACTGATGGTTTGGGAAGAGTGAAAGAGATGAAAAGTATATACAAATATGTATATTGCATGGTTATCCTAGTTTTTATATTGTTATTGTTACTTTACTTTATGTGAATAGTTTTATATTTATTTTGATTATTATATTTTATATTGTTATCAATAAGGTTAAATATTATCTTATTAGGAAGGAGATTAATTCAAATGAGGTTCAGATGTCATCTTTAGTTACTTATTTATATTCACATAAGTTTATTCTATTGTACTTATAATTAACAAATATACTATTATTAACAAAGTTTCCTTTCAGATAATTTTTTTTTTCAAATAGCTTAAAGTACCACTTCTGCGCATGGTTACTGTCATTGTGAAAGCTATATGAAAATATAGTTTGTTGTTGAAAATATACATTGTTCGAATAAAAATGTAGAAAATATATTAGAAACATAATTACCCAATGTTCTCATTCACAAACTTTGTAGTTGGTTAGCAGCTTAAAATCCAGTGATAAAATGATATTTATAAATGAATCGGAACAACTTTTTATGAGAATTTTATTGATAGATGGAGTTCTCATCTGTTTATAAAAAGCATTGATGACATGCAATATGATCTTTATCCCCACCTTCAGGTAATTAATTATTGGAATTCAGAATGTATTTTCAGTTTATAACTTCTTTTAATTTTTCTAGTTGTTTCTTTTAGAACGCAGTTGTATGCAAAATAATAAATATAACTTTATTGTCTAGTAATGGTCACTTAAGAGATCCAATATTAACCATGACGAAAACTAACAAAGCTTGTAGTATTTAATTTATAGGATAATATAATTAAATGAA
The DNA here is from genome assembly GCA_003667255.2 of Euschistus heros. Taxonomy (NCBI): domain Eukaryota; kingdom Metazoa; phylum Arthropoda; class Insecta; order Hemiptera; family Pentatomidae; genus Euschistus; species Euschistus heros. The sequence continues at coordinate 2,715,961 of RCWM02000082.1, forward strand.
AGGACATCTAATTTTTCTTTTTTAGCCGAAAAAATATAACCTGGTTTTGGTCTCTTCAAAATTTCTGTTAATTTAATACGAAATTCATCATAATGTAGCCTGTATAAAAGACCAAATTTCAATAATAAGATAACCCAAAAGTTTAAATTTGATGAAATCACACAATAATTTTATAGGAATACTCAACTTACGACTGCACCAGAGAGAGAAATACTTTATTAAGTGGTGCTGCCCATTTTAAATGGGTTGCTAAAAACACAGCATACTTACTCAATCTAAATTTGACATCTTAAAATATTTAATATTTTTTAAAAAACCCGTAATAGTCATTATTTTAAAAATATAAAATCTACATATTTAAATGATCGATCCCATGCGGAATATAAAATTATAATTAAAACAAAATTTAAAATATTAAAAAGATAATATATAACCTTATTGATAACAATATAAAATATAATATACAAATAAATATAAAACTATTCACATAAATAACAATAACGATAACTATATAACTAATAACATTAACAATAACTATATAAATACTAGGATAAACATGCAATATATATTTTTGTATATACTTTTCATCTCTTTTACTCTTAAAAAAGAAAGAAAGTATATTTAGACATTATTTAAGAAACCTTATTCCATTTTGATACAAAATGGAAAGGATTAGGATAGAGAGCTTTATTATGAATCTTAAACCGTTAACAGCAATACTTCTCCTGATGACATCTCAAATAAATGGTGTAATTCCTTATTATTGTGAAAATTGTTTCAGTCCACCTATAATTAGTGAGCTGACCTAAGCTAGTGATTTACCCTATATCATTTCAAAGGAAATAATTAATAGAAGATTATAGTAAATAGGATTGATGAATTATTTGACACTTATAATGGGATTTATTTTATTTATTTTTTTACTAGAAGAAAAGTTTTGAATGTTAAACATTCATCATCAGTTCCAAAAATATAAACAATTTTCAAAACATCAGCACTTTGCTACATAAATTATATCTATATAATTTTTTTTTTTTTTTTTTAATTTAAGACAAAGAAATCAATTATGTTCACATAAGAAGCCAAAATGGAAGGGCTTCTAAAAGATATCAAGACTTGAAGCAGATGGCGTTTGAAGGACAAAAGGGGGGAGTTTGGTAGTTATGTAAATACCTTTTGATACCTACATTTATTAGTAAGGTATATAGGCAGTCCTTTAGGTTTTCCATGTGATTGATTGGTTTTTTTCTATCCTGAAAACAAAATTAAAATGGGACTAAATTAAATATTTACAAATCATTAGAAATAATATAATCGTTGGGAAACAATCCAAATTTTTGTTTGAAGGATCAGAGATAAAATACCTTTACTAATAAATATATACAAAAGAGCATCTCGATGTGACTTTTAGTTTTCGAGAAATTCGTGGACAAACATACACTTACGAAATTAAACATACGTGCTTGAAAGCCTAAATGGATCATCATAATCAAATATTATCCAATTCCAACAATATTATATACATACATGTCAAACGGATAACCTCCTTTTTTATGAAGTTGGTTAAAAATAGTATATTCTGTAAACTATTTATATTAGGTTATACATAATGAGGTCAAATTGAAAAATTATAAATATTTACAAAAAGTTAAAAAAATAAAATGTAAGTACTTATACAAAAAATTGTTTGAGCTCATAGTAACAAAAAAGAAATCTTAAAGTCATCTAATATACTGCCACACTTTTTTTTTATTATGCTGCAGAGAAAAGAGAAAGGAAGAGTAAGATCCTTGCATTTATGTTTGGCGAATCACATCAGATTAGGACTTGGTATCTGTAACATCTGATACGAGATTGTTTATGGGATGGTTTAGAGCTTAGAAAAGAAGTGTTTTTATCAATTGTATTGATTAATACTTTAATCATGTTTTTAGTACCGTGAAATGGGATCACATTAGTACGGTGGGGTAAAATTGGTACACTATTGTTTCTGTGGTGATTTCCTTCTGACAGGTTGATTTGTCGACTTTTACCAAATGAGAGCGCATGAATGAGTCATTTCGTGGGCTCTCATTTGGTAAAAGTTGACACAACAACCTGCCAGAAGGAAATCACCCCAGAAATAATTGTGTACCAATTTTACCCTGCTGTACTAATTTTACCCCATTTTACGGTACTAAATGAATCAGTAAGAAATCAGCATACAATTGTAGTGAGTGCATAAAAATGCATTGGTTTAAAATAAGATAAGCTGTTATAAATTATAGCTTATTTCAGGTATTTATATACTTAACAAGACTGATAATTTTTATAATTTCTTTGTTATAGATTCTTAATGTAAATGCTAAGCAATGTTCTTAAATATGAGTTGTAATCGATTATTTGTTTTTAGTTTTTTTTGTTTTCTCAGAAAAATCTTAAACAAGCAAAATAAATTAGTAATCCTATCATGTCAGGGATAACATTTCAGTAACTGCTGAGTTATTTTTTTATACCATTGTACTGGTATTCGAAGGTGTGTAGGAATTAAGATAAGTAGAATATTTATCTTAATCATGTTCATGTTTGGTTCAGAATAGAGGTGAGGGTGAGGGACATGTATACAAAACATATAAACTGATAATTATAAAAACAAGAGTAAAAGTGGATGATGGAAAAAAAAGAAGAGCAAAGATGGTACTTTATGTACATAGAAATAAATATGTAGCTTATTGGCATGTAGTAAAGCTTTATTGGCATATTATAAAGTCTCTCCGTAAGAAGGAAAAGATGAGAGTTTGCTAATCTAGTTGATAAAATAATAATTAACTATTATAAATAAATAAAACATGACATTTCTAAATAAAAATAGTATGGTTGACTAGGATTTATTTTATGAAGATGGTCTGGGGTGCAATCAGGAGTAATAAAATACACGTCCAAGTTTAAAAAACTTTGATGTAAAAGATAACTGTAATATAGTTGACTGCTAAGTATGAATGAAGAAGAAGATGAACAGGGATGCAGTCAAATAGGAACAACACATCCAAGTAAAAATACTATAATTGTGTGCCAACGTTTCGACCTCACCTGCAGGTCTTCTTCAGGGCTAAAATTAACAAAAAAACTAGATGTGACAAAAAAATAACAGACAGATAAACAAATGAGAAATGGATATAGAAAAAATATATATACAATATAGGGTTAGAAAAGAATAGATACATATCAACAGTAGACATAAATTGGTTAATACTACACTTAAGAATATTTCTGTTTCATGAAAAAAATAATTTTATTCTTTGCTTCAAAAATGTTCTTCCACTGCTGATTGGTCCTCTTCATTCACTTGTAGGATGTAGGGTGGATGAAGTATTTCTTGGGAATCAACATTCATAGCGACCTAGGAAATTAATGCTGTGTGGACACGGACACTGTCATGATGAAGCTGAACACAAGGGCTTGCATGTTGCTTGCTATTTTCTATTGTGTTCCTTTTCTTAAAACCAAGTAGGTGGCCGTTATCCTTTTTGTCAACTGCCTGACTTCTGCCTTCGGTAGAGATGTGCTTCTCCATTCTTTCATAGTGAAATATAAAGGGCCCATTTACACGACCTTTACTTGGAAAAGAGTATGGGGCCTCTTTACTAAAGAACTTAATAACTGCTCGGTATTTGATCTTCAACACAGGGATAATTCAAAGTTTCCTTCAAGGTTATAGACCAGTAAAATTGAAGAAGTGCAGGTGATAATTATGGCGAGAGCAGGCCTCTAGATGTGTAAGATTGGGTAGTTCTTCGTTATTCAATTCCAGTGGTATTTACTCCTAATTCAAAATCCTTCCTAGTATTCTATACATTAATTTGTTTTGAACCAATAATATAATATAACTGAGATACACTAACGTAGAGAATTTACTAGAGTGCTACCAAAATCTAGTTTCTCAGGGTTATTACCATATTTATATTTGTATTCATAATCACATTTAGTTTAGGTTATTTATTTTTTATATTGTAAATTTTCATAAGTAAGTAAAATAAAGTTTATTATTCTTATATTATAGAAGAAAAATATAAATCAATTGATGAGTGAATGGTGGTATAGAAGATTCAATACAATAGAATTGATGAATTATTTGTCATTTATATTAGATTTTTTTATTCGAAGATTAGCTTTGAATGTTGATTATTCATCATCAGTTCTAATAAATAACATATAAAAATGTTAGCTAAGAAATCCAACATATTGATACTCTATTAAGGATGTGAAGCCAAAGGGGTACTTGGAACTACTAGTTCATGGATCAAACTGAGAAGTAGTAAAAAGGAAGGGAGTGGGTTAGTTTGGTAAATAGACAATCTCCTGAATATTCCCTTGAACTAGTAATTTTTTTTTTTTTTTTTTTTTTATTGGAAACATTTAAATTTGGACTTTTAAAAATATTTATTTTAGTATTTAAAACAAACTTGGGATTGTTTTTAAATGATTTTATTATTTCTAGTGATTCATAAATATGTTATAAAACCTATGGTTACCAGACCTAAAAGAGAAGAAACTGCTCTCATTTCTGATTACTCCTACATTTACAAGACAGATGTTCAAAGTTCCCAATAAATTACAAAAAACTTATTTTATACTTCTTTTTTTTTTAAACTTTTATTACGTGACAGTAATTAGACCCATGTAGACATATGGAGTTGAGCATTGGGGCTCCACTAAACCATGCAATTCTTCTTGTATCCAATTTAAAATCCTTCATAAAATCCTCAATGCTGCTTATTATTTCACAAACAAACTTATCCATAAATATATTAATGTTCCATAGGGTAAACCAGACAGTCATTGACACCCTTAAGGAAATATTCATACTATAATAATTGATAGAAAAGCCCAATAAAGTTGAAATTTACAGTTATTGCCCCTTAGTTACTATAGTTTAAGTTAAACAAGAAAGTTCACACCAATCATTATTACTGGAATGTATTTTGCAAGATAGTGACAGTAAGTAATGCAAAATCAGTTATTGACAACCTAAGAATATCTTTTAAAATACTGACAGAATTGAAAGTATTTTAACTCAACTGAGCTATATGGTTTATAAGAAATTTTCTTACATTTTTTTTGGTAATGAATGTTTTTATGTTTTAATTTATATGTTTGGGTGTCAATAACTGTCTGGTTTACCCAATGTTGCTGATTTGCTAAGATGTAGGTTTTTAGATGGGGTATGCATTCAAGAAAGCAAAGCAGTTAAAATTAAATTTTTATTTTTATTAAATTTAATAATTTCTTGACTGCATACCCCAACCAACAACCTTCATCTTGGATACATCTCAGTCAACAAATAACCCATCATTATGTACCTATCCTTCCATAGTAAACTCCATACCCACTTGAATTCACTTGTCTCTCAACTTAGCTCATACTCAATTCCTGATTATCCTCCGTGGCGTCTGAAAAGAAGGTGGCCAAGAGACCTTCTATTGTAGAACTTTTATTGAAGTGTTACTATTGAGTAGTTCTTTACATGTTATTTAAATGTTCATTGTAATAATTTTCCTCAAATTTACTTTTTGTATAATGTGTTCAGTTGTAAATATCAATAAATAGTTTTTTGTTTTTTTTAATTCGATGAAAATATTCCAAAAGAAGGGGCAAGTATAAATACAAATTCCCTCTAAAGAGACATTTGTTCAAACATTCAACATGTACCATAATCCTCCATTGTTGATCTCATTGGTTTGCCGAGGTGCGTGCCGTGCACCAACGCGTCCCTCAGTGATATTTCCTTTCATTAGAGAGGACGTCGTTTTATTAATCTCTATTCCGTGTGAAGGGATGTCCTGAGCATGATAAAGTGCTGGTAGCGAGAGCACGCCACTGCCTTCTAAAGAATAAAAATGAATGTAATATGCTATTCCACGGCAGTAGGGGAAGAATAAGGCTCGTGCAGCCTTGAATAACAGATCCTCCGACCGTTAATAAGTTTGTTATGCCACCGGCGTATCCTCTCACCCCATTCGTTCTTCGTTCTGTGGGCGGTAACCATCTTCTACGAACTCCTAGGCTCTTCTTCGGCGGATGTCACACCTCTTCTTGTTATCCCGTCTGCGTATCCGTCTAAATGTTTATTCTATTCTTTTGTTGAATTGACCTATTCAAAATAATCGTCTGAGTTTTAATTCATTACATACTTCGAAACACCGTAGACAAAAAATGTAGTGCACACTGCATATTAAAGCCGTATAGGGTCAAGTGGGGCCCAGTGTAACATCATGATTAGTTCTTTAGTTTTTTTTAATTTGGCTAGGGTGTCTCTTTATTTGTTTTTAATTCTCCTGTGCTTCCATCTTAAAAAGCTGTCGTTGCCTGTATCTTAAAATTGAAGGATGAAACAAAAGAATAATCGAATTTATGTTTTTTGTAAAACAACATACGCAAGTGAAGTTGCGTTCTTCTTGGAAAACTAATGATCTATGGAAATTCCGACAAATGAATGATAACACATTGCCATTAGCAGAAAGAATGATATCTACTATAACTAAATTAAAATCTATCAAATTAAACTCATTTAAAATCGACGTACTTCCATGGTCCGATATCCAACTTAAATTAAACCTGAGTCTTAACAAAATATCCCAAACAAAATACAAAACCAGAAGAAAACAGAAAAAACTTCGACATATCACCTCCTTCTTACCTGAACATTTATTAATATTCTCAGATCCAGGTCGAACACATCAACAGCATCTGCCTTCGTCACTCCTCAAACAACACATAAATGTATATTACACAAACTTTGCAGTATTTATATCATAGTGGCTGGAATTAATGCCATCGCCATGGCTTTACGATACTCCTTAAGCTCGCCCGTTGAATATGTTGTACTGATGTCAGGCTCACTTAGCGCTTTAAGCTCCATGAAGAACATATATTCAGACCACATAGGAATACAATGCATTCTAGATCTGGTCAAGAAGCTTTATGAAGGAGGAAAATCTGTGAACTTCATTTGGTCCCCGAGTCATATAGGTATAAGAGGTAACGAAATGGCTGATAAAGCAGCAAAATAAGCTCTAGTCCCTCCTAGGACGTGGCAAACAAAACCTTTCTAACGGTATCAGAACTCGCACACCCACTTAGAGTGACTATATACCAAGAGTGGCAGACATTATGGGATCAAGCCCTCCCAAACTTAAAATAATCAAGAAGTTCCTGCCGTACTAAGCGCAGAGGAAAAGTAATCCTAACATGACTAAGAATTGGTCTTACAAGAAGTACACTCTTTCAACATATAACCACAGAGGCTCCTCCCAAATATGATATGTGTGGCAATGGTTTTTCAATATCCCATTTGTTTAATAAGTGTCCTTACTACTACACCAAAAGGTTGACTGAATCGGAAATACCTCGAGATATCTCAATGGCGCTGGGAAACGATGAAAAAACGATAGCTCTCCTATACAGAGAAAAACTATTTCATAAAATATAGATAAATCTAGAAAGATGGAACGAGCGTTGATGACACTTATGTTTTACGATCGAAAAACCGGAAACAAACAAACTAATGATCTCTAGTAAGTATATTTTCCATTTAATCTTCAATAAGTTGGTGTTTGAATAGTTAACAAACTTTATTGAAATTTCTAACCAATATAATTTAAACGAATTCGTGTTTTTAACTGTAGGTGTACGGCACCATGTAATACGTGTTATGCTGTACTTCCTTTGATAATTATTTTTTTTCTAGGTATGTTACATCAAAAATTGTTCGGAATAGAAAAAGGAAGGCAGGCATTGTTTATCCTACAAGTCATTGCTAATGACTTCAAGGATAAACGATAATATTATCATATTATAAATTTATGGTTACTAAAAATTTTTTATGAAAAATAATTAAGGTTCAACCATTTTTATTTTTCATATTTATTTAGTTTACTGTTATTGTTTACCCCATGTTGTTATATTGTACCCCTATGGTTGTTGCACTGTACCCCTCTCCTGGGTCATAAATACGTGTGCGATGTATAGTGGAGGAATTTAAAGGGAATAAAAAACCCACATTATTTTACAAATAACCGAATAGCCGAGGTAATATTATATATATTATAATATTATTTTTTAAATTCACTCCTGTAAAAAAAAAAAAAAAAGTTAGAGTTACACCTGACTGTTAGAGAAATATAAGGAGAAAGGGTTAAAACTAAGCTTCAGTAATAATCATCACGTAAGGGGAAGAGGAACAAAAAGTTATATAAGGAAAATAAAAATATTATAGAATTCAGTTTTCATTTGTTTGGAGTGCATAATTGTATACTTACAGCATCTCCCAATCTCTGGTTACTTAATATTATGCCATTTCGGAAACATAAGGTTTTCCTGGCCCGGAGGGGGAGTTGAGAAATTAATTGCCTGAGTAATCAAATACCACCCTCCACCCACACCACCCGCACTCGAACCCCGTTGCTAGGATATTGCACATTTGTGCCAGGTGCGTTACCATTAAGCTACGCTTCGCCCTGAAACCTATCACCAGAGAAATTAAAAAAAAAAAAAATCAATAATAAAATTAGGATTGATGAGCAATGTGCCACTTACAATGTAATTTTTTATCCAATGACTAGTTTCGAATATTATTAATCATCGTTCTAAAAAAATACAAACAAATTCAGAAAATCAACAATTCGATACAAAGATAATGTATATTAATTTTAATAATGTGAGACAAGAAGTCCTAAATGTTGATACCCACCTAAGGGTACAAAACGGAAGGACTGCTTGAAGCTATCAGTTCTTAGAGTAAACCGGGAGGTAATAGAGTGGGGTGGGTCAGTTTAATAATCAGGAAAATAAACAATACCTTAGATGAGTACCAACATGTTTTATTTCTTGTCCTACATTTTTCAAATTAATGTACATCTAATCGGTGTATCAAATTTCTGATGATTTGGACGTCTTTATACGGGTTTAGAAATGATAGGGAGCGGGTTAGCTCAGTGGGCTATGCTCTGGGGCTCGGGTTCGAGTTCGGCTAAAAGCAGAAAATTTCTAAGACTTCGAGGCCTGGAGACTCTGTTGGGGCACACCCAGCCTCTATGAATTGGGTACCCTTAAATTGGGGAAAACCCTTGCGGTTTAGCGTGATTGCTTACCACACCACCTCCTTATACAACCGTTGGTCACGAAATAATACTTCCTCACTAAGTACTGAACCCAACACCGTTTATGGGATGTAGCAGTACAGGTTAGAAATGATGAAGCAGTGAAATAGGTGTTTTGATGTTTTGTTTTTTTAAAGTTGTAATCCTTATGTTTTTCAACTAATGCAAGAGTCATCATGGTCTGCTTATTATAAAGATTACCACCAGATTCATTCCGTGGGACCAATAGAACAAAGAAATAGATTAACCCTTAAAAGATCCGTATTTTTGGCACTGCAGAGCTTACAAAAATGCTGTAGTTCCTCGACACTTTAACAGGCTTGGCCTTTATTTTGATCTGAACAATGGCGTAGAACGAAAAATTGAATAACACCTTATCATGATTAAAATCTAAACAAGTATCAAGATAGTGAACATTTGAGTAGTAATCCCAGTTGTCAGAACTTTCATTTGCAGTCTGTGTTAACAATTTTACGAGAAATCATAGCGAATTCCATTATTATTTCATCCTCACCTAGGCACCCTGTTGTAATTGGAACCTAATTTGTAATTTTGAGGAACAGGCGACTTATAAAAAAATATGGATAGGAAAACATATATTTGGTAATATTCGACTAAAATATATAAGTGAGCTTCGATTGACAGAAAATGTTGAGGGAATAGGAATTCTCGAATTTAGTGAAGCAGCCCTGTTTGCTATAGTCGGTTAATTGATGTTTTACGTTTCTGTTTGTTTTTTGTGAGGAGTATGGTTAGTGATGTTGGCATCTAATTTTCTGGTCCTTTAAGCATTATTATTTTATTGGGGTGTCGAAATTAATTTTTAATTAATGCAGGCTTAAATAAAGAGAGAGATTGCTTTATTAACAGAAAAACACATTGCTGCCCAACTTCACCGGGTTGCTACACAAACAACATACTGATTTATATAATTTAAGAGAACATTCTTATTAACCTCAAAATAATAATAATTCATAATATTTCCGTTAGAGTCTCATATGTTCTAATTTTTTTTTTCTCCCTTTTAAAAATCTACATTTTTATTATTCAAAATACGCTTCGTTCCTCTCAATACATTCCTACCATCGTGTTGAATCCTTTTTGAAAGAATTTTGAATCGTTATTATCAACTATTACGGATTTGAATCGGTCTCTGCAAAAAGGGCTTCAGTCCATTCTTTTCATAAAATGAGTTCACACTTAGAGTTTTGAAAAAAAATAATTTCTGAATGTAAACCCACCTTTACGTCTTTTCTGCACAAATCAGTCAATTGCACTGATTAGGTGTTCAAGAATTACGTAAAAGCATAATTAGAGATCCAATTTTTAATATTTATAAATGAGATGGTAATCCAGATGGACAGAGACTATTGAGAAACTCTAGTGAATAATGGTCAGCATTATCACTGCTTACAACTAAAGGCCCATGGGTCATATTTTTAAACACAATATCAAAACGTAAAGAATAGACATTTTGATTAGGTAATAATTTTCGTTCGGCAAAAATAATTTTTTTGATTTCATCTTGTTGAATAATTTCTAAGCCTGACAGTATATGACAGTGTGGCAAACCTCTTTTGTGCTACTCAACGCTGTACATTTTAATTATTATTATAGTATAGTTTACTATTATAAACCTTCCAAAAACTATGAAAATGATTCAGTTAAAATTTGGTACAGATAGGTTAAATAGTTTTAACATTTTAAACTCCATAGCGGATTAGCGCTAATCACATATCGGTAGATATTCAAACTTCAATGGAATGAACATGTTGCACTGCATATTTAAATCTTTTTTAATAATTCAATGAATATAAATAACTTTTTTTTATCAGTTTCAAGCTCTATATTACACCGCACCTTTGTAACCTCTCTTGTAGAATTGCACTCGGTCAATTATCAAACTTCACCATTGTCCGTACAATCAATTTTTTAATTACAAATTAATTAATTCAGTATATTTTATTATTGCTAAACATTTCTGGAACTATAAAGGCGGTGTGTTTAAAATCTAGTCCTGTTTGGTTTGTGTTCAAAAACGAAAAATGGTTTGTTCTTTTATGTATTCGTATAAATTATATATAAATATTTTATTACTTAAAGACGTACTTTAAAGAAAAATAAGGAAGCATTATTTTTCGGGCCACTCAATCAAGGATTCCTACCGATCTCCGCTGCGCTATACGAGCGTGTGTTTAATTCTACCTTCCGCACCCTAATATGAGAAGCACTCAATCACAGCGTACCCTATAGATATCAGCCCTAATTGATAGTAGCCATGGAAGGGTTCCGAAATGGCTGGGTGAGCCCCCCGAATGTAGATTACCGACCGAGATTAAAAAGGGCGCGCTAACGACCCCGGAGAGCAATCCGGCGGCCGGGAGCGGTGTTTAATATTCTCCGTGGCTACGAAACCATTACAATGAGCTATGATGTATGTATGGCGCCCCTTATAAAATATATCTCCCTTAAGGGACAAAGGGTCAAAAGGGGGAGGGTTAGAGGGTAAAAAAAATACTGCCTGGGCGGGATGTAAATGTGCCGGTGGCTTTTTGTGCCGCTCTGTAATGAGAGCCAACTTTCTTTTTTTTCTTTCTTTTTTTTTCTCTCTCTCTTTCGGTCTTGCCTTTTATCGCCCTGAGTACTGCCGCTATGCTGCTCTAATGGTCTCCTGCTTAGGTTCGATTCTAGTCTACAATATCAATAAACCTTTTACATATTATGATTTTATTATATTAGGTTGTAAACATTGTCTTCGTACTTGTTTATTTTTCAATAATTATAATATGCATATTAGGATATATTGCTGCAAGTGGATTTGTGTTTAATTTTTCTTTTTTTTTTTTTTTTTTTTTTTTTTTTTTTTTTTTCACAGCTATTTCTTATTATGCTAAATTAATAAGATGTTGTGCACATTCTCCTCAGAGTCCATCAGAATTACGTTTATTGAATAATAGAATTAAAATAATCAATTAGGTGATCAAAGAATTTTATCGTTGTTTTATGTAAACACTCTTTAATTTTTGTAGCTTTTGACTCCTAATATAGCTTAAATAGAGTAGACTCCTGGCTAATCGGAACTAATAACTCTTCACATCTAATTTTTATGTACTCGTAATCATTAAAGATCTCACCTTTTAAAAAATGAGCCATTGTACTAAACAGGCCATAATCTGATATAGTAGAGAGTGTAATTCTAATACGTACTTAGACATAGAAAAGTTAATATAAAAAAATAATGTAATATTAATAATGAAATAAATGTAATAAAAATAATAATTATTATACTAAAATAATAATAATAATCATATAAAATAAAAATAATTATAATTATATGAAATAAAAATAATAATAATACTGTTAGTGAAGAAATGGTCAGGGGTGCAGTCAGGTAAACAAACACGTCATGTTTTTAAATAAAAAAAATTATATTTTGCGTGTCGACGTTTCGACTTGCCTTGCAGGACCTCATCAGGGCTAATTAGAAAAATATCTGATGTTAATTAAATAATTGAATACAAAATAGTAGCAAAGTCTAGACAAAGATACAGTTGTAATAAAATAATAAAATAATTTAAATTGAATAATACAAATTTTAAATTATATAAACTAATACAATGTAACAATTTTATTAACAGATGTTTTTAATAGGAATTTAAAAATAAGTATAAGGAATATATATGAAAAGGAAAATGGTAAGATAGAAAGGAAAGAAAAAGAATAAAGTTGGCATAACAATAAACGAAGGAAGAGGTTGGGGAAATATGAGAAATTAAAATAAATGGACTTTTGACTAGACTTTGCTACAATTTTGTATTCAATTATTTAATTAACTTCAGATATTCTTCTAATTATGTAAACAGCTATTAATCCTTTCGTTGACTGATTTACTTTGTATTATTATTTTTTTTCTTTTACATTTTTAATTAATTTTCATTAATTTATTTTTTTTTAAATGTTAGAATTATCTTGGTCACATTCAATTTTTTGTTATTTAAGCCCTGATGAAGACCTGCTGGGCACGCTAAATATAAAGTTTTTATTTAAAAACTTGACGTGTTTATTTACTTGACTGCACCTCTGACCATTTCTTCACTTACATTACATCCCACAGTCAACTATAGAATCATAATAATAATAATAATAATGATTGGGATAATCAAAAGATTTAGGTGCAAACTTTTAGAGTAAATCTAACTTTTACTAATTCAAATCAGAAATAGCTCTTCCCAGGAAAAGTGTGTTTACTAATTTTTTTAATAAACTGGTACTGATGTTTTAGTAAGAGTTTAATCTGCCTAGAAAACTTCAACTCTTACTAACAATCCAATTTCCCTTTAAAAAATTACAAATTACAATACATTTGAAGAGTTATCTTTCAAAACTGAACATGTCTACTTTCTATTTTCTGATAACACATACAAGACTAAAACGACAAGAAACTGCCCTTCGTTACAGACTACTTCAACATTTACTAGACAAACGTTCAAAGCTCCCAATTAATTACAAAAGACTCATTTACATGACTGTGATTAGACCTATTTGGACGTACGGAGTTGAGCTTTGGGGCTCTACTAAACCATCCAATTCATCTCGTATCCAATCCTTACAATCCAAAATCCTTCGAAAAGTCCTCAATGTTCCTTACTTTGTGACCAATAAACTTATCCATAAAATTCTTAATGTTCCATATGTTTCTGATTTAGCCCAAACCAGATACCTATCCTTCCATAGTAAGCTCCATAACCACTCCAATCCACTAGTCTCCCAACTTGCTTCCTCCTCCATCTTTGATAATCCTCCGAGGCGTCTGAAAAGAAGATGGCCTAAAGATCTTTATAGTGTAGATTTTATTGAAGTGCTACTGATGAGTAGTTCTTCACAAGTTATTTACATGCCATTGTATTCACTGTCAACACATTTACTTGTATATTATTTTGTACAGTTGTAAATATCAATAAACAAATGAAAAAAAAAAAAAAAAAAAAATTCTGATAAAGCGTTGCGAGCTACATAACTACTAAATACTTTTTTCGTTTGTAGACATCTTTTAAAGATTCAAATGATATAAATATTTTGAATTCGACAGCATGGGGAGGGCTGGAGTAGTTTTTTTTTTTCTATTTTTTAAGCATTTTCTGAAGTGGAAATGTTCAGTTTTGAAAGATAACTCCTCATTTATCACGTCCTCTCAAAAACAACCCAATCCACCCGTCCCAGCTTTTTCACTCTCCTCTTTATATTTACAAAGATTAAAAAAGCATATCTGGATTTTCAAGTAGATTTTGTCTATTCTCATATAAAAAATACTTAACATAAAAAAGAAATCAATTTATGCACTGCGTGCGCTGCGTTTAGCAGATATAAAAAACAGATTTTTCATTCCATTATTTAGAAGTTATTTAATTTTTGTTTTCGAAAACACTAATAACTAACAATTTAATTAAAGGCAGTTTATCTCTTATTCATCAGATTTATACGTATGAAAAAAAAAATGGAGTTTCCTATTACTTATCTGCAATAGAAATAACTTTTAAAACTCATGCGTTTTAATTTTAATCTACTGCTATCTAATAGCAGTTATTAAACATAAACCGTCGTTAAAGGTTAGTGAAAAGTTATTTAGTAGTGATTCATTCAGTTATAAAAAAGTTGAGGGACTAAACTAGGCTGTATACAGGCCCGCCGCAAATCGGAAAGAGCCCTGAGCGGAACAATTAGTTAATAGCGGCTAATCTGTTAGTGTGGCAGCCCTGCCTTTCATCCACGGCCTTCTCTATCACCTTTTACAAGGCTCGTGCAATTAATCGATATCTTTAATTCACTCTTAATGAACTTTTATTTTATCGTTGGTATTTAAATTTTTAAAAAAAAATCGTTATCTTTAAATGTCGATTTTTTTAATTAATTGTTAGATCTTTATGACATTTCAAACATAATATATTCTGGAGGTATACTGTAAGAGAATATAAAATCAGTTTCGTAAATTATAATTTTAAGGTCATAAGATGTCCAACAATGAAAATTAATTATTATATTTTATAAATAAAACTAGCATCCCCATCGTGGCTTCTCCGCTCTCATAAGTAAAGAACTTTTTACATTTCTAACTAACAATTGAAGGTTTATTCGTTTATTGATAAAAATCTTGTATTGAAGTATGCATTGCATTAAGTATTATTTCTTCTTCTTCACTGCGAATAATGGACTGAATTATAAGTGCTTACAACTAAAGGCGCATGAATCATATTTTACACAGTATGAAAAAGGAAAGGATAGACATTTTGATTTGGTAAATATGTTAATTTGGCTGAAATAATTTTATTGATTTCATCTGGTTGGATTTTAATTTCTAAACATAAAAGTTTAAATCTGCCTCTCAGCATTGTACATTTAAATGTTTACTATAGTAAATTTCATTATTGCTAAACCTTCCTAGAACTATGAAGAAGTAGTTAAAATTTTGGTATAGTTGAGTTTAATAGATTTACCATTGTAAACTCTATAGCAGAATGGTGCTAACCACATATCGGTTCATTTTCAAACTTCACTGGGATCTACATATAGCACCATAATATTAAAAAAAATTTTAATGATTTCGTTGAATATAAGTAAATTTTATTATAAATTTCAAGCCTTTATTATTATGACTTATATTATTATTTTATTATCATTATATATAACACCGTAACATTGTAACCTCTCATGTACAATATAATTGCGCTCGTCACCTAGCGGTCAATTTTCAAACGTTACTGTTATTCCCATATTATCGCTTTTTTAACAACAAATTAATTGAAAATCTGTAGATTTTATCATTACTAAACCTTCCTGGAACTAGAAAGGTGATGAAGTTAAAATTTAGTACAGAATGGTTCAGTAGAATTCGTGGTTGGAGGTAACAAACCAAAAATGGCTTTTCCTTTTATATAATAGTTTAGATATGCAAAAATATCTGTACCACTTCATAGAACCTACGGAAGGTCTTGATTTGAGAATTTGGTTAGGATATACTGTTTTCCGACTAACATTTGTGTAAGAAGGTAAATTTGGCCAACCGTATCAAAAAATCGACCGCAATCGCCTGATATATCAGAATGTATAACAAAATCCTTACCTGATAAGAGTAATTTAAATCACAATTTTTCTTAATGAATGCCGACTATATTATGTCCTTATAATAATTCCATACCAAGAAGTGAAACGATGACCCTTCATGTGTTATAGTTGCTACAGTTTTTTTTTTCCTAATTTCCTTTTCTTTTCTTTTTTCATGTACAATAGATCCCAGGTACATAATAAAATCTATAAATTCTAAAAATTAAACATGTCTATATATTCAAAGTTTTAACTAAAAGAGAATTGGGTCTTTTTCACATAAAGGGTGCCAGTTACTTGCCAGTTTGGGGTCACCTGTGGTGTAGTGGTTAGCATAGCAACCTACTATACTCAAGATCGCGGGTTCGCAGCCCGGCAGATGACCTTAGGATTTTTTAAAGGAAGTAAAAAATCCTTAGCTATGCCGTCCTTCGGAAGGGACGTAAAATGGGGGTCCCGAGCCTGTGCGATGTCAGGTACTCGTTAAAGATCCCTATCCTAATTATACCTGGATAGGCAAAATTTAGGACTCCCACCGTAGCATCGTCCGATTAGCCATAGCAGCATAAAGTGACGTAAAACGAAATAAACAAACTTGCCAGTTTTCTGCTCTCAGGCAAGATAGAGAAATAATTTTTTCACGTAACATTGTAGTTTTGTATGCTATATCTTTACCACAACTAAGACCTGTTGTTCGGGAATTAATGCAGGATTTCATGTCTAAACCAAAACCTTATGTTGTTATTAAAGAGATTATTTATCAGGTTTTGGTTGTGGTAAAGAGATAGCATACAAAACTACAATTTTACATGAAAAAAATATTTCTCTATCTTGACTGAGAGCTGAGAAGAAAAACAAAACGTGATTTTCATAATTTTTTTTTTCTCGGCTCCTAATGCCCATTGGCGGCTATAACTCTAGTTTTGCACTATTATAGGTCCCTACTACCCGCACGAAAATCGGCATTCAAATCTGTGTTAGAAGTCACAGCTGAGAACTGGCCTTAATGTGAAAAAGACCCAGAGAATATTTCGATTGAACGATTACAAGAAGCGATTGTTCATGTAATATAATGCCATGGTTTTACAGTAGTTAATTAGCTACATGTAGCGTTTTCCTTTTCTTGAATTGCGCACCTTGAAAAGTGTACAAATGCCGATGCGCACAATGAATTGAGGACTTTCAGGCCATGATCATCCCTGAACTTTAAAAGTCCGCAACGTGATAGTTCATCCGTGTGATCAGCAACTCCTCATCTTGATGAGGCTAACAGAGGATCCCAAATCGGTCATCAATATCTAGTCTTCTTTGGAATCCATATGGATTTCCACTTTTAAAAAAAGAGAAAAGAGTAAATAACGAATCATACATTCAATAAAATTTCATTTCTTGTCATAAGAATTTGAAAAAATTTCAAAATCTCGTAATTCAAAAGTGAATTCTTAAATATTAGTTAAAATTATAGATGTATAATATGTATTTTTCAAAATAACATCTCATGTAATAAACAGATTAGACATAGAAAATTTAAACCTCTCATAATTTGATTTCTAGACCAAACATCCACGCTATAACATTTGTAAATTATGTAACGAGGGATACATGACTCCTTCTATCTCTCTCTCTCTAATAACACACACACACACACACACACACACACACACACACACACACACACACACACACACACACACACACACACACACACACACACACACACACACACACACACACACACACACACACACACATATATATATTTTTTTTTTTTTTATTTGCGCGACAGACGCATGAAGCTGTCCTTGGCCTGCTCCACAGCCCTCCTCCAGTCGTCCCGATCAGCTGCTCGCCTTAAATATATTTTAGAAACTTTTAAGTCCTCGGAGACGCCATCGAACCATCCTCTCTTCGGTCTTCCACGAGGTCCCAATCCATCCGGTCTATCCCAGAACAATTTTCGGCATGTTCTGTTCTCACCCATCCGGTATACATGCCCCATCCATTTTAGCCGTTGAACTCTTATGTATATCGTCAATGGCAAGTCACCATACAAATCGTATAGCTCCCGGTTCTTCCTTCGCCGCCACATACCGTTATCCTTTATCGGACCAAATATACGCCTCAGTACTTTCCTTTCGAAACAGTCCAGTTTTGTCGCTACTGACTTATTAATAGTCCATGTTTCGCAGGCATACGAGGCTACCGGTAGCACTAGTGTCTTGTACAGTCTTATCTTGGTTGCGAGGCTGGTGAGTCTACTCTTGATAATGCTTTGTATGGAGAAGAAGGCTCTGTTGGCAGATATTATCCGACTTTTAATTTCCTCATTTTCATCGAGGTGTTCGTTAATCCAGGCGCCTAAATATTGGAAACTTGTGACGGTTTCGAGGGTGTAGCCTTCCATATAATAAAAATGCTGTGGACGAGCAAGTTTTTTTTCTTCTAAGTACCATTATTTTGGATTTATCCTCGTTCATATACAATCCCATTCTTTTAGCTTTCTGTTCATTTTGTGCAAAGCTTCCCTTAAGTATCGCATAGAGTGAGCTGCAACAACTACGTCATCCGCATACGCCAATATCTGAATGGGGCTGTTAAAAATTGTGCCTCTGGTGTCAAACCCCGCTCTCTCTCTCTCTCTCTCTCTCTCTATATATATATATATATCATTTACTTTCCTATGCCTGGCATTGCTATAACAGGCTTTTAGCGTTTCTAAAACACAAGATATGTAAAAAATAAATTAATATTTTCCTTAAAACTCAATGAAACACTGCAATACGTATACACACTCACATACATGCATGCATACTACATAAACATACTATACTGAATGAAGTAAATGAAGAAACATATATACTATTATATAAAAGGACAATCGTTTGTGATCACTAACCGGGAAAACTGCAAACCCAATCTGTACCAAATTTTATTCACATCATCTTCATAGTTCAGGGTACGTTTAGCAATAAGACAAATTTAAATTTACAAGATTTAGTGGCAGAAACAAGGTTTTCCACACTGCCATTGACTTTTATGATTAGAAATTAAAATTCAATCACATAAAATCAATAAAATTATTTCTTCTAAATAAATTTTTTAACCAAATCAAAGCGTCGATCCATTGCTATTTGATATTGTGTGTAAAAATACGATTCATGGGCCTTTAATCCTAAACACTGATAATACAGTTCATTATCCGCAAGAGTTTCTTAATAGCCTCTGTCCATCTGGATTACCAACTCATATGTTACCATTAAACATTGGATGTCTAATTATGCTTTTATATAATCATCAAACACACAATGAGTGCAATTTTAACCATCTTAAAAATTACTGCTATGCGTGAAAATATTATTCAAGAAATAATGCTCTATTTCATTGAAAAATTCAAAAAGATTTTCAATCATATTGCCATCAAAAAACGATAAAGTTTGATAATTGACCGATAGGTGGCGATCACCATTCGTGAGAGGTTGCAGAGGTACGGTTATAAAGAGCTATTGAATTGATTTATTTAAAATTTACTTATTTTCAATTAAATCGTTATTGAAGCTATAAATATATGGAGCGATATGTGAATCCCAGTGCAGATTAAAAAAAGACCGATATTTGGCCATTCTTTAACAAAGTCGTATGATAAAACTCCTGAGCCCAACTGTACCAAATTTTAACTTCTTTTAATAGTTCTAGGAAGGTTAATAATAATGAATTTTGCTCTAATAATAATTTAAATGTATGGTCTTGAGTGCCCGCAACGAGGTTTGCCAAACAGTCATTTACTTTGGATCGATGGAATTATTACAGCAAAATTGGATGTCTAATTATGCTTTTGTGTACTCTTCAAGCATCTAATGAAGGCAACATTAACCAGGTTAAAAATTAATGCCGTGCGTGAAAAGATTGTGAAATATTCAACGCTCCTTATTATGTCACAAATAAACTTATCCATAACGATCTAATTGTCCCACGTGTTTGGGATCAGATTCGGGGGGGGGGGGGGGGGGGATTTGGCCCAAACAAGATACATATCCTTCCATGAAAAGCTGCATACCGACTAGACATGTCTCCCAACTTGATTCTCACTCGATTTCAGATACCTCCGAGGCGTCTGAAAAGAAAATGGCCAAGGAGTTTTTCTAATGTAGAACATTTATTGATGTGCTACTAATGGCTACTTCCATACAAGTTATTGTAATTATTTTACCACACATTTGCTCATTGTATGTATCTTATAAAGTTGAAAACAAAGTTTGTAGAATTTTTTGTTTTTGGTAGGCCGTAGCTGATCTGTCCACAAATAATCTAGAATTGACTTTATATTCTATGTACTATCCGAAATCCGTTTTTTAATTATTTATAGTCATATAGTAAGTGATGAAATGTTTGTGGAGTCCGTCCGTCACATTCGCATGTATCTGTATTTGTCAAATGAAACCGTTTCAAATAGTGGTTAGTCTGTCCATGTTCCGTTAACAGTTGTGTAAGTTTGTGATGAGTACTTTTGGGTGTACCGATACACATCAAGAAAGAAGACCACCCCGCATCAAAAACAAGATGAACAATAAAAGACATCTGTTGAAAAATCAACTTGCCTGCATGTTATTTTTCTATTTCTTTTTATTTATTTTATCAATCTATTGTATTTTTATTTTATTCTAATTTCTTTTTGTTTAGTATTATGGAATTACTGCCTTTTGGTATTTAAATTATTGTTATCTTTTTTCTTTTTTTTTTCCCTAAGTGTTTATTTTAACTTCAATCAAGAACTTCGTTATTTTTGTAATTTATCTAATTAAAAAAAATGTTACACCTGCTAATTACAGGTAGTATGCTAATTTGCATGGAACTTGTAAAACTATCAGAAATACACTCCCCTCCCATAGGGTTACTATGGAAGGGAAATAAATTAAAAAAAAAAATATATATATATATATGTGTGTGTGTATATATAAATTTAGATTTGTATTTTATATTTATACGGGATCCCGTTGTTAAAATGTGTTTGTGTGAAAAATTATGTTTTAAAAAATGCAGAAATAAATTTTATAAAATATAATTTGTTAAAGTAAAATCAATTAAGAAGTATTATGCAAACGAAAAAAAAAAGAAAGAGCATTATTAAAATTAATTTATGAATCCGAAGGGATTCGGTTTACATTGGTATCCTCTAAATCGTGACCTCTAAAACTACTCCGGGTGAGTGCCGCCGGTGAAGAAGTGCATCCTACAAAAGAAAAGATGGAGAGGCTGGCAGTGAACCAGTTGTGCATTACCCTAAACGGCCATCCACTTCCGCTGATGTCCTTTCTTGTAGCTTCCTGCCTGGCACACTTTTCTCCGCCTCTCCTCATCATTTACCTCTAATGATCTCTTCAACTGCACCCACCGCCGGGAAAGAAATGGAGTTGCTACAGAACAAAAAAATAAATGTTTATCCTCTTTGCACGTGGTAAATCTCCCCTTTGTTTCCAATCTTGTTTGGAATCCTTTATAAAGTCAGCAATAAATATTATTATAGTTTTATGAATAATAAAATTATTATTTATGTTGTAATAGGTCATTTTGAAATGATAAAGAAAAATAAGAGTTAAATGTTTGGAGATGGTTTGTTCATGGTGAATAACTGTTATAGTCAGATGTTCATCTTAAAACATAGTTAATATAATGTGCGTTTTTATCCATCTTTAGTTTTATAAAACTTAAGTAGTCAAATCTATTTAATCTATCTCACACACTTCGGTGAAGTATGATGTTGAACTGATAGTTTCCTCCTTCGTTAAAAAAGGAATCATCGGCCACTTAAAATGTCGGTCATTTCATGTGAGATAACCCAACAGTTTTAAAGAAATGATTCGTAACAATCGATTGTTTAACTCTCCCCTTTAAGTACGGAATGGCCTTGTATATGAGGCGTTGGATATCAATGGAAAGTTAAGATGCCCTGTTTTGTAGGCTATGTAATTGGCGGAAGTGTCTATCAAGTTCTTCCCTTTTTAGTTTAATGCGATGGTTCCTTGTAAGTATTTTCCAGCAATATTACGATGCATTTTATATCATATTTCATTGCAATGACACCATTAATTTCTTCATCTGATTTTATGTTTTTTCCTGAAAACAAACTAGAAGAATCAAAAGACCTCCTTCACAATAAAGCACCATATTTATAAAGTGCTATTTCTCTACTTTAGAAGAATCCTGATATTGTTTGACCGTTATCAGTTACTCCTCCAGCATATCTTAATTTTGGCCTATTCTTCTTTTTACTGCGATCAGTTCGCATAGGATCCTTCGTGGTATAGATTGCATATCATCCTGCTTATATTTATTTATATTGCATTCACACTTCAATCTTTCATCTGGCAGATAGAAGTGTTTGAAGTCAATGGACTCAAAATTGAAGAATAGTATTCAATATTGTTCAAAATCTGTGGTCTGAAATAAATATATACTTCTGGAATGACATTTGTAACAACCTTGTATATCATGATATAGGCTTTGGATTTCAACGTCGTCTTCTCCAGATTCGCTCAGAACAACATCTGTCTAAGATTCTTCGGAGAACATTCCTTCCAAAACTACCAAAGATAGTGAACAATTGTTTTTGTTTGTTATTTTTTTGCTTGAGGAGATTTCTCATCCAGCTCCTTTTCATCATTCTAGGGATATTGTTGGGCATCGTTGTTATATATGGATATTGTGTACATGCCTGGTAATAGTTTATTGAAATGATCTTGAAGTCTAATGAAATATTTTGTAGTCTATGTTCTTTGATGGTAGGCGTAAGTCGGTGAGCATATGTTACTCTCGTTTTAAGTTCCCTGTGTGATCGTCCTAAAAGTTTTTGCTTACATGCTTGTAGATTCTGTGTATACCTCGTTTTGGCAGTTCCGGATACTTGTGAGGTATACGTTCAAATAAAAATGTCTACTTCTTCAAATAGGAAATATCCACTGAAAGATAATATTTTCAGATCTGCCAGGATCAGACCAATTTTTTCGGCAAAAGGATATCTTTGGCTTTCAAATCACGACGAACTTATTATTATCCTTTTGGAAATGTATTTAATTGTTTCGTTTTTTAAAGGCCTCTTTCTTCATGTTTAATTTTCTTAAAACCAGAGTTAAAAGACCAGAACTCATCGTTTCCTGTATTTATTCGGTGAGATTGCCAATTCCGCTATATGCATTTTAGCACCTTCTATAACATTAAATACAAAATGTGCTCTGATGCACATGTATAATTATTTTTTTGGGATAAAATCACTTTGCGTATTCGGATTTTTACATTAGAACCGGAATATTAATATTAATTAATATAAATTTAAAACGAAACCTACAAAAAAACCTAAATCAAAAAATGCACATAGCGGAATTGGCAATCTCGATTTACTGAACAAGCGTTAAAGCTCCCAATAAATTACAAAAGACTTATTTACATGACAGTAATTAGATCCATCTGGACATAGGGAGTTGAGCTCTGGGGTTCCACTAAACCTTTCAATTCCTCACATATCCAATCCTTACAATCCAAAATGCTTCGTAAAATACCCAATACTCCTTATTATACCTCAAATAAGCTTATCCATAAAGATCTTAAAGTTCTGTGTGTTCATAGTAGACTCCATACCTCCTCGAATCCACTGATGTCCCAACCTGCCACATATTCCTGAAAATCCTCCGAGGTGAATGAAAAGAAAGTGGGCAAGAGATTTTCTAATTTAGACCTTTTATTGAAGTGCTAGTGAGTAGTTCTTAACATGTTATTGTCATATCATTGTAACCATTTTGCTCAAATTTACTTGTTGTATATAATATATACAGTTGTAAATATCAATAAATAGTTTTTAAAAAATCTTCTTAACGTTACTGTTCGGTCATTAAATCTCAAATTTCATAGTATTTTAAGAATAAGGATCCATTTTTCTTCGTCTGATAGGATATAAACAATGGTGTACTTAAAGTAGACCTAATTATTTTAATATAAACTATAGGGGAAGGGTACGAGATCCTCCTCTTCTCCTTGGGAAGGGAACAAAGAACGAGGGAGAAGATAGAAGGGCACGCAGAGGTAGGAGGTAGGGTCACGATCATAGGGCAGGACCGTAGGAGGAGCCAAGGGTTCGCTTTTTGTGGCAGCTCCTCATTAGTGCCCTTTGTGGTCCGCCCGGCCTTCATTCATGAATAATATCCCCTCAGGTCCAATATTATATGCTATATTACATGCTATCTCTACCGCTCTTTGTCCCTCTTCTTTTCCCAGGCAGGGAACATTATCCACCGTGACTAGGTCAGTCTGGAAGTTGGAGGCGGATAATGAGTTAAATACCCATAATAGCAATGGTTAGTTATCTATACTATATTATATAAAAGGACAAGCTATTTTTCGTTTGTGATCACTAACCGCGACAACTACTGAACCAACCTCTGCCAAATTTTAACAACACCATCTTCATGGTTCAAGGAAGGTTTAGCAATAATAAAATTTAAAGATTTTCAATTATAGCCATAAAAAAATATGTGGTGTGGAGAAAAGCTTCATAATCCACCGATAGGTAGCGAGCACCATTCGGCAGAGGTTACAAAGACACGGTGTTATATAGAGCTATAAATATGTGGAGCGACATGTGGATCCTAATGCAGTTTAAAATTTCCATTACCCCCAAACCCTTTACCACCATGGACAGCTCATACAATATCTTTTGATTTTTCTTTGAACCGGATCAAAAAAATAAATAGACCTCCTGAGGCCCTTAGACAAAGTTTCTTAAATCTGCTCGTTAACCGTTATATTGATTATGTCTGCCTTTTCATGGATGGCTCAAAAGACAAGGAGAGTGTTGGATGTTCAGTCAAAATTCCTTCTGAAACCGTCCGACACTGTCTTCCAAACATTTACTCTATCTTTTCCGCCGAACTATTTTCAATCTATTTTTGTAAGAATATAATTGAAAATTTGGACAGCAGACAATTTCTAATCTTCTGTGACTCTTACTCCGCCCTTTAGGCAATCCAAAGCTTAAACATGAATAAAAACATTAAATTTCTTTGGGTCCCTAGCCACACCAATATAGAAGGAAATGAACTGGCCGACCATAAGCGCAAAAGAAGGAACTATGTTTCCTTTTCCCAATAGCAAAGTCACTCTTTACGACTTTAATAATCTATATTTAACTTGTGCAGAGAGGCATGGATCAACGTCTTGGCAAAAGTGCCTAATACAAATAAAATGAAAAGGTTATACGAAAACTTTCTTCCAGCAAAACCTTTCCCAGTAAACAGGAGAGAACAAACAGTAATAACGCGACTTAGGATTGGACACAGTAAGTTAACTCATCGGCACCTACTTGAAGGCGATCCTCCACCAGAATGCGTTACTTGCAACTGCCTGCTGACAACGGATCATCTTATCAATGATTGTACCCGACTTTTACCATCCAGTATAGTAATTTATGGTAAATACCCATAAGAGCGGGCGAAGCCCTTGTATAAAATATATTGATAGTTTTCTTTGAATGTTTTAGTTCCAATATTTAGCGTATTTAACTATGCGTACTTTGCGATACATATTTTTATTTACAACATACAACTGTATAATTTTTTCTCTTTTTTATCTTCTTTTTTTTTATTTCTACCTGTGCCAATGGCACAACCAGACGATGTGCTGGCGTAAATAATGTGTACAACATGTGGCTGATGACCCGTACTACCACAGGGGTGGGGACGGGATGGTGAATACTTTTGGTAAAAATGAACCCTTTCAGTCTCGGCACCTCTTTAATTATAAAACAAGGATTTATGGTGAGAGTAATAATTCTCCTGCTTGGGAAAGGACGAAATATTGCTCTTAATGAGCTCAGTAACTTCGCTTACTTTGTATCGGGCGATCATTGTCAGTTCACAATAAAAAAAAAAACTTTTCGTCTTTTACCTTTATTTAGGCGGTTTTCGTTATCGGACGACAGCGAAGGGAACCATGACTGAGGGTTACTAAATTGTTGCCGAGAAATATCGTCAGCCGCTCCCTCTTTTTACGGCGAAAAAAAATTCCCTACGATGCATCTTGTGGATTACGACATTTTGCATCAAAATCTCCGATTCTGAAAATTTGTGGGTTACACCATTGTTGAGGTGATCCATTCAAATAAAAAATAAATAATAAAATAAATTTATGACTATTCTCTCATCCAGGTTCTTTTGAAGTTTAAACTGAAGAAACACTTGAGAAGGGATGGGTATCGATATTTTTTTTGACAGTGCTTGTCTTTTTGACGATTATCAGACCTGTTTGGACTTATAGAATGTATAGAATTGTGGAGATCCACTAAACCATCGAATTCTTCCCGGATCCAATCACTCCAATCCAAAATCCTTCGAAAAATCCTTAATGCTCCTTACTTTGTCACAAATGAATTAATCCATAATGACCTTAATATCCCATATGTCGCCGACTTGGCTCGAACCAGATACCTCTCCTTTCATAATAAACTTACTCCTCATCCGAATCCACTTGTTGTACAACTTTCTTCCCATTCCATTCCGTGCAATCCTCCAAGGCGTCTGAAAAGAAGATGGCCTCGCGATCTTCTTTTGTAAATATTCATTAGTGTACTACCAATGGGTAGTTCCTCTACAAGTTTTATTCATGTCATTATATCTCATACATACCGCATATTTACTAGATGTGTTTTCTAATACAGTTGTAAATTTCTATTACTAAAGAATGAAAAAAACATTACGTCACGACCAATCGTTTTATTAATATTACGTGAATACAACATGCAATGATATATATTTAAAAATATAACAAAACCATACACATTTAAAAAATATATACACATATTTTCAATAAAAGTTCTACATTAGAAGATCTCTTGGTCATCTTATTTTCAGAAACTTCAGAGGATTATCGAAAATCGAGTAAGAAGCAAGTTGGGAGACTAGTGGATTCGAGTGGGCATAGAGTTTACTATGAAAGGATAGGGATTAGGTTTGCGTCAAACTATTAACATATGGAACATTAAAATCTTTATAGATAAGTTTGTTTGTGACAGAATAAGTAGCATTGAGGATTTTTCGAAGGATTTCGAGTTGTAAGGATTGGATATGAGAAGAATTGGAACTTTTAGAGGAGCCCCAAAGCCCAACTCCATTTGTCCAAATGGGTTTATTTACTGTCATGTAAACTGGAAGCTTTGAACACTTCTCTAGTAAATGTTAGAGTAGTCGGAAAGGACGAGCAGTTTCTTGTCTTAAAGTTTGCCATTCCAATCAGGCAGATATACGATTGGAATCAACGACTTTTTTGAGGAAACCACGTTTTATTGTCGTAAAAACTGTAATATCTGCACTTTGTTTAAAAATTTTTCAAATTTCGACCATATTTTCGGCTTTAGCATTCAATTTCCTATAAGAGCAGAGTACCTGTAACCTTGAATAAAACATGGGACCTAAAGAACAGCTTGTTCTTCATCTTATTTAGGAAAGTACAACATCTTATAACGCTCACCGTTTTTCGAAATAACTATCCACAAACCTGCAAATCACTCAAAACTTGCAAATTTCATATGGTATTTTTATGATTCCGTATCAATTTCATGGAGAAATTTACTTTTAAAACCGTTTTCATTTGGCATACAAATAGAAGTATTTATTTTAAACTCTTCATTGGAATTAAAAGCAAATAATATAAATAAAGGAAAATGTGGTAAAAAATTGAAAGTGGAGATATCACAGCATTTATGGCAAAAAACGTGGTTTCCTCAAAGAGGTCTATCTAGAATTATCAATATTTCTCAACGGATTGGTCATTGTATGATGTCATTGTAAATATTATAGTTTTTAATAATAAACGTGTTTTTAAATCATTTGTTTTATAGTTTTATTTTAAAACACAAACCTACATTAATTTCCGGACTAGACAATATTGTTTTTATCGATATCTAATATCGATATCCTAAAATCAATCCTGATTCCTTCCCCATTCTACCTGGATTTCGTCGTTTCCACGACTGTCGCTGGACGTGTCCTAGGCCTAATGACCGCCTAACTATCCCCAGCCAACCCAGACAGATCAGAGGATAGAGCTGTAGGAGAGAGACTCTATATTAGCGACAGTAAACCAATTGGCCGGGGAGGTACATTAAAGAGATGCATACAGAGCTGCCGGGGGATCTCAAATTAGAGGCCACGTCTCTCTTTGTTCAGGACCAGCTCACGCTCCCACTCACCATTTAAAGTTCCCTCTTCCCAGGATAGTCTTTTCTTTTTGTTTTCTTTTTTTTTCTTTCTTTTTTTTTTTTTACTTTTAACCCCCAATCCTTCTATATTCTTTTTTTGTATCTTCATTTGTTTTATTTCCTAGTTTTATTGATACTAATTTTAATTCCACTGTATTTTCTTTTTTGTTATACAGAATCTGTTTATTATGGAATTAGAAGTCATTTTAATCCTATTACTTTGTAATTTAAACACAAATATTTATAGAGCTTTATATATGTATATATAAAAAAACATTAGAAGTATTTTTTTATTGATGTTCTTACTCCATTAATCCTTGTTGATTAGATACTCTTCACTCCTACAAATGCCTTACTTTGGAATCCACATAAAAGACTAAAACGATAAGAAACTGCTCGTCGTAGACTATTCAACATTTACTAGAAAATGTTCAATAAGTTAATTATAAAAGAATTATTTAAGTGACAGTAAATGTTACCTATATATACATACTTGAGGTTTGGGCCTCTGGGCTCCCCTAAACCTTCCAATTCTTCTATCCAATCATTGCAATCCAAAATCCTTTGTAAAATCCCCCAATGCTTCTTATTATGTCATAGATAAAGTTATACATAATCAACTAAATATCCCGTAAATTGTGCTATTGACCCAAAGCTGATGGATACATACCCTTCCGTGATTAGCTCCATACCCATTAGAATTCACAAGTCGCGCAACTTGCTTACCTTGCAATATCCGATAATCCTCCGAAGCGTCCGAAAAGGAGATAACGAAGATTTACTAGATACTAATAATGTATGATAATGTAAATTTTTTTGAAGTATTTCTAATGTGTAGTTTCTTTTCAAGTTATTGTAA
The DNA here is from genome assembly GCA_003667255.2 of Euschistus heros. Lineage (NCBI taxonomy): Eukaryota > Metazoa > Arthropoda > Insecta > Hemiptera > Pentatomidae > Euschistus > Euschistus heros. The sequence continues at coordinate 2,745,293 of RCWM02000082.1, forward strand.
ACATTGTCTACACTTTTACTTTATGAATATATTGTATAAAGATGTAAATATAAATACCTTTTAAAAAATTATATTTTTGATCTAGTAATGTTGGGTTCTTCCATCCACATCATTGTGCATGATCTATTTGTACCCACCTCCTTAATATCAACAGAGTTCGTTGAAATAGATAAGGAGGTCTGTAGATTGATAAGTAAAGATAAATTTAACTAATCATTGAAGTTGTATTTCTTAATCGATAAAAATCTTGTCTTAAAATATGAAATTGAGCATTATTTCTTATATGATATTTTCACGCATAGCAGTTATTTTTCACCTGATGAAAATTGCAATGATAAGGCGTTTGAAGATTGCGTAAAAGTATAATTGGGCTTAAATTTTTTTAATTTCAATGTATGAGTTTGTAATTCAGATGGATTGAGACTATTAAGACACTTGCGGATAATGGACTGCATTATCAGTCCTTACAACTAAAGGCCCATGGGTCATATTTTGTAGACACAATATCAAAAAGCAAGGAGTGACATTTTGATTTGGTGATCATTTTTATTTGGCAGAAATAATTTTATTGATTTCAATCTGTTTGGATTTTATTTCTAACCATAAATGTATATGACAGTGTGGCAAACCTTGTTTCTGCCACTCAGCATTGTATATTTAAATTTTTGCTATTGTAAATTTTATAATTGCTTAAACTTCCTAGAACTATGAAAATGATGTAGTTAAAATTTGGCACAGATGGGTTCAGTAGTTTTACATCTTTTTCAAATAATTAATTGATAAAAGTAAATATTATTATCAATTTAAGGCTCTGTATAACATCGTACCTCTATAACCTCACATCTAGCTAGACTGGCTCTCGCCACTTATCGGTTAATTTTCGTACTTCACTTTTTGAATCTAAAGCCTTTGGCATATTCTTTAAGTCGATTTGTTTTCGTACATTTGTAAAGCATCGAATTTGAAAAAAAAAAACTTTTGTTTTACTTTACTTTAAGAAGATGGTTGTACGTTGTATCGTATTCTCGAATCTTAATTTACTTTGTGAAGGGAAAGAGTAACTCTGTCAAAGGTTCGATTATGAAAACTACTTGATTAAGTCCAAAAGTAATAACGAATTGCTAAAGATCGAAGAAAAATAATGCGTTTCTTTGAATACGTATCGACGATTACGAAACAGTAACTCGCTTTTCTTATTTATTCCACTTGTCGGTAGAAACAAGACCGACTTGTTAAAATTTTTTTCTTATACCAAATTGCTATAACCACCGTTGAGTTACGAAACGATTAAAAACTTTCGTAACTGCACACGAGGCAACCGCTTACAAGAAGGAGAAAGGACCAAGGAAATAAACAGATACATTTAAACCTCCGGTCGGCTGGGGTTGGGTTAGACCTGATCATGAGCGATATACTGGTTAGCCAACTTGCGGTTTGGGAGTTCCCAATTACGTCTTGGACCTGCGAATCGGAACCATTTTGTAACCCTATCCCCACTTTTGTTTTAGTGAAAGAAAATCAGGAACTGAATACTAGGAAAGCTTTAGTTGTAGTACGAATGATAGTACAGTGGAACCTTGAAGGGGAACACGAAAACTTCGAATTATCGAGGATTTCGATGTATCGAGGTTCTATTTATTGAGGTGATTTCTGACTCTCTTCGATATATCGAGGTTAGTTGTCACGGCACTGCTTAAACCGTTTCACAATACACTCGTTGATATCTTGGAAATCGGGCCCTTTTAACCTCTTTGATAATGAAAAAGCTTGATTTTCATACTTTAGCCTATTCCAAAACGTTTTGCAATATCGCACATTCTGCCAACCCCGGCATTACGGCTTGAATAATTTGTATTATAATAATAATAATAATGTATCTTCATACGAAAGGGTTTTACGCTTTACCATTTTCGAGAATGAAAAGAATATTGAGGATCAATAGAAAACGTATCGCACAAGTGTTTTATCAGAAACTGAAACAAATGTCAGGAAGGGAGTTATAGTTAATCCTTCGTAGAATCTTTGATCAGTCTAAACTCTACTTATTTAACAAATCGACTTCGATATATCGAGGTTTTCCGATAATAAATTCGTTTTGTAGAGGTACGGTGTAAGCTAAGGAATCTTCAAAAACTCGATACATCAAGGTACTCTTAACCAATCTTTCGATATATATAGGTAAAAATAACATAGGAATGATAGGCAGCTTCAAAGGGAATAGAAAAACTTCGATTTATCGAGGATTTCGATATATTGAGGTTTGATATATCAAAGTCCCACATAGACAAATACGCTTCTATACAATTAGGAATTGATGAATTATTTTGAACATCTATTGGCATATTGTTTATAAATTTAGTCTAGTTTCAAATCTTAAATATTCGTTTTGAGTTCTGAATACGTTCAAAACATCAGCGATTCGATTTATAGATAATATTCTTTACGTTTATTTTAATTTCCTATTTCAAGAACATTATAGTTGAATGTTAAGTAATATTGGAAGAAGATGATCGAGGGTGCAGCCAGAAGAAAGGGAAAAAAATACGTCCAAGTAAAAAACCTATAGAGTGCCAACGTTTCGAACCCCCTTGCAGGAAAGGGTCTTCTTCGTGGCTAAAATTAACAATAAACTAAATGAAAAACATTTATGAAAAGAGCTGATAGTATAATAAAGTTAACAGCTAACATTATGAACATAGATATCACCATAAAGGAAAAATTACATTAATAGTGTAATAATTGCTATAGACAGATACATAAAAAAGAGATGATACAAATGAACAAGATAAGGGTAAGGACAAGGAATAAAACATTAAATCAAATAAATTTAAAGAAAAAAACAGAAAAAAGGTAATAAAAACAAAATAATATAAGATGTGCAACGTGGGTGCAAACGGCTAGGTGGGTCGAAACATCAGCAAAAAAAGTTTTTTATTTATTATTATTTTTTTTTTTTTATTGGTTTCCCTTCCATAATACCCTTATGTGAAAGATACGTATATGTGATAATAATACGTGGATAGATATTTACTTTGACGTTCTCTTTTTATTTTATATATTTTTATATTTAAAAAAATGTATATATATTTTTTACTCATAGTAAAAAAATATTTAAATAATCATGAAGAGTGTTTAAAGGCTTATGGCCAAAAAACAAAAATTACATATTGCACCAAACAGTTTGGGCCAATAAATAATTTTTTTTTTTTTTTTAATCCGAAGAACGGACGGACAGCGCTCATAGTAGATCCTACTGTAAGGTATGAAAATAATAACCTCGATCAATCAGGTGAAGTAGAAAGGGAGAAAATGGATATTTATGAAAAATGTATCCCTTTCCTCAAAGAGAAATTCCGCGAGACATTCGGAAATAGAGATTTATCCGTGAACGGATTATGGTTTGGTTCTCGCGGAGTCATCCCGGAAAAAACAAGGAGCTTTTTGGAGGACCTTGGCGTGGAGGTGAGGGATATAGCGATAATGGCCGAAAATATAATATTGGACTCCCTGGGAATTATTCACCACCACATACATGGTGCATAGGATGGCCCATTGCAATTTACAGTTATTAAATATGTAGCAATTTATCCGATTCCTGACTCTATGTTCATTTATGTATATGAATGTTTGGATAGATATGTGAATATTGGGGGGGGGGGATAATATAAAATGAAAGAATAAAGTGAAAGAGGAAAAAAAAAAAAAAAAAAAAAAAAAAAAAAGAAAAAAAAAAAAAAAAAAATTTATTAGTTGGTCTAGTATTAGGTAGTATTAAGTATTATATTATATAACTATAACTAAATTATAATTTACACTGTTATCTGTAATTGGATAGATGAGTATGCTGTGTTTATAGCAACCCATTAAAGTTGGGCAGCTCTATGTTTATTGTTATTGTCTCAATAAAGCATATATCTCTCTTTATTATCTATACAATTATATAAAACGACAATCCATTTTTGTTTGTGATCACTAACCGCGAAAACAATTAACCAATTTGTACCAAATTTTAAATACACCATCTTCATAGTTCCAGGAGAGCTTGGCAATAATTAAATTTACAGATTTTCAGTTTACATGTTATCAAAAAGAGGGATAAATATGTTGTGCGCAGAGAAGTTTGAAAATTTACCGAAAGGTGGCGAACCCCATTTAGGAAAGATTACAAACGTACGGTGCAATAATTGAGCCAGAAATTTGTAATAAAATTTACTTATTTATAATTACTATTAAAAAAGCTATAAATATGTGGTGTGACATGTGACAGTGAAGAAAATATACCGATACATGGTATATGGTATAGCAACGGAGTTGGGAATTGGAAAACTATTGAACCCATCTGTACCAAATTTTAATGTGATCATTTTCATTGTCCTGGGAAGGTTTAGCAATAAGACAAGTTTACAATATTTAGTGGCAGAAACAAGGTTTGCCACACTGCCATTGACTTATATGATTTTTTTTTCTCTCTTTATTTCTTTAATCCACACCTGTCACTTATCATTTGACAACAAGCAGATGTGATAAATTGTTGTATACAAGATAATTGGCATGTCAGACCATGAGGGAGGACAGCACCCAGCGGTAGTTACTCCTAACATGAACATGATATTTAATCAGTTTTAACGGAGTAGATCCCTCAACCAACTCCTTTTTAGTCTCCTTTGGGTATTATCTGGCAAGCTTATGGAGGCCATAATTTGTATTAAATTATTGATATGTCCGTGAAGTTTGTCGTGAAGTCTTTTATATAAAGTCTGGATGTGATCTTGTACCATGGGTATGTGTAAGTCTGTGTGTAAAGTTTTGTTATTGACATACCAGGGTGATTGTGTAATGAGCCTTAAAGTTTTTGACTGGAAAGTCTGTATTTTTTGAATGTGTGTTTTTTAAGCAGTTCCGTAAATTTTTGAGGCGTACGTCCATAGAGGTTTTAATAAGTAAGTATATGTATTTAGTCTTTGCGTCATTTTCAATTTAGATCGTTTATGTGGAATTGGAAACTTATATGATTAGAAATTAAAATTTAATCTGATAAAATCAATAAAATTATTTCTTCTAAATAAGTGGTTTAACCAAATCAAAGCGTCGATCCATTGCTATTTGATATTGTGTGTAAAAATACGATCCATGGGCCTTTAATCCTAAACACTGATAATACAGTCCATTATCCGCAAGAGTTTCTTAATAGCCTCTGTCCATCTGGATTACCAACTCATATGTTACCATTAAACATTCGATGTCTAATTATGCTTTTACATAATCATCAAACACATAATTAGTGCAATTTTAACCATCATCATTCAAGAAATAATGCTCAATTTCATACTTAAATACAAGATTTTTGTCGATACAGAAATACAACTTCAATTGTTAGTTAAATTTATCTTCACTTATGAAAGCGGGTGAATCCCTGACGGGGGATGCCTAGTCTTTTAATATATTAGCAGTATCCGTAAAACCCATCTTTAAAATATATATTCTTATATAATTTATCAATATGTGTTTAAAAATCTTTAATGATTTAAAATATAATTTATACAATATCCAGAAGATGAACTATGTCTCGAAACCCTTTAGCTAAATATATAAAGCAATTAAAAGAAAATATTCGCTGTCCTCGTTTAAAATAGTGTGCTTTTAAATGCAAATGCCTGTAAATATAATTTTAAATATCTTTTTTATTCCCGGTGTATTTAAATTAAAATAATAGACCATGTGAGTTGCCTTCACATCTTCACAGCACTAGTCGTATCCATAAAGCACCCTGAGGCGGTAGTGGCTGCATACGCTGACGACATCGCGGTCTACGCGTCCAGCCTCAACCCCGGCCGGGCCCTCAAGATGGCTGAGAGGGCGACCTCCACCATCGTCGAGGCGCTGAAGACATGCGGCATTAAGGTGAACTCTAGAAAGACTGACGCCATAGTGATGTCCTTCAGTAAGCGCGGCAAATATCAAAAACTGCCGAAGAGTTTTACAGTGGATGGCATCGAGCAGACCATCTCCAGCTCCATCGCATACCTTGGCGTCAGTATCGACAGGCACCTCACCTTTTCGACGCATGTTAGAAGCAGAATCAAGCTGGCCCGGGCGCGGACATACCGCCTCCATCACCTCCTTACCTCACCCCAGATATCCCTTCGGCTGAAACTCCAGATTTATAAGTCCATCATCAGACCCACCCTCCTCCACGGTGCTCCACAGCTGCATCATATGTACGAAACTACACTACGCGCCCTCCAGACGTTCCAGAACACCGTCCTTCGGCGAATCGTCCGCGGCACCAGCCTTGAGAGGGCCAAAAACACCCGGATCCTCGAGGAGCTGAGCCTTTATCAGTCGCCGGCACGTCAAATTCTTTGACGGGCTGAGCTACTGTGCCAACCCTCTCTTCAGGGACATAGCCCCGCCTCTCAGGCCTGGGAGGTGGCAAGGCACGATCCCCTTAGCGTACGTACTCGCCGAGGGAAGGGGTTCAGACCATACGGACTGACCCGATATGACCCATCATCGCCGGCAAAGTGTATCCTCCGCACTCGACATGTAGACGGATTGCCTCCAGCAGACTGAGACCCTCCAGAGATGGCAGAGCTACAAATAAATCTTAAAATGCCGAAAGGCAATAAAAGATCCAAAACCCTAATTTCCTTTGTATGTATTTATAATAAAGTCGGAGGCTAGAAAAAAAAAAAAAAAAAAAAAAAAAAAAAAAAAAAAAAAAAAAAAAAAAAAAAAAAAAAAAAAAAAAAAAAAGCAACGATCGATTTAAGAAAACGTTTTTGGTACATATATATGTATATTAAAAAATGGAAAATAATCAATTTTATTGTCTCAATCCTTCAAGCAAATTGTTTAATACTTTAGAAAATATAATCATTTATTAATTATCTATCCAAAAAAAGTTATTAAATATTTTTTATTTAGTGTTCTCTTATAATGCCTAGATACATTTGTTCTCAAACTTTTAGGAATTTATAAATTATTTGTCTCTTCAATGGTTTTTATTAGAAACTACATAATGTTAAAAACTACATAATATCTGAAATAGCCAACTTAATGGAATCCATTTTGAAATTCAAAATTATTAGCTTTATGTGGATTCAGGGGCAAGCGGATTTAGCAGCAAAAAAAGCGTGTTCCCTCTTTCCATTACCCATAATCCATACCTCTTTAACAGATCTCAAATTATTCTTAAAACGTCAAATCAATATAGTTTGGCATGAAATATGGCTTAGAACCGACCGCAATAACAAACTTAAAAAAATTAGACCAATTCCAGGATCATGGAAAGAAGAACCTGGACCGAGAAAAAAAAAAAGTCATCTTTACAAGACTAAGAATTGGCACCCAAAATTAACCCCCAGTTACTTATTGGAAGACAAGCAACCAAAATGCAACGAATGTCAGGTATACCTGACTATAGAACACATTCTTGTTGAATGCCAAAAATACCAAAAGCAAAGAAAAGATAACGGTCTGACGAATCAAGACATTGCAACATTACTAGAAAACTCGTATCTCCACATCCACATTATTCAATTTTTAAAACTAACAAACCTGTACAAGGAATTATAGTTCTCAACCTGAGTATGGTGCCTCTAACCTAGTGTGGTGGTACATGGCACCAAAATGTAAATAAATAAATAAAAAAAAATTAGAGTAGTTTCAAATTTTAGGCATATATCATAACTTTTATAAATATACAACCATTTGAAACATTAGCAAATTAATGTTTATGTTATATCAAAGTAAAAATGTATAACAAGAAATCAGTGCGTGTTGGCACTCACTGAGAGAAGGAAGGTACAGATTTACGTAATGAAGTACTGTATAAATAATGATAGATGATGATGTGGTAGAAAGAGGGGTTGGTATTCTGGGATGTGGAGGAACCTTAGTATTTATTGAAATTTTTAATAAATACAATTTTAAAAGATTTATTTTAATTAGACCTATTTGGACATACAGAGTTGAGATCTGGGACTCCACTAAACCATTTATTTTATATATAAATAATTTGTCTATTATCCAATCCTTGCAATCCAAAATCTTTAGAAAATCTTTATTTTCCACAAATTAAGTTATCCATAAAGACCTTAGTGCTTCATATGTTGTCGATTGTGCCCAAACCACTACCTATCCTTTCATAGTAAGCTGTTCGATTCCACTTGTCTCTCAACGTGATGCCTCGGAATCTGAAAAGAAGATGTCTCGAGACCTTCTCACGTTGAACTTTTATTGAAGTGCTATCATTGGTAGTTGCTTTACAAGCAATTGATATGTTATTATGATCTTTATAGTTGCAATTAATTGATATATTATTTATTTTTTTTTTTTGCAGTAAATTTCGATAAATGGATAAAAATAAGTTTAAGGATTAACAGATTAAAGGAATTGAATCTAGAAAAAGAATCGAATTGGAATAGGTAAGGAGTTGGAAGAGAGGTTGTGGAGGGAATAATAAAACATTTGCTAAAGATAGAGTAAAGGTGGTTAGGATGAGATGATGTACCTACCACCTGGATCCGAGAATACTAGATTAGTTGTTCCAATCTAGAACCTTTTAGTTCTTGTTGCAAATAGAATAGTAATGTTTGTATTAGTTAATCAATGTACTATTTAATTAATTGTTGTATTAATGTTTGCAGTTAGAGATCACTTGCTATATATTAATATTGTTAATGATTGGTAATGTTACTCTCTATTGCTCGGTATTAATAAAATTTTATTTTATTATTAATTAACTTTTATATTTTCTATTTTTATTCTTTTTCAGGGGATAAAAAGGTGACAGTTGTTAAAAAATGAACTACACCATTTATTGTGAGTTTTTAACTATTATTATTTAATTATTTTATTTAACTTATTTTATACATATCCACACACACATTTTTGTTGAATCGATGTTTTAGCAATTGATCTTTTTGATTTGTTTTCTGAAATCAATGATCACTTTATTTCGTTATATTTTTTTATTGATGTGTACAACTATTAGGTTGATGCAAAAAAAAGGTTTTTGGTATTCAGTAAAAGCTTCTTTGTTTTCCCAATTGCCTTGAGATGGCGTACGATTGTTTACTGATCCACATCGAGTTCCTCCGCTATTTCTCGAGTTGTTTTGGTCAACTATTGCCTCTAACTGGTCGTTGTCAATAGCAGAGGGACGGCCAGGACCTTCTTTGTTTGAAATGTCAAAATTTCCACTACGGAATTTTTGAAACCATCGCTGCGCTGTAGATTCAATAATGGTACCTGGTCCCCAAACTTAATTAATATTTCTATCCGATTGCGCAGCACTTCGACCGAGTTTGAACTCATACAAGTAAATTTGCCGAAAATCGCTCATTGACGTCATCATGTTTGGAGGCACTGAATGGAATGAATTAAATGTCAAAAAAAAAAAAAAGAAGGATTATATAGGAAAGCGAGATGAACAGGCTTTAAAATGATGTGTATAAATTAGCATTGTGGATTAGTTTTGTTTACACAATTGGAATTAATAATGAATTCTGCATTATATTTGCATCAACCTAATAAATAATTATATAATAAGTAAATCAACGGAAATGGTAATTTATTGGCATTTCTATGACTAGTAAAACACTCGATCCAAACCTTTCTTCAACTAATAGTTGCAACCCAAAGCCGAAAGTAAGATTATTAAGCATATTCATGGTTATAATATGAAGTAGGACTGCTATTTTAAATTAGCTAAATTAAAGCACCAACTTAGCTATCAGTACTAAATATATTGGCAATATTTTTGAAGGATATATTTGGTTCCATCACAAGGAGACGCTTACTAAAGCTGCAGATGTTATTTTAACGTTGCAAGTTCAAGGAAGCAGCTTAGGGATAAATTTAATCATAGCTAAAGTATAATCAAAATTCAATCACGTTGTTTTGACAAATAATTTCCTGAAATCAATCACCTAATTTAATAATAATTAAATCTTTCAGTCAAATTATCATTAGTTAACTAAAGAATGAGTTAAGAAAGATTTACCCATTATTAAATTATGTGGTTGATTCCAGGAAATTAGTAGTCAAATAGTAATGATTAAATTTTGATTATTTTTTAGCTATGATTAAATTTTGCCCAACTCTGCTAGGAAGATGTGAAATTTAATTCGTCGCGTACTTTCTTCAATCTTCAAGATCAGGTCACTTCATACTGTTTTTCCTGCTCTTAGAGGCAATTATACATTTTGAAGTACAATAGCTACGCATTCCCTCGTCTAAAAAGCTCAGTGGAAGTTTTAGGTAACACTTTCGAACATGGGGGGAAAAAAACAAAAACCTGTACTACTTACAACCCATGAAGGATCTCGGGTTCAATATTTAGGTTAGGATGTACTGTTTCTGAGCCAACTGTTGTGAAAGGAGGTGATTTGGCTAGAATTCTAGTATAGTATAGTAATTAGCTCTACAACCCAGGACGGGTCTTGGCTTCCTTCACAATGTCGCTCCGTACTTAATTACTTTTTAATTATTTTATTAAACTACTGTTATACATTTCCGAACACCGTTAGTTGTTTAATCAATGACTAATCAATTACATTTATATGCTGAAGATAATATTTTTTTCTGTTTAATAATGTATTTTTTGAATTTCTGTCGTATTTTTGTTTATACTTCCTGATAGCTGCGGTTATAAAAATATTTTTTAATTATTTATTAATGACATTTATTAACTTTAAATTCGCAAGAATCATTCTTTTCGAAACAAAATAGAGCCATGTTCGAAAAGAACATTCTAGAAGAGGACGAGGTCTCGTTGGGAGTAGCGTTGAGTGTTGGAGCTAACCTGCCACGAGCTTTCAACTCTTCTACTCTTGGGGTCTTCATCACGAACTCATCTCCCCTCCCTCATTGCAACTTCCTCATCATTTCTCATCGCTGATGAATAAGCCTTAATGATCTGTATGTATATATTGAATACGTATGTTTATCTTCGTGAACGGGAATTTTACTTTACCTGTTATTTCCTCTGTGGCTTTTCTTCTATAATCTTTGTCTATGAATCATAAGTTGTGGGTCTGTATATCGTCATTTACTTTTGGTATACGAAGGTAATTTCCATTATCGCTATATGATACGTGTATTAAATCAGATTGCTCAAAATTTCATTTGTATTTATCACGAAGAAGGAAAGGGAGTAGTGATCCGTGGAAAACTTTAGCTAAAACCGATTCAACAAAATAATAATTTAGAATTTTATTTACGGAGGAAAATATGTGTTATGTTTCCTAATCAACTAAAAACATGACGGTTTTATTTTGGTCAAATTTCAGCTGTAATCCCATTCATATCATGAAGTTTATCGTGAGGAAAAATACATATTTTGAAATTTGCCTCTTGGCTATTTAAACGTGAATGTCTGGTATTAAATAGTCCAAAATAAATTATATAATTATATAAAATTTGGATTAAAGTCAATAAAGAAATTGTATGTTTAAACAACTGGTTAAAACATCTTTATCTGGCCCTGAAAAGGAGAAATTATTAAATACATTAATATTTATTTTCCAGGCGATCTTCCGGAATGTCCGACCCCGTTTTTAATCTTTTTTTTTCGTCCAACGAGCCATCGAAGCGGAGAAAAAGAAAATCTTGAAGATCTTATTCCATATCTTATTATTTTAGAAAATTATATATTTTAGCTTGAAGTCAATTTCGTGCTGGATCCATTTTCGAGGCCAGATTTTGATAAAAATAATAAAAAAAACTGTTGACAACACTGCTACAGCTAGTTTTGTTCACATGCTACACCTTAGTTGTTTATTGTCTGTGATGCACCAGCGAAATGAGCCACTCGTTAGTTTCTTATTTTTTCCCCTGTAAATTTAAACAACAAACCCGCTTTTTTTCTTTATTAGCGTAATAATTATTTGAATAAAGAAGTTTTATGTGTCTCCTGTAAAGTTGGGGAAAATGACATCTGGTGGTCAATGGAATAATAAGCATTTTATAATTGATAATTGTATAGTTTTATTTTTTATGTTCGAATTCCCAGCGAGAAACTCAAGATATGACTGGCATTACAGCTGAAATTTTATAAAAGTCAAATCGTCATGTTTTTGTATGTTTTGGAAGCGTAAGACATATTTTCCTCCGTAAATAAACTACCTTTATAATTATGTTATATCCTTAAAAAAAATAAGTTCAGTTGTCTATTAAAGTGGAACTCCATGCTCTAAGGATGATACGGGGGAAAAGGCACCGTTGCAAAAAGGTTCATTGCCTGAGGAAAGTACTCATGACATTTAGGCATTATAGGGCCTTCAGTTTTGGTTACTCAACTCTTCTCCTTCTTAGAGGCTCTTAAGGAAGCATTCAAAGGAAGATCTCTATATGCATAAGACATAAGCGATTTATATAAGATGCATTATACATTATACGGTACCTCCAGCTACTGGAGAACTTTCCCATTTGCTGGATAATATTTATACTTGACGGAAGCTCTTAGCTTGTAGTCTCTTCAGCTCTTGTAATCTACGTTATGCAATATCCAGCTTTCTTATAGCCATTTTAAATGCTATTGATTTTGCATATCGTTGTTTTATTAATTTTGTTTATGCCTATTCAATATTTATCATCTCTTATATTTCGCTTTCTAGATCTATACTGGTGGGTTAGAAGCAGAATCTAATATTTTTTTTAATTTGTGTGTCGGTAACAGAATTCTTTGATTGATATTGCAAAAAATAATGTATTAGACCTAAAAAAAAAATCCAAATCTATTTTATAAAAAAATAAAAAGGATTCAAGAGAATAATATCTTGTATAACCTTCAACCTATAATATATAAGTTAATTGTAATTCAATGTACAAAGAAATAATTTATTTTATATATCGTTATTTATGTAGATAAATCACTGATGTTTGGTCAAAAGGGCAGTCTTAGAATGTGAAGTTTACAAGACAATTTTCCAACAGTTTGAAAACTCATTTTAAATCATGCCTAAGTATTTCTCTACTCATGATTCACTAAATTATTCCATAAGGAATTATTTATTATAGTGAAATACAAATTAAAACAAAATAATATTTTTTTTTTCTCATAAAAATTATGACTTTAGTAAGCCCCTTTGCTCAAACACCAGTAAAATATTTCAAAGGCTTTGGGTTTTATTTATAACTTAAGTAATCACAAATGTTACTAAAACCTTTCACTATACACTGTTGATGGAATGATGCAATGCTATTTCATAAACCAACATGTAATGGAATGAGAAATATTCTGGGACAACAAAAATTCCTTATGAATAATCAAAAAGTATAATAAAATAGAGATGCTGTTTAAGATAATTTATTTTGTCAGTGCTTCAGCATCGCTAGTACAATATCGAATATATTTCTTCTGTTCGATAAATAACTATTAGATCAATCAGGATTTGATTTTTGAAGAGAATTTTTTTAAATCCGGCACCAAGTTGTGTTGATCTATTGCATGAAAAAGTCATCTGTTATAGGAATTGAAGAATATTTGTATATTTGTATATATTTTTTTCTGAAGTAGAATTGATGTATAATAGTAGCATAGTTATAGCCAAAAAGCTAAACCTAAGCCAACGTCAGTGGTATCGATCGGTTCCTACGAATCGACTTTGGATCATCGATTCTCGACACCCATTCTTTTCTGAAATTTATTATTTTTTTTTTTTTAAACCCAATTGAAAGCAAGTAAGAACTACAAATATTGTACAATGTAGATATACGGAAAAATATTATAGAGGTGTTGTTATTTGTTGTTGTGACACAGTTTGGAGAGGTCAGACCGAGGCGAGCCGACCCCTTATCATCCACCGAGGCAAGACCTCTCCCCTCTCCGGTACAGACCTACAAGATACAATCAGTGAGCGCGGTGTTAATCCCCTTTCACCCTGACACCTTGTGCAACCCTCAAGTCAAAAGGGCGACATAACGCAATTCGAAAATATATGTACATATTTATTATTCAAAAATATACATATATAGTGTGAGAATAGAATAAAATACAATATGGGCATATTTCACTCCTTACCAATGAAGGATAAGTGTAATGTCTATTAAGTTGTCCGATGTGATTGGGCTGATGGAGTGGTCAGTTTATTTAATTGTCGATTTCAATGAAGGCAATACAACAATGAGGGCTGTTAATGTTGTGTTATTAGTATTGGGATCTAATAAGGTCTAATAGGGAATTGATGAGGTTAATCACTAAGTAAAAAAACATGGTTTTAAGCAAACGCCGATAAAAGATTTTTTGCTTTGCCTACTTTGGTACTGACATTATTTTATCAAATAAAATAAAGACTTGAATGTGCCAGCTCCTTATTTTATTTGACAAAATAATGCAAGTACCAAAGTAGACAAACCAAAAAATTTTTTTTCTCAAATCCAGTTTTTTGACTTAGTGAGTTTCACTTGTAAACTCACGAAATATAATCTGTTATAATGTAATATTTATTCTATAGTGTCTATATAGTACACAGATATAGTTCCTATGTAAACACTTTATTATTTATTTTATGACGATGGAATAATGCAAAAGATATGAGGCTATATTTAAATATATTTTAAAATATGTTTATTATTAGTTATTGTTATTAATATTATATGTATATATACATTGATTTATTCATAAGTATTTTTTATATAATATTGCGTTAGCTATTTCGATTCAAATTACTTCCCTACAACGGAAGAGGTCACCTTGGCCCTGTAATAAAACACCTCACAAAAAAACAGGTATCACATCAGACTATATCTGCGGTTAAATTTTTTTTTGTTTGTTCTCACGTCTATCAGATTCATAAAGTTTGTAACAGTGCCCTCAAAATAAGCTGATTATATGGTTATATAAAATAAAAATAGAGAATCATATTGATAGTTTGATTCTGTTTTTAAAGTATGATTGTATTTTCAATTTCAATTTTTTTTTTTTTTTTTTTTTTGTTTTTTTTTTTTTTTTTTTTTTTTTTTATATTTTGTAAAGTTTGAGGTTATTTTTTTTCACGTAATATAATGTATTATATATTATGAGGTTCTTTCTTTCTTTATTTTTTCTTCTTTACATTTATTTCTTATTGTATATATTGTGTGAACGTATCCATAAAGACATGCATATTACTTATTGCCCTCTTTGAGGCAGATTGTAATACTTTCTCAATAAAAAATCGATTATTTACAAGAAAAAAATTCAGTTTAGAGCTGTTTGTTAAGGTGTCCCAAATTACTTGTTTACCAGTTCTTAATATTTCCCCGTGATTACTAAATCATTCCTAGAATGTTTAGTAGAATGATACAATTCTTGTATGTAGAAAGTTGTTGTTATTTTTTGGGGCTTAACGTGCTTATGTTCTTCAACAAAGGGAGGAAGGACGGGTGGGAATATCCCAAACAGGGTGGGAAGGTCAGGATTTATTCGTGGGTTTGCCAAGAAATAAATTTTAACCCATGCCCCAGCTCACTCGGCCATCGAGTCCCCTGTTTCTAGGATGTTATTTTATTTTTATTAACTATAGGGGAGCTGGTTGGTTTAGATTCCCGAGTTTCCGGCTGTTGGTAGAAAATTTATTTTCTGTTTTTTTTTTTTGTGATTTTTTTTGTGGTAGTGAATCAAGTTTCATGTCGAATAACTCTCTCGGGGTCCCCCAGTGGATACCATTAATTGGAGAAAAACTGTTATTGGAGGAACTCTATTATTGAGCGTGTATGCTGAACATACCAAATATATGTATTAACTTTGGTCTTGAAATTATACTTATTTATTATACTGAACCACCGACCCTTCATACGTTGTAATAGTACATGTCAATGATTTGGAGTTAAGAGACCTCTCCGACTGAGGTGCGAAGGAAGCTATATAGCTACCATATGGAAGCCGGGACCTTAGGGGGACCAACCAGTTCTTCATTTTAAATTTCGATTTCATTTGATCAAGTCTGGCACCCAGGACTGCTTTACAAGCTCCGCAAATTCCTTCCCTCAACATACTTCCTTATTATCCGTTCCTATCTCAGTTATAGAACGTTTAAAGTGAATCATAAATTTTCTTACTCTTCCCTCTTCACCCAATCTGCCGGTGTTTCTCAAGGTAGTATCCTAGGCCCCATCCTCTACATGGTCTATACAGCCGACATCCCAACTCATCCTACCACTGTCCTCACCACTTACGCTGATGACACATGTGTATTATCAGTAAACAATGATCCCTTCATTGCCTCCCAAACACTCCAATCCCATTTCCTAAACATTCAAGAATGGTGTCAAAAATGGAGAATCAAAATAAATCCGAACAAATCTCACCAAATAACCTTTACCCTTCGTCGTAAACCTACGACCTCCTGTCCTATAGTATCCTTTAATGATATTTCACTAATCCCAGTTGAACAGATCCGCTACCTAGGACACCACTTGGACAAACGTCTTACTTGGAATCCACATACAAGACTAAAACGATAAGAAATAGCTCGTCGTTACAGACAGCTTCAACATTTACTGGACAAACGTTCAAAGCTCCCAATTAATTACAAAGGACTCATTTACATGACCGTGATTAGACCAATATAGACTTACGGAGTTGAGCTTTGTGGCTCGACTAAACCATCCAATTCATCCTGTATCCAATCCTTACAATCCAAAATCCTTCGAAAAATCCTCAGTGCTCCTTATTTTGTCACCAATAAACTTATCCATAAAGATCTTAATGTTCCATATGTTGCTGATTTGGCCCAAACCAGATACCAATCCTTTCATAGTAAGCTCCATAACCACTCAAATCCACTAGTTTCTCAACTTTCTTCCCTCTCAATCACCGATAATCCTCTGAAGCGTCTGAAAAGAAGATGGCCTAGAGATCTTCTTGTGTAGATTTTTATTAAAGTGCTACTAATAAGTAGTTACTTTCAAGTTTTACCATGTTATTGTAAGCGTTTTTAACACATTTACTTAATGTATATTTGTTTTAAATTTCAATAAATTGTAAATTATAAATAAAACATTTCGATTTGGCCATATAAAGGGAAGAAAGAAGAAGATGAAGAAGATGTAGTGGTACTTTTGCCTGACTGCATTTAGTTTTTCAACATTGGCAGTTTGAAACTGTAACCCTATTTCTTCATTCCCAATTGTGAATTCATAGATTTATTCAGGGGGACTGTGCTAATGTGGGTACCCCCACATTTTGGTATCTCCGGAAACAAAGCTGCAGACAGTGCAGCAAATCTCGCGAGACTGAACCAAATAGGAACCATAATTACTGGCATTACAACTTCTGACTTAAAAACATACTGTAGAAGAAAGTTGCTCCAACCCTGGAAAACAAAATGGAACCAAATACGCAGCAAACTTCAAGAAATTAAACAAGACACTCGGCCCTGGACAACATCTTTTAGAAAATCAAGAATAGAAGAAATAATCTTGACGAGGCTAAGAATAGGATATTAGGCTTTCACCCACGGTTACCTGATGAGAAGCCTAGAACCACCGATTTGTACAACTTGCATGACATCACTGACATTGAAATACATTGTAACATCATGTACACTATACTCTGACGCCAGAACAAAGTACAATATTCCCTCAATTATAGATAATGCACTGGAAGACACAGAAGACAAAATCAAAAACATTTTTGAATTTCTGAAATTTTGTAAATTGTTTGACAAAATCTAATATGTATATTAACCCGGTAATGACTCATGTGAGTAGATGCGGAAGGTAATAAAATAAATAAATAAATGGATTCAATATCGTTTGACTTAGAGTAGAAATGCTTGATTGTTAAAAATAATCGCTTTAAGTTCTATACCAAGCAGTATTGAACTAGTACATAAAAAATTAGTTATTATTAAGGCTGCAAAAATATTGTTTTATCTGTACGTTTATAGGAGTAACAAAAATCAATGTATAATAATTACATACCTAATTAAGTATCGCAAAACTATCACCAAATTAATATAGACCAAAATTAATGGTGCCTTGGAAGATAGTGCTTCGTTTAGAATCTAGTTATTTTTTGTTCTTATAGCAAAAGCTGATGCATACCGTAGCCTCTAAAATCCGGCTATGATATTTTTTAAGGTAAATGTACCGGTAGAGAAACAAACTTTAGGGAATTCTCATTCTTTGTCTTTTCTTAACCTAGGGTTCCCGTAGGGATTAATGACATTTCTTGGATGTGAAATCCTAATCCCTCTGAGTGTAGGGGCCATTAAAAGGTTAATTCAAGGCGAGTAACTGATTTTTTATTTTTATTTTTTTTCAACAGCAAATTCGCAGTAATAGTGGATACTTAAACACCTACGAAGTTCGATTGGTTACTACTTACGTTTTTAACCCTGACTGATCCCCATAACATTAACATAATTATATGTATACCTCCCTAATGATGCTGATTACTCTGCATGAACTTAATAGATTGGTTCATTGGAATCGACTTTATATCGTCAATGCTATATACCGATCCCTTTTTCAAAAATAGATGAAATTGAGAATCGACACATCCCTAATATAATCTTAAAAACGAAAATCCTTAAAGTTTTAATATTTTTTTGGTGTTTAGTACTTTAGCCACCAGGGCATATGAAACATTACGTTTCGCTCTACCCCTTGGTTCCTTATACAGGGTGTCTACTAGTCGGGAATTTCGGAAATTCCGGGAATATGTCGGGAATTTCAAATGGTCGGGAAAAATTCGAGAATAAGTCGGGAATTTACAAAAAATTTGCTAAAGTCGGGAAAAAGTCTTCGTTAACGCTAAAATTTTCAGAATTTTTTCAGTTTTTGCTCAATATGTGAGCTAAGGAAGCGTCTGATAGATATAGTCACTCTACATACTTTTAAAGTAAACTAAATTTGCTACAATTTGAGATCAGGGTGAGCTCTGTATATCCATTGGTTCCCAAGATACAGGGATATCGTATTCAAATAGAGGCAGGCCATTTTGTTTCCAAAAAGTTTTTCGATAGTCACTTATTTTGTGACATATCTCCTAAAATACGTCATTTGAGACCAGAATGGTACCTGTGGGCCCAGCGGTTCTCTGAAATTCAGCAGATAACAAAAAACAGTCAAAAGTGGTTTCTGGGAAAAATACTTTTCCGTCTTTTTATAGTTTATTTATATCGGTAATTACGTCATCAATCAAAATACCTTTAAAATGCTTGAACAAACATCATATATGTGTGTATATATATATATATATAGCTAAATAAAAGGTTCGCGGGACTGAGTTTTTAAAAAGAGATTTTATTGAGAAGTACATACATTATATCAAGCAAAAGCACAAACTTAAAGCCTATTACAAGACTTCGTGGAACAAACTGACATCATAACGGGTAGAGGCAGAGTGTCCCCGACGAAGGTGGGGGTGCCCCTTTTATACAATTATCTAGGAGAGGGGATAGTGTACATTTATTTATTATTCCTTAATACCATTGGGTTTCTATAACTTCTCCCCCCCCAAGTTCCGACGTCTCCGATGGAACAAATATCTTAGTGTAAATAGGTAAGATTATTCTATACAATAAAAATAAAAGGTTTGGACCTTATACATTTCTCAGTACCTTTTACACTAAGTCATAACATTGCAATAGATAATATTCTATAAACAAAAGGGATTGGACCTTATAATTTAAGTTTTATACAAAAATAAAAGGATTATAACTTGTGTACTAAGTTTAGGATTTGTACTATCTATAGTTTTAAATAAAAAGATTAAACTCTGTACTGAAATACAACTATCAGCTTCCTATAAACAAAAGGATTAGACTTTGAACTTCCTGTTTATGAAGTCAGGATCTGTACACTTGCAAAATAAAAGGATTAAACCTTGCCCATCTCTTAATATTAACATAAGCTTATAAAATGTTTATACATTACAGATTCCTTACATGCTAAAGTACAATTTTCCTTATAACTAAAAGATAATAGGATATTTCTTAATACTAAATAATACATTATTTAAACAAAAGGACAAAATAAAATAAGAGTCTTTGAATCAGTTTCCTCTATTGCAAATAATACTTTTAGCTTCAAAATTACCCAATTAAAATAATAATATTTTAAATCAAAATAATAATTCAAACACTCCTTTACAATAATTACAATAATTACAATTAATAATAATTTCAAAATAAAATACATACTTTTTCAATGATAATTTTTATGATAGTGACTTCAAAATATTAATTACAAAATAAATCGGACAGAATATTACTGTGAAATAAAATAATAATTTGAATGATCTTTTACATTATTAACATTTAATATAATATTTTACAACAAAATACAAAAGTCCGACTTTATTAAAATAAACTACAGCATTGTCAGTTTAATACAGATAATTCTTTTCAATATAACATAAACATTACTCCTAATATCATTATATTTATTATATTTAAAATAAAAGATTTTTAAGACATTTTAATATTGTTTAAATAAAATTAAATATTTTTAATCAGAATCATTATCTGAGTCATAGTTATCCGAGACATCCGAAATATTTACGCGAATGGATTCATTATCTATATATATATATATATATATATATATATATATATATATATATATCGTATATCTCAGGTTATCGCATAGGGGAAAGGGTTGAAAATCGTAAGTTCACAGATGTTTGATCAAATAACTCGGAATCCGTTATTTGTAGTACATTTTTTACAAATCAAACAAAAATAACGAAAATACTTCCGTGTACTAGGTAATTATAATTTTAAAAAAAGTTGGTTATTTAATACAGGAAAATAATCATTCAAAGTTTCTCATTTACATATTAAAGCAAATTTGTTGCAAATTTGGTCCTTTTTTTTTTTTTTGCGCGCAGTCAATAGTTTTATAGCTGTGGGGAAGGGAAAAATACACTATTTTGTCGAAAACTGTAAAATATCACATTAAACTTACTTTTTAATAATATTACATTCATATCGGTTCAGCGGTTTGGCCACCACCTATGCCTAAAGATTGGCTAAGTTACACATCGCGAAAACACGTTTGTCGTGAATCCCATGTAATACCCACTCCAGCACACTTAGAATCCCATACCGTTGTGAAAACCACTTTTTTTTTCAGCACAGTTCTCGTAAATAGTTTCGAAGTTATAGCGAGAAATATACTGAAAAAAAAGTGGATTTCACAAGAGTATGGGGTTCACAGCGTGATGGAGTGAGTATACCATGGGACTTGATCAAAATTTCATATATGAGGTCTCGTAGTAAATTTAACCAGCTTTCAGATGGAAAAAAAAATTTCTCATCGGACATATATTTTTCAAGCTATTTTATTCGACAACCTCGTGTAACCTTGTAACCATTTTCAAACCGAATGGCAATACTCGACATTGATGTGTTTCTTGAAATTTATCTAGAATATTTTCGCTAGAGGCAAGATTTTTCGAGCTACCCCAATACTTTTAGTATGTTGTTAAGGACACCTCCACCTACAAATGTGCCAAAATTGGCTTCTACATGAATTAACTCCTCTAAAAATCCTTCGTTGCCTGGACTATTAGGGGTCGGATCAGTAAGGTTTTACTGTATTACCAAATAGGTGGAATTATAAATAAATATATATACCAATCTATTTCAAACACTTCCTGGAAAAAAATACCAATTTTTTTTAGTTGCTGTTGAAATTAAGCTAAGATGAGATGGTAACAAATATGGAATAAGATAGGAACACTAATTAGGTACATAGAGCTTAAACGGGAGGATATAATTTATGGCATACGTGTTTCATTGAAGGCCTTCATTCAAATCAGCGTTAATGATCTGGTGTAGAGTATAATGTACTGAGTGTAGGGTATAGTGTAATGGTGTAGTGGTCACGGTCTAGAGGCGTTGGCAGGAGCCCGCATTGTAGATATATTTATATGGCCTTCTCCAAGAGATCACTTCCTTACTGCAATTTGCGCAGTCCATGTCCACTCTCTGTGAACGTATCGAGGTCGAATAAGTTTTTATGTCTTGATCTGCGAAACAGAGCATAGGGTGATTAGGGGTTGCAGGAAATCTAGAAAGGAAATCTAACGGCTCTTAATGATAGGTCTCCAATCATGTATATCGTGTGAAATAATTGTTTGAGTAATAATTCCAATGGAAAATTGTAATAATAGCTAAGTAGCTATTTATTTATAGCGAACCAATATTAGAAACTGGATCTGAAAAGGCGAAGAAATGTTGGAATTTAGTTCGGGATATCTTTTATATCTACTGATCCTGATTAGGAAACTGTCGGGAAATCTTCGGCAAAATAAAGACCATAGCACTTAAAGATGTAAGCAAAACCATTCATTTAAACCAATATAACTCCTAGAGGTAGGTCCTACAGACAAATGTTAATTACAAAAATATATTTAATTTCCATTAAATTTCTGATCAGAAACTTATTTTCAAATTTTCGATCTGAGCCACACCACCATCGCTAGCGTATGTCAAAATGTTATATTTTGAGCGTGAGAAAAGCCTTACACATAAAAACTATAGACCGTAAAAGAAATATCATATCAATATTTGGACCAGAAAAGGATGAACATTCGGGAAAATTGAGAAGGCTTCATAATTCGGAATCGCGGTATATTTATTGCGTTGGTTTATTTCAGGTAAAAGCTGCCTGATAAGTCATTGGGGGTAATAATATTATAATTACAAAAAGGTTTTGAGCCGTATAGAAAACGTTGTAGAGGTAGACCAAGGCGTAGATGGGAGATCATTGCCTTAGGATCTTATGGATTTGGGTGCGATGAAGGTTTGATGAAGGTGTGTAGTCAGAATTTGGGAGTGTCAGAATCGAGCCTTCGGGTTCACTAAGCCTTTTTACTTATTAAGTTTGTTTTGTTTTTTTTATTGCAGTTCCAAAAATTCTAAAAATTATTCAACTAGCAGGGAATCTTATACCTTTTAATCTATTTTAAAGAATTACCCCTAATTTACAATAACCGAAACTCGGAATGCCATTGAAGTCGATAATATTTCGAACAGAGACTCTTAATTATTGATTTTTTACTCCTTGTTGATCAAGTTAAATCGATTCTGGAAACACTTGTGGTTCCTATTTTCTTACAGGTTGTTGTAATATTGTAAAACTTTGAAGCGTTGCTTTTCTCTTGCATAGAATTTTACATATTTAATATTTTTCTTTTTTGACGTTTCGATTCCGAATGACATGTATTCCTTTATGACAAGTTTGGCACTCGCAAACCACCGGGCAGAATTCCCACTATATACAGTTTTATCATTCTGGCCCTCCGGAAAATCTGACTGCGTTGACGGGAAATCATTTTGGATCATCATTAGGCCTGGGTTTTAACAAGTAATCTGCAAAGCATAATCGAGAGGTGTTAAGGAAAAGTCCTTCGCTAGATAAACGAAGCCATTTGGGTTCTAAAGGTCTTAACACAGGGATAAGAAGCACTAAAGAAGAATTATTAATTACTGAGACTGGTGAGTCGATATCTTATGATATGGAAGCATGAAGATCTTGACACCTCTGCATAATTCATGCTAGAGTCTTTGGATTAATTTGGCTAGAAATTTGGACCACAGAGATACCTGTGATAACGATATCAAAACTAAAAAGATAACAAAATACGTATAACAGCATGTGGAGGATCCTACACATCATTTCTAAATCCATCCTTCATATATTTATCATACTATTATGTTTATTATATACTTTTTATATCAATTTATTTGTGTATATATATGTATCTTACTTTCACTCCCGCTACTTCAATAATATTTACCTTATTTATATATACACACTTTGTGCCTTTTATTTCTGTTTTCAATCTCACCTTTGAGGTCATTGACCCGACCATGAGGTGCTAGAGTAATGTCCTCATTAATAAGCCGCCGCTGGAGTGGAGAGGCTACTCCTAGCTCGAAGAGGTTCTTAATGTCCTCAAGGTATATAATATTATCTATGAAGGAATAATTATATTTTTTATGATTATTCAAACCAATAAAGGATAACAGCGTTTTTTTTTTATATTTTTATACATTTATATAAAGAGCCCTACAAAAGTATTGTTGTAGTGCTGATGAAATTGAGTGATTAATGGTTTTCCTGTTTTGGATGAAAATAGATAAAAACTTTTTATTTAAATGAAAAAAGATATTTGAATTTAACATGATCTTACTGCTTATAAATAAGAAATAGTTATTAGAGATAGGCCGACTATGACTTTGGCTGACTAGTCGGCTGGCAAAAAGGCTGATTAGTCGATGAGTCGGCCGACTAATCCTAATATGGATGACAGTTAATCCATTCATGCAATTTGTCATTGAAAATATAAAAAAAAAAAAAAAATAATCTCTACCTATAAAAAATAAATATAAAATATAATCAATAATAGTATGACTATGAATATTTTTTTTTAATATTAGAACCTTTATTGAGTAATTATTACAATCTGCCACAAATGTGGGCAATAGGTAATATTGATGACATATGATTTCATTCACACTATAACATAAATTAAATTAGTAATAATAGCTATAATAAGTTAGCGGCTTAGTGAACTTCATGATCTGCCCTGATGCAATTCTCCCATCTACGTCTCGGTCTACCCATCGAACGTTTACCCGACCATACAAAGCTGCTTAGATTTCGGTCATTATTAAATCCAACGACTTTACTTTTAGTTTAGTAAAATAAGGCTCCAGAAGGTCGTTTTCAAGAAAAAACTTTCGAACTTTTATTCTCAACGGATCTTTATCTTTTTTTGGGATGCTGGATCCGAATCTGAAGTTTGCTACCACTGCAGCCATCGGCTTCATACCCAAAATAGCAAAAAAACCGCCCAATTTTACCAATAACACGAAAACAAAGTTTTCTTCGAAGAAAGTCTTCGTATATTAAATTAATTGTAGCTGGAACCAGTATCTACGGAATAAAAAAAAACAACTCAAAAATCTGTTTTGGTCTTTTCACTTTTTACTTTTTGGACAACTTTTCGATAAGAGAATCAAATAAATAAATGGCAAGTCATTTTTAAAATTTAATTTTCAAATCGCATTACAAAAAAAAAAAATCTTATAGTAGATTGATTAGGTGTTTTTTTCCTTTTTTGGACAACTTTTCGATAAGAGCATGCAAGTCATTTTTAAAATTTAATTTTCAAATCGCATTACAAAAAAAAAAAATCTTATAGCCCTTTTCTTGCATGAAGTTGAATCACATTGAAAAAAAAAGAAAATAATATACATACAAATAATTATTTAAAAAACAGTATAATCAATATTCTTCTGCATCTTGGCTTTCTTCTGTTGTTATTAGATCACATTCATCAATGTAATCTCCTTCAGTGGATTCCTGAAGGCTGAACACTGCAAGAGAAATTTTCTTTCAGTGTTTTACATATTTCAACTAGTGGATACTATATTGAAGATGGCATGGATTCTTGGCATTTACTTCCAATATATTTTTTTTTTTTTTTTACATTCGGCGCAGAAGTCATTAATAAGATCAGTTCTAGGTACAGAAAATGTAAAATTAGCCTGCTCGAAAATTTTGCGATTACTTTTGTATTTAACGGAGAGAAATTTATCTGTGTTTTCTCTTATAATATTTATAAGCAAGTCGTGTAGCATTTTAATAGTCAAATCAACATTAACTATTCATTTTAATCAAAATTCTTATTATTATTTTTTATTTATTTATTTGATTGACCCCTCTTAATAAATCTACAAGATATGTAATAACACATAGCTAATATAATATAATAAAATATGTCATATTTTTGCATCTTCTATTTATTGAGCCTTTTCCTCACTCCTTTGTATCAAAATAAACAAACTGTTTCTAATTACCCAGGACTGGCTCAACTCCACAAAGACTTTCTCCCTAGACAAGATATCTCTCGGCTGTGACAGCGCTGTCCTTTTCGCTCCCACTTTCGCCGGCCCAACCCAGCAGGAGCAGGTTCCTCTTGCGCAATCCTTCTTCGTTTCCTCCTCGACGGCTCCCTCGTGTCCTCTTTTTCCTCCAAGAACCGGGTCAAGGGGTATTGACATACTATACCCCATTCATGGCGTAGTATCTCTTGTATTTTCTATAATTGGACTGGAGATCTGGCCAGTTGATTCTCCTATCGATTACTCTGTCGATTGGCCAAATGACTTTCTAAAATAGGTCACAGATGGAATAGCTAATGAATTATTTTTAAATATGGGTGATTCTTAAACTAGGGGCGATTTTCACTAAATTATAAACAGTGATGGCCATATTGTTGTTGTTGTTTGTTTTTAAGGGCAAAAAACTGCTATGGTTATTATTGCCCATATACCCGAACTTTACTATACCACCTGCATTGCAACAATGACAATGACAATAATAAATTTCTAATAAAATTATATTAATTTCAACCATAAATAAGGTTTAAAATATAAAAAATAATAATAATAAAATTTAAAAAAATAATAATAATATACCTAATAAAAGATAAATTAAGAGAAAAAAAATTAGTAATGAATAAAGTAACGAACATTAAATACAATTATATAACCTAGTTTTCTTTATAAATGCAATAGTACTAGAAATGTACTGTTCACTATCGCCCAAGGCCTTACAGAGCTGACGAGGTACACCACATTTATCCGTATCTCTCCTGTACTGAGGACACTCCTCGAAGATGTGCCTCACTGTTAGAGTAACTCAGCAGAGTTGACACTGAGGGGGATCTCTCTTTGCCATCAGGTAGTCATGCGTTAAACGACAGTGTCCAATTCTTAACCGCGTGATTATGACTTCCTCCCTTCTACATTGTCTGGAGGATGAGGCCCAGCCACCGATGTTCGGTTTGATTGCTTTTAATTTAGTATCTTCCGATGCCGACCATGCACTCTGCCATTCACCCAAAATATTCATGTGGAGTGGTCGAAACATCTCTGTCGCGGACAAGAAAGTGGGTGTAATGGTTTCTAATTGGCGGGCTTCTCTTGCTGCTCCATCCACCTCCTCATTTCCGGGTATACCGGAATGGCTGGGGATCCAGAATAAGATTAGCAGTTTTGAAGATTCATTGATCTTATTTATAATAAAATGAATTTCTTGAATTATTGGATTGTCGGAATAAAATTTGAAAAGGCTTTTAATTGCACTCAAGGAGTCACAGCAGATAATTATCGATGGCTCTACAAATGTTTGAGCTAGTTGAAGCGCTTTTAATATCGCCGTCAGTTCCGCTGTGAAAATACCACAGGCACTATCGAGTTTATACTTCAGCGCGCTTCTGTTGTCCCAAACTGCACATGATGTTGATTCATTTGTTTTTGAGCCATCAGTGTATACAATTTTGCTACTATTGTAATTATCTACTTCAGAGAGAAATGTTTGAATGACTTCTTGAGAAGAACATTTTTTAATTTTCGAGACTTTTAGCATTTTAACGTTAACATGAGGAGGTGATAATATCCATGGAGGTAGGTTTCTTCTGATCGGTGGAGACAGATGTTTCATTAATTTTGATATAACCCATCTCATCCAGTACCAAAATGGAGGAGAGGAATTTTTCGATCTTTCATATTTATAGGCACTATCTTGATTAAAAATTGAAAGATATACCGGATTATCTGGTTGAGTATAAATTTTTGTTATTATTGGCCCCTTGCTTCGGGCGGCGATAAGAGAGGGGTAGGACTCCCGCTTCGATATTAAGACTGAGTGCTGGGCTTGTTCTGAATGCTCCGGTGGAAAGGCGTATGCCGGCATGGTGGACTGAATCCAGCCTTTTAATCTTAGTTTTTCTTGCGGAGGCATAGATGAAGCTGGCGTAATCAATTTTGCTAAGTATTAATGCCTCATAAACACGCTGCATGGTTTTCCTGACCGATCCCCATGTTGTGTTCCCTAATTTCTTCAGTATGTTGAGTCTGCTTGTAGTTTTCGGTTTTAGCTGTTCTATGTGAATGGACCAGGTTAGTTTACTATCTTAATGGAGATCCAAGAATCGGATAACATTGGTGTAAACCAGAGGATTGTTATTTAGCACTATTTGAGGTGGAATATCTGGGTTTCTTTTGTGGTGGTGATGCACACAACGAGACTTTTCTGTCGAAAACTTGAAGCTTGTTCTTTGTGACCAGGAAGCTAATTTATTTACCGTGTTTTGGAGGCAGGTTCTGATGTACTGCAGGTCAGGTGATTTGCAGAGTATAGCAAAGTCATCAGCAAATAGGGATCCAGAGACGCCAGGCATTAAACAATCGGTGATTGCACGAATTGCGATAGAAAACAAGGTTGTACTCAACACAGAACCCTGTGGTATACCATGGCTTAGAGATTTCTTTTCAGAAGAAGTCCCACCAACCATAACCCTGTAATATCTGGTTCCAAGGAATCCCTTGATAAAGTTAGCTAGATTCCCTTTCACTCCCCATTGTTGTAATTGTTTGGGTATGTTAAATTGGGAGACTGTGTCAAAGGCATTTTTGATTTCGAAAAATATACCAACTGCATGTTCTTCATAGATGAATGCGTTCTGTATTTCAGTTGTGATCCTGATAAGGTTATCGGTGGTGGAACGCCTATTGCGAAAGCCACACTGTAAGCTGTCTTGTACTTCCATTTGGTTGAGTAACCAAATGATTCGTTTGTTCACCATTCTTTCTAGTATTTCACAAATGAAATTTGTGAGTGATATGGCCATATTTAACTCATTTTTTTTTTTCTATTTTATATTTTCAGCTATTTATTGAAATTTAAAACTGTATACAAATGATATTTCTCGTAATAACATGCCAATTACTACATTTTACTATTATCTTACTATGTTACTAATATAATTACCCATTGGTAGCA
Organism: Euschistus heros; assembly: GCA_003667255.2. Lineage (NCBI taxonomy): Eukaryota > Metazoa > Arthropoda > Insecta > Hemiptera > Pentatomidae > Euschistus > Euschistus heros. The sequence goes on from RCWM02000082.1 coordinate 2,774,093, forward strand.
CTTTAATAAGTTCTTTATTAGAACGGACCTACCTTTCATACTTCACTTTTATTCACATATTCGAATTTTAATAACAAATTAATTGAAAATCTGTAGATTTTACTATTGCTAAAGCTCCCTATAACTATATAGACGATATAGTTAAAATTTGGTACAGATTGGTTTAGGAGTTTTATTGGTTAGTTATTACAAACGAAAAATGGTTTGTCCTTTTATATAATAGTATAGATATGTCTGGAATCGGTGTTTGTCTTTTAATTTTTTATATTTATATATCCAACTTTGGCGTAGATTCTTAACATAATAGGGAGACGGCGGGGTAGCTGACCTGTAGGAGATGTAAATAGAAGACAGCGTAAAGGAGGAGATGCATTACGCGGATGGGACCTAAAATACTTCCATGAGGAACACCTGCAATTGGGTAAAGATGGAAGAATAAAATGTTTTTTAATTTTTAATTTCTGAGAGGTAAATATAATTCATGAATAGCTATACATCTGAAAGATATCAGGGTCAGTTGGAGATCAAAAAAACTAAATAAAAAAATCTAGGGGTCACCTGTGGTGTAGTGGTTAGCATAGCAACCTACTAAACCCAAGATCGCGGGTTCGCAGCCCGGCAGATGAGCTTAGGATTTTTTAAAGGGAGTAAAAAATCCTTAGCTATGCCGTCCTTCGGAAGGGACGTAAAATGGGGGTCCCGAGCCTGTGCGATGTCAGGTATTCGTTAAAAATCCCTATCCTAATTATACCTGGATAGGCAAAATTTAGGACTCCCACCGTAGCATCGTCCGATTAGCCATAGCAGCATAAAGTGACGTTAAACGAAATAAACAAACAAAAAAATCTAACCAAAAAATTTCAGAATTTTTCAACCCGAAAATTGCCCCTAGTTTTGAAATCACCCATATACTTGTATCGAATTTTCTTAGCGCCGGATAAGAGAGACTTTACTGTATTCTCGTTGGTATTATATCCGCTAATATCTCATAAAGGAAATACTTGTGGTTATTTTACTTTTATAGATGGAAGTTGGCATAAAAAATAATGAGACATAGGTAAGATAAATATAATACAGGTTGAGAGTAGGCAGGTACTCAAGTACCGAGGGTATTGCGGTACTCGTTAGGTTTAATGGCCAATGACTCTAAACTTTAAAACTTTATGAACTTTGAAGCGGTACGCTTTTAGTCCGCCCGCCATAAAATGACGTTGCGTTTTGTTGGTTATATAAAAGTCGGCGGGAACTAATAATGCCAGCAAAACTTCCATCAGAGAATTTCATATTGAAGTACTTACAAGTTCTGGAGGTTTTTCATCAAAATAATTTAATTATTAAGAACTTAATGAATTAATTGGCACTTCTAATGGAATTATGTTATTTGAAACTAGTTTCGAAGGTTTGAATCTTTATACTTACTAACATTCGAAACTAGTTTTCAAATAAAATAATCCCAATAGAAGTGGCAATTAATCCATCAATCCTAATTGTATCGATCCTTCAATACCATCAGCCGTGTACCTCAAGCGAATTTAATTATTTTTTCCTTTTAAAAATATATTTCATTATTAGTGCTGTGCATTATATGTAATAAAAACTGAAAAATGTGCACATATATATGCAAATGTATTGGGTAAAATATGCAAATATCTGCATAATTTAGAATAATGAAAAAAATTACAATATATCTTTACCTCGCAGGTACACAACACTATGTCCTTTTTTTACCAAAATATATTATTACATATTCTTATTCACCTTTTCCCCCTTTATATAGAGGTATAGAAAAGAACAAAAAGAAAAGGCAAATATTAATACTTAAAATAGCTTAATTTATTGAAGGTAATGTCTGCTCGAACTAAAGAACAAAATAAATCGCAACCAGAATTTTCCTAATTAATGGCAGTTTGCATAACAAAAGAATTTTTCAAATTTTATCTTCTTACCTTCGTTTAATTTGTTCTTCGCTGTTCTTGTGCTATCCTACAAACAGCAAAGCCGTGCAGTAGATGATGCAACTTTATCATAACAAACATAATATGAAACGTCCCCATCACCCTTAAATGTTTCAATTGAGAACTCACGTGAATACTTTCCTACAACATCTTTCATCTTTGCAAGAGTGAATTTCAGCATTTTAGGATTACACAAAGAAATAAACAGGTAACGAATGATGTTTCTTGGTGGACATTGCGCGAGAGACTGCGTAGAGGAATGATGGTTGGCAGAAAGGGAATAAATAGTGAACCTATCAATCATGATGAAGATATGATCCATGATATGGTGAAAATATCACCCACCATATTCTTGTAAAATATACCAAGTTTAATGTCTTTATGTCCATTCATCAACTGTAACGAATTCTTATTTCCATTGGCTCTTGAGTGAAGTTGAGGAGGCACTGAGCCACAAAGTATTGGCTCGCTTCCAATTGGCTTTGAGACAAAATTATTTTTTATTTTTTTATCGACTTTTATAATATTGTTTATAATTTTCAGACTTTCACATTTTCTCTTTCTGACTATTTGTAGGGGATTTCGCTTACTTAATTTTACCAGTAAGTCAGATACGGTAATATGAACATAATACATAGCGACCAATAGTCCATTCGTATTTTTTCGAGAACACGTTTTATTTATTTATTTATTTTTTTTGTTTTAGAGATATTTTATGGTTTGCTTAATCCGGTCGAATACCTAACACTATGCATTTTTGGAAAGTAATTGTAAACAAAAAGGGATTGTAAACAAAACTATAATAACTGATTATTATATTAATTTTGCCTTATTTACAATTCAAAACTTCATGTTACATCCTCTACATAATTAAATATAGTTTTAAACAATAATAATAACTAACATTCGTAAACTAATTTATGTAAGGAGTACATGTTTTGTCCTTTTGTGGGTGTATCTTCATAGGGGTGTTTTATTCAATTAATAGAGTATGAAGATTAAATAAATAATCCGTAGAATATCTTATTTATTTGTTTATGTTTTATTTGCGAATAATAAATTGTAGTAATCACTTATTAACACATTTGTTGAGAATATTCAATTAAAACGTATATTATTTGTTATTAAATAATTACAAATAATACATTTATCTATACATGTATTGTTGGATCCTAATGTTTTGTATGTCCAGACAGGTTTCTGTTTAGTTTTATAAGTATCTTGTTTTGTAATTTAAGTGGTTTTCTAGTCCAGAAGATGTGAAAGTTGATAGTAACTTCTTGTCGGTTCTAGTTTTTTTTTTTTTAATTATGTGTGTTTATTCTAGATGAGTCTTTTGTCCAGGTGTAGTCCGAGATATCGCACGTAGTTTTTTGTAACATGATATCTTTACTAGTCGGCAAGTAGCTTTTTGTTGGAGAAAGCTCTATGAGTCGATTGCAGGCCAAATATATATTACATGTTTTGTATTTGTTAGTTATTTAAATATCAATTTGATAAAATTATTTTTGGATAATCGAACAATAAAATGCTTAAGGCTAAGTTTGGTAATAATATTTATTCGGCACAAATAATTTTATTTATTACATCTTTCCTCAAGGCAGTATCCTATCCTCTACACAGTGTATACAGCTGGCATCCCAACTCAACCTACCACTGTCCTCACCACCTACGCTGATGACACATGTGTGTTATCAGTAAAAAATGAGCCCTTCACTGCCTCTCAAACACTCCAATCCCATATCCTAAACCTTCAAGAATGGTGTCAAAAATGGAGAATCAAAATAAATCCAAACAGATCCCACCAAAAAACGTTTAGAACGTGGAAACCTACGACTTCCTGTCCTACAGTATCCTTTAATGATATTCCACTAATCCCTGTTGAACAGATCCGCTACCTAGGACTCCACTTGGACAAACGTCTAACTTGGAATCCACATACAAGACTAAAACGACAAGATACTGCCCGTCGTTACAGACTACTTCAACATTTACTAGACAAACGTTCAAAGCTCCCAATTAATTACAAAAGACTCATTTACATGATTGTGAGATTAGACCTATTTGGACGAACGGAGTTGAGCTTTGGGGCTCCACTAAACCATCCAATTCATCTCGTATCAATCCTTACAATCCAAAATCCTTCGAAAAATCCTCAGTGCTCCTTACTTTGTCACCAATAAACTTATCCATACAGATCTTAATGTTCCATATGTTGCTGATTTAGCCCACACCAGATATTTATCATTTTATAGTAAGCTCCATAATCACTCAAATCCGTTAGTTTCTCAACTTGCTTCCCATTCCATTCCTGATAATCCTCCGTGGCGTCTGAAACGAAGATGGCCTAGAGACCTTCTAGTGTAGAATTTTTAATAAAGTGCTACTGATGAGTAGTTCTTTTAAGTTTAAACATGTTATTATAATCGTTGTCAATACATTTACTTGATCTATGTTTTGTACACTTGTAAATTTCAATAAATGTATATAAAAAAAAAAAAAAAAATTATTTATCTGGTTGGATTTTAATTTTTAACTATAAATGTAGTAACAGTATGGCAAACCCGGTTCTGCCACTCAACATTGTACATTTAAAATTTTATTATTGAAAATTTAACTATTGCTGAACCTTCCTGGACCTATGAAAAAGATGTAACTAAATTTGGTAGAGATGGTTTCAGTAGTTTTACCATTGTAAACTCTTTTGCAGAATGGAGCTAACCACATATAGATTGATTTTTAACCTTCACTAAACATTCATGGAACTATAAGTATGATGTGGTTAAAATTTGGACAGCTTAGTTCAGTAGTTTTCACGGTCAGTGATCACAAATAAACAATTATTTATCCTTTTATATAATAGTATAGATATGTAGCAAACATGCACTACTTAAAAAAAATCTTCCATAAACAAACAATATTAATGGCCATCTTTTTCATTTAAACTATATCCTATGGGCATCCTAAATATCATGAATGGAGTAGGATTTTGAGAGGGGTCAGTCATAAAAAGTCAGGTAATGTTTAATATTAAAAAACATATTTTTTTTAAAAACATAGAATTATGGAATACGGAAATAAAACAGGAAAAAAATATATAAATAAAATATAAAATAAAAATAAAAGGGTTAATAAAGGATTTTAAATGAACTGGAAAAGTGTAGTTAAACTATACAATGATAAAGACTATAACAATAAAATGAAATAATGTATAATAGGGTTATATATGAATTATTCTTTTTAAGAAATGACATTATTGAATGTGCTGAGACGTTAAAAATAAAATGCAATAAAATAAATAAGACAGGAAATGATCAAAAGTTTAAACAAACAACAGAATAAAGTTATAACAAAAACATACCAGCTGGAAAATAGGAAAAAAAAATCAATAATAAATGTAGTGATATAATTATCAACATAATTTTTTATGACTGACCGCTCTCAATATTTTTTTTATGAAATCTCATGAAGGGATATATTTTCAATTCATATTTAATACATTTAAAACTGTCCTTAATGTAGAGGTGTCCCTTATAGAGAGTTACATCGAGGTTCTCAAGGAAGTGGTAGCCCCGACTGTTAATGTTTATCAACCGAAACCGTGTTAAGGTTGAACATAATTGATTTGTCAGTTCCACTGTCGGCGGGCCACGGCTTTCTAATCATCGCTTTGTAACGACTCGTTCGAGCTCTAGGCATTGTCTATTTATTTATTGATAATGGCCTATAAATTGTGGCTGCAAATATATAAATTATTCTAGCTCGCATATGATAGAAGAGTGAGAGATGTGTTTGGTTTGATTTTATTTCTTAAATAGTATTGGAAATTCATTCAAACATAGTTTGGAATTTTTAAATAATTCTCCTGGCCCTTCAGTCACCTATCGCTTCCCTTGAAGAATAGTGTCATAACTGGAGAGTAGGGATAAAATATCGTGTAAAAAATGCCCCAAAAATTAAAAAATGGAGACAATACGTGGCTTTTTTCATAAACGTTACACCAAAATAGTACAGATCCCCAACCAAAAGACATCATTGCCAAAAAAATACTTTAAATATCATATAATTATTTTCACATTTTACCGTAAAACTATTTATAAATACAAAAATAAATAACGAAAAAGGTTTTAGTTTGTGCCCGCATCATACAATGGAAGAATCACTCCAACTAGTAATTTTTGAATTATTTGACGCTTATACCACTTATAGTTAGTTAGAAAACATTTATCTTCAATTCTGATTTCTTGTATTTTATGTTTGTATATTATATTTGTTAAAAATGAAAGCCTATCTCACTTGGTGTTTTTCTAAGTTGAAAATTCTATTGAACATGGCATATGTTGAAGATATCTGCGGCCTGCCACAGTAGATATATGATATTTTTCGTGGTTTACCACACTCACCTGAATATTTGCTTAATGTACACCTGACAAAGAAATGATTTTGGTATTCCTGCTTATGCTTTGGATCCAGCTCAAAATGTTAGCTTATAATTATTATAAGGATTTTATGGTCTTACCCCTGCACTTATTATCCATAAAGATATATTCAGAGCATAACTAATGCCTTAATTTTCCGTCATTTTGGTCTATAGCCTCACAATTAATCAGTAACAGCTGATTTAAACATATGAACACTGCCTGTAGCTAATATTCGATAATTCAACCTCATTTTTAAATATTTGTATTGATATTTACGTACAAATAAACAACAGAAATCAGGTGAATTTGAGAGGTAATAACTATAATGACATTTCAATGATTTTGATGAGCAACCATCCATCTATATTTGAAGGTGTTTGGCTATTTTTATTTCAAAGCCTTGGGAGAGCAAGTTTATTATAAAACGATGGATATCTGGTTTGGGCCAAATTGGCCTGTAAGACAATCGTGTATAAGTGTATTTGTGAAACAGTGAAGAGATTTTACGAGGGATTTTAAGTTGTAAGGATTTGAGGCGAGATAAATTGGAAGAAACCCAAAGTTCAACTCCATTTTTCAAAATAGGTCTAATATCTGTCATTTACGTGAATCTTTCGTAATTAAATTTAACTTAAAAGATTCTAATCTAGTAAGTGTTGAAGAAGTCGTAAACGACGAGCAGTTTCTAGATATTTTTATTTTGCAAGGCGTTTTACCAGATGGGGTCCTAGATAGCGGATTTTTTCAACAGAGATTAATGGAATATCATTTAAGGATACTTTAGGTCTTGGTTTTATAACAAAGGGCAAAGGTTGTTTGATGAGATTTGTTTATATTTATGTTCATTCTCTAATTTTGACACCATTCTCGAAGGTTTGTGATAAGATTGAAGTGTTAGATGCAAGTTAATAGATTAAACAAAAAATATATGGTGTAACTGCTGTCCAGTTGTCGACACATTTAAATATTGTTTTTATTTCAGTTTAGACTATTATGTGCAGAAAAGTAAACAAATTATCCTTATAGATTCATAGATAGTGGAACTGTTCTACAAGGGTTAGTGGAATACTATTTAAGGATACTGTAGGGAGTACACAGTGGTTGAAAGTGACGAAAATGCGAGAAAAAAAAATGATTTTATTGAATTCGCTCATTTGCTAATTTTTTTTTCTAGTTTTTTTTTTTTTTTTTACTCTTAAAAACCGATATTTTACTAAGGGAATATTTACGATGAAGGGCTATTTGATGGCATTTGTCTGGGTTAATTTTAATTCTCTAATTTCTAACCCATTCCTGAAGGTTTATGAAATGAGATTAGAGTGATTAGGATAAGATGGAAAAAATCATTATTTATTCATAAAAAACACGTTTCATCAGCGTAACTGGTGATGACAGTTAAAAGATGAATCAGCTGTGTGTTGCCTATAGGGGATGGGATCAATACTATTATACCTTGAGGAACACCTGCAGACTGAGTATATAGGATCGAAGTGGATAAAATATGGATGGTTTTGAATATTATATCATGGAGATAGGAAAGGATAATTGTATGTTTGAAGGAATTATGTAGGAGGGAAGAATTTATACCAATACTTATGGAGCCAAAGGAATCTTTAAGAATGATATAGTAACTTAATTAAATAAGCTAATTTATAATTTTGATCGATAAAATAAATTAAAAATAAACATCAAGGATAAGAAAATTAGGTAGGGTCATAATGATATAATACAATAGGGTTAGAGTTAATGAATCCTAGCGAGAGAGAAAGCGGTGGAACGAATAGACAAGGAAAGAAGAATAGACCATCAAGAAGAAGAGAACAAACAAGATCCAACAAGGAGCGAAGAGGAGTTTCCATTACGCCCACTGACTTCTAGCCCCCTCCGGAACCACAGTCATCAGTTTCTTCTGAATAGAGGATCTTCCAATTATTATAATTTAACTTATAATATATTATAAGTAATTATAATTATAATATCATCTCCGTGGAGGTAAAAGTCACTAAGTGCAATATTTTTTAAATTCGACAAAAAGTCATTGTGTGTTGATATTATGATTTCTTGTAAGTATAAAAAGTCACCAAGTGAATATAACTGTTATACAGGGTGTTCAATATTCGATGGCCACCCCCTTTCTTTTCCACAGTTTTTGAAATTTTGAAACGAAACTCTCAGGGTTTTAACTGCCTCAAGTAAAGTATCTTTTCAGGTTATAGTCTGCGCTCCGATCTTCTCCAGTTCTTCGCCAGCGACTCTAACTCTGGAATTTCCAATGGGATGTGGTATTTTTTACGACGGATTTCGATAGAAAATCAAATTTTGAATCGATTTTATTCCAGTGAATTTTTTTATCCGGGGCACCGTTTCGCCGCAAATAAATTATGAAAATAAGCAGTTTACAACTGAGATTGCTTGTTTTTAAAACTGCAAGTCGACCTCTTCTCGCCGCTCGTTGTACCAGTCAAGGGAAGGCCTTAATTTCATTTTTTTGTTCAAAGTTTATTTTATTTTTGCAATCCCAGTTTTAAACTGTTTATTTTCTTAAAATGATTTTTCGCGATTTGCGGTGAAACGGTAACCCGGATGAAAAAAATTACCAGTGTAAAATCGATTCAAAATTTCATTTTCTATCGAAATCCACCGTAAAAAATACCACATCCCATTGGGAATTCCAGAGTTGGGTTCACTGGAGAAGGTTGGAGAACAGGCTATGACCTGAAAAAAAAATTTATTTGACACAGTTAAGACCCTGAGAGTTTCGTTTCAAAATTTCAAAAACTGTGGAAAAAAAAAGGGGTGGCCATCGAATATTGAACACCCTGTATATGCACATTAAACATTGAGAAAATTCACTAAATAACTATCTGAGGTATTTTTAATGAGCATATTTCCATTTTTTTGCTCGCCTGAAAAAAATGAATTTTGTCACTTAATGAATTTAACCTTCATGCAGACGATATATGGTTTTATATGGTGAGAATAATTAAACAAAATAATATTTTATAACAGTTCCTGTTGGATGCTGAAGGATTAGTTATAGTATATTGGTGTTTGATATATCATAAGACATTAACTCCCCGTCAAAAATATTGCAACAGTTTATATTCATATTAATATCATTTCTTAAACGTGAGACATTAAGAATTAGACTCATCAATGTTTTTTCCTGTCAATAACAAAGGATGGAATTTTAGATTATTTTTTTAAAATTTCCTTCAGTCCATATTTATCATTCGGTTCGTTATTTACAAGTATACCAAGACTAGTGGAAGCAGTCATTCAAACCAGATGAGGCAACATGTCTTATTAAATATAAACTAAAAATTTTATTTAAATATAAATAAAAAAGTTAAAATTGTAAAAAATTAAAAATTTAAAAAGTAAGTTTTCTAACATTTTTGTTTATTGGAAGAAATATTGTAATTTATTTTAATTAAAATTGTTTATGTCTAGTTTAGGAATGTTTATTAAAGAATTCAGAACCTTTCTTTATTATGAAAAAAAAAAATACGTTTTTATAAAATTAATATATTTGTGAGTTTGGAGTTTACTATAAAAGAAATCTAGATATTTGTTTTGGCCCAAATCAGAAACATATGGAACATTTACGGATAGGTTTGTTTGCGACATAATGTGGATCATTGAGGACCTTACGAAGGATTTTGGATTGTAATAAGGTTGGTAAGAATCGGAAGGTTTAGTGGAACCTCAAAGCTCAACACCGTCTCTCCAAATGGGTCTCTAATTATTGTCATCTTGAGAAGTCTTTTGAAATTTATTGAGAGCTTTAAACGCATGTGTAGTAAATGTCAGAGTGGTCGGAAACAACGAGCAGTTTCTTGCCTTTTAAATCTGGTATGAAAGTTTAATTTTTTTATTAAATTTTAACTACAGATTTATTGATTCTCGATTCCACCGATTTTTGAGAAAAGCATCAGTAACATTCTCACACCTTACCACTTATTTATGTCTTCTTAGACTTTTTATTATTTTCATTTTATTATTGTTTGCTGTTCGTTTGATTTTGAGGTTTGATAAAAATAATAAATCTTAAAACTTTTATTCATTTCTTTTCTGGCCATTTTTTATTCTACTTTTAGAATACGAAGCGCATCAAATATTATAATAAAAATTTCATATTGTAATGTATAAATAAAAAAAATTCATATGTAGTACAACTCATAAATGCATGAAGTGTTATATCCCTTTGCATATAGAATATCATCAAAAATGAATACACTATTTTTAAAGTAAACTGATGTGTACTGTTTAAGTTTTTGATGTGCCATGTTGAAAGTACTTCTATTATTATCGCAAGACTAAAAATAAACTGACTGCAATTAAAAAAAAAAATGTTATGATATTAGCATCTCTTACGGGAAATGTGGTAATGTGTTGCGGGCATCTTACTACCATTCTAGTTTAGGAATGTTCATTATAAACCTCATAAACTTTCTCTATTATGAAAAAAAAATACGTTTTTATAAAATTAATGTATTTGTGGGTTTGGAGTTTACTATAAAAGATATCTAGATATCTGGTTTGGGCCATATCAGGAACATATGTAACATTAAGATCTTTGTGGATGTTTGTTAGTGACATGATATAGAGCATTAAGGAGTTTACGAAAGATTTTGGATTGTGAGGATTGGAGAAGAATTGAAAGGTTTAGTGGAGCCTCAACACCGTCCCTCCAAATGGGTCTAATTATTGTCATGTTAAGAAGTCTTTTGAAATTTATTTGGAGCTTTACCAGCTTTTGGGTAAAGATACCGCTGATATTTCTGGAACTGATGATGAATGTAACGTTGGAAAATAGTATTCAAATAAACAAAATGACAGTAGAAGTTGCAAATAATATATCGATTTCTAATTGTATTGATTTTATTATTGTTCACTACATAAAAACACTTCTTTTCTCTCTGAGTATATAGCACTGTTAATAAACATACATAGTGCATGAAATAGGCGATTATATTTGACCTCACGGCTTCGTTAGGAGTAGTTAGAAGACAAACACACTAAAAGTCCTCACCAGTGGGGGGTCACATTAGGGGTTTTCCGATTATATCTTGAAAACGGTGGACTCTAGAAAAAATATGCTATAAATCAAAATTAAAACTTAATAAATTCCCTATAAAATCGACTCTATACAGCTTTGTCGAACTTTTAACTGTTTTTGAAATATACGTTATTAAAATTTGATAATATTCAAACAATTTATATAATGTTCAAATAATTTTTACCTCACTTTTTGTTAAACATTTGCTTCAAGTGCCAAAAACGTACATATGAAATTAAAGTACATTTAATGTTCTGAGAAACGATCGTGGAAGTCACTAAAAGCAAATGTTTGACAAAAAGTGAGATAAACATTTTTTTTTCCGGAAATTATCGATTTTCAATAACGTATATCTCGAAATTCTTTGGAAATTTGACAAATATGTATTGAGGCAGTTTTGTAGGAAACTTATTTAGCTTTAACTTATATTTGTAACATAATTTTCTAGAGTTTACCGTTTTCTAGATATAATAGAAAAACCAAAAAATGGGACTTTCTCTTCTCCCCCACCGTAAGCTCGTCCCCTAGGGGCGAGGACTTTTTAGGTTGACCTTTCAACCACTCGTAGCTAAGCTATGAAGTAAAATATAATCGCATATTTCATACTCTACACCCCTCATTTTAGCGCTCATTGACTGCTCTTTTTGGGTAAAGATTCCGCTGATGTTTTTAGGACTGATGATGAATGTAACTTTGGAAAATAGTCTACAAATTTATTTATCTAAAAACCGTAGAATTTGCAAATAAGTTATCGATTTCTAATTGTATTGATTTCATTATTTTTCACTTAATAGAAACACTTCTTTTTTATCTGAGTAAAGTTGTTGAATGCATAAATGGAGTGGATGAGGTTACACCGCCGACTGTAAACAAAGCTTTGCCCCAAGTTCAGTGTTCCTTGCTTCCGCTGTACTGTTCAAAGTTCACTCCTGATTTCGAGCAGTGTTCAAATGAGCAGAAAATTGAAAGACTGAGCCCGGTCGCGGAAGAGCGAGCATATCAGCCTTTGGTAAATTAGTTTCAGCTAAGGAGTCCATTCTTCAACTTCTTGCGTCTGGGAGCGGGTCGTCTCTGTCTTTTCTTCATTTCCTCTTTACTCCTGTCTTGTTAATGTGTTTTTCTTCTGTAGTCAGGTGTCTTTGTGTAGGTTCCAACTGAAGTCGGAGGTGTATATACTATACAATATCCATTTCTCTTTATTGTCAGGTAAACGTTTGTGTTCACAGTATATGTAGGATAAAAGGAACTTCAGGGGACCGTCGCACAGAGGGGTATTTAGCTAACCTAGCGTCTAAAAGTCGATTTTATAAAATCCACAGAAGGTTAAAAAAACCAAGCTATTTACAAAGTTACATAAACAGAGGACAGTGTGTGACCCTTGTTCCTTCCATCACTGCAATACCTAAGTGGTACGATTAGTCATAACTGCCCCATCCCTTCAGACCAACGAATCTCTCTTTGCTTTCTAATTGTAATTGCTTTAGTTAAAATAGGTTTTCTTATATTTAGTGATATTCTTCATAAATAGAGTCATAGATCAGGAAACTGCAGGTGAGGATACATATTTTTGAAATGGTTATTATTTTATCAATCAGTATTATTATTATTGTATCAGTACCATTTCGGCTATTTGAAAAATATTTTACTTTTGATTTATTTTCAACCTCATTTTAGCGTATTTTAGAGTTTTTTTTATTCAGGGTGAGTCCCGGATGCTATTTTTAATGTCTTTGAAAGATTAAATTTTTTGTAAAATAATAATGAACAAATCAGCCACACCTAGTCGCACCTTTTAGATTTAAGTGGCTCCAAACATGACAATGAGGATATTAAATTAAATATTAAAATTCTTTTAATAGGATCTTCAAATTTTTTGATATATGTCCATTGGTTCAGAAGTTCAGGAGACCCGTAAATCACTGAAAAATACAATGTAGGAGCAAAACCTCCCATTTTTTAAGTAAAATTAGAATATTTGAAGACATCTGTTCATTAAAAAGCTCCATTAACTCATAAAAAGCCCTTATTCACACTGGAAGACAATCGTTATACTGTGATATGTTTCATGTCAAATACTATGACGTAAATGTGTGTAATGCCGTCACATTAACAACATTAACCATGAAATTGAAACATTTCAAGCTATACAGACATAAATTTCCAGGGAGGAAAATTTAAGTATATTTAATAAGCGTTTTTTTTTTTTTTTTTTTTTTTTTTTTTTAATTAAAAAACCTGAAAATCATTTTTTCTAAGCGTAATATGAAAAGTAAATATAGTTTCGACAGTAAACTGGATTTAAATAATTCTGGCCGCCTAGATTCGGAAAATACACCTATGTGCGTCATATGTCATACATACAATATAAGAAAAATTATTAGGTTGCCGCACATGAAATTTCTGGTTTTAGAAACAGGAAGCAAATAAAAAAAGTAACTTCAGTAGAATCTCACTAATCCACCGATTAATAGGGTGGACTAAGGAGAAGGGCGGACCGGCCAAGGGTTGGATTAACCGGACATTTCAATGGATCACGTGTTTTTCATTGCTATAAGTATTATAATTACATTGAAAGATATATTAACTTTCTTTTTTAAAGTAAATAGAAACGCACGTTATATACACCAAAAGACTAATCTTTTTCCACAGAAATGTTTTAGCCTACTATTTATGTATAGAAGTATTGGACATATTACACTGCGTTTTGTTTTGTTTATAGCAGACTAACTCATTCTTAAAATTGTTCATAAAGAAGTATGCTCTAAAAGTCTTTCTAGGTAACGGTCGGGTTATGAGGAGGCAGCTCCTACGCCCGCCGAGAATACCTTTTATCGATTCTTAACTTCTTCCGATTTATTTCGGTGTTTTAGTCGCTACTTTTCGAGGGGAAAGGTTATTCTCATTTATTTACGGAGAAACTTTAAATCCCTGTTCAAAGTAATATTAACTTCTGTTTACCTTATGATATTAAAATGTGAAATAAGAAAATAATGAAGACACTAAATCAATTTTGAATTGATTTTATATTAAATGAAAATTAATATAATGCTAAATCACCAGTAATGTTAATTCTTGATAAACTTTGTGATGTGAGGGAAGTGTAAATAACAAATTATAAATATTTAAAACACAGAATCCTTAAGTATTTATTTGTCATAACTCCTATTTATTTAACATTTGTAGCTACATGTTTCCGAGACAATGCTCCATCATCAGGCTTCTAAATTTTTTTTTAAAACTCATTAATCTATAACATTATACCAACAGTTTTACAATTATATAGTAACGTGTTATTTACCTCTTAATCTGTGATTATTTTAACATTGTCTATTCTCCATGTTATAATCCATTATACATTATAAGACAGAATCCTAGTTGAAAGTGATGATGTTAATTTCTGCTATATTTTCTCTAGGGAAGTGGAAATAAGAAAATATGAAACCTATGATATACTTTCTCAGATTTATTTTTAGATCGATCTGTTTTATTGAAATGATTATACAATCTGTCTCACTTTAGGGCAATAAGTATTATGGATGACAAAGAATGCATTCATAAAATAAGCATACTGAAATTTTATCACTTAAATTGATACAACAAATAAAAATATATAAAACACCAAATCCATGTACAAATTAATGTTCTTAAGTTTTGTAACACTTTTATGCATTCGATAAGAGGAAATAAGAAAACATGAATTGATAAAACACTGAATCCTTTATGAAACTCATTTTGTTATCTTCTATTTCACTTATTTATATTATACAATCTGTTACACTTTAGGACAATAAGTATTATGGATGACAAAGAATCCATTCACAAAATATGCATTATGAAATTTTATCGCTTCAATTGATACAACAAATAAAAATATATAAAACAACAAATCCATGTACAAATTAATGTTCTTAAGGTTTGTAACACTTTTACACATTAGATAAGAGGTAATAAGAAAACATGAATTGATAAAACACTTAATCCTTTATGAAACTCATGTTGTTAACTTATGTTTCAGTTATTTACATTTAAGAAGACTAAATATTAATATAACAAACTAAACAACACAATCCAAGTTGAAACTGTAGAAGTGATTGTTTACATGTGAGGTTATAGGAAAGAGCTATCGATAAATGTAAACTCGAAGTAAAGCGTAAGGATCGAACTGGTCGGTGTAGCGCGGGTCAAGCAAGTTTGCTGCCTCCTCTTAACCCGACCGTTACCGTCTTTCTATTATTGAGCAAAACTGTAAACAATTTTTTTTTTTTTTTTTTTTTTTTTTTTTTTTTTTTTTTTTTTTTTTAACTGCTACTTTTTGAGAGAATTCCAGATATTTAAATGTTTGAATCTTAGTTTCCGTTTAAGCTTTATAGCATATATTCTGCTCAAATTGTATGAAATTAAGTGAAGTCTAATTCAGATAATTTTCTTAAGGACTAACCGTGCAGCAGATATTTTGGTGAAACGTAGAAAAGTTTGAAATATTTGACGCTTTGACGCTACGAATTAGCGACTCGCGGCGCTTTAATATCCAAAACTTGGATTTCCGTACACAAGCACAAAGTATAAAAACTCAAAACTACCCAACCTTTTGCTTACCGAAATGTACAATTTTACTTTGCTATTAGGGATTCCTCACCATCTGAACTTTGCGGAAGGATCGGATTAACTGGAGAATCGATCTAGCGGAAATCGGATTAGCGAGATTCAACTGTAGCCATATAAATATTATTCAAAACATTTACCATCTTTTTTAACCTTCCACCGCGCCGTTGTATTTTGTACAAAACTCGACTAGTTTTCTATTTCTCTTGCGCTTCCGGTGAGCTTCTCGGAAAAACGACGGTATTTGTTCGGATCGGCGACACCACCAAACTGGCTTGACCGGCGCACAGTGGGCAAAAAATCCATTTCGGCGGCCAAAATTATTTTATTGCAGAAATATGTTTTAAATGACGTCCGATATACGGGAAAAATATTTAAAAAATTTTCATGAAAGTGGAAGAGTTCATAATAAATTACTGAATTGTCGACCTAAAATGCAAGGAGTACGGTTAAATGAAATGGCTGTAAACCCTCAATTGTTGATGACATTTCTTTAATATAATATCATACAAATGGGCTGTTTCTATATATTAACACAGCAAAATCATGTACGATCGATTATTTCAAAATTAAGCGCATTTTTGAAGACTTATTAGAAATAAGTCTTCAAAAACTAAAAGTAAAATTTTGGAAAAATAGCCAGCATTTAAAAGGACGATGGAGTACGATGTCGAAACTTATATCACGTCGATATCCATTATTTTGTGCTAATGAAATCCCCAAAATCATATCCGTTTCGATCCGTGCCTCATTATTACCCCCCTCCAAATCGCAACCGTTCCTTTTTGTAAATTATTACTTCATACTTTTTTTAGATCTGGTGGTGATTTTTCAGGTACATGATGTAATTTCAGAAAACGATGTATGCTATTGATGATGTTTGTCATGATGTACAAACATATACAACGTGTTATAGGCAATAAATTGATTCGGTCGCCGAAATGATTTTTATATACAACATGCTGTAGGCAAAAAAAATCTTTTCGTCGGCCGAAATATGTTCTAAATGAAGTGCAACTAACGGAAAAAATATTTAAAAAATTTAAAAAGCGGAGTAGCTAATAGTTAAAAAAAACTTTTGATTTCTTAACATACTTCCAAAGAAAACAAAAAAACAAATACCCTACTACCTTAATGATCAATGACTTCTGTTTTGATGGTAGGTTTTGTTTAAAATTATGTAAAATTAACTATTTCGGTATAATAGGTGAATAATATTGATTTTAGTTCAGGAGCTTGAGTTTTATTGAACATCAAGTTATAAATGCCATCCATTTCGTCTTTAGTAGCTTTCAATGCTGCATCGATAATTTCACCTCTCTTTATTTCGTGATTTTGCTTTAAATTAAATGTCAACATTTCAGAGAGGCTCATTTCTAATGAAGATATATTGGCCCTAACGACACTTCTTTTTCGACGTTTCGTTCTTTCAGAACATTCACTATAAGCTTTTGTTGGACATCCGTGACTGCGATCGCCTAGGTCACTTTGACTGGAAATAGACGGACCTGCTGGTAAATCATCATCGTTCGTTGTCAAATAAAAAGTGGTTTCTAGCCAATCCGAATGTTTTTTTAACGAAACACACTTCATTATAATTGCTGGATACATACCTGGATTTTAACTAACCGAGAATACCTTTAAGATTTATTGAAAGTTTTTCAGGTTCTAATCCCAACTGCTCAGATACTCTCTGACGAAACTGAATATAATCCGCTTTAGTATCATCGAAGAAACAATCACTCAATTTTCTTTAACTCCACATTATAAAAAGAACTTTTAAATGCTAGCACTGTTAGATAACACCGAATTGATTGACAGTAGCAGAAAAGTAATAGCATATGTAGTAAACAAATGAAATCCAACAAGAGCAACAAAATAACTGCCTAAATGTAAATAACAACTACTCCATGTCTTGACGGGATTTATAATACCTACAGATAAATGTAAATACCTAAAGGGCATAAACATAGAGAGTAATTTATTTTTTATAATTTATTTAATAAACTTGTTGTTTTGGAGGTTTTTCAATACATGATGTAAATTCAGAAAATGATGTATACTCCTGTGTATGTATCCTGATTATGTTTGTCAAGATGTACAGAAATACATTCAATGATAACAATGTACCTATGTACCTGAAAAACCACCACCAGATCTAAAAAAGTGTGAAGTAATAATTTACAAAAAGGAACGGTTGCGATTTGGAGGGGGGTAATAATGAGGCACGGATCGAAACGGATATAATTTTTGGGATTTCATTAGCACAAAATAATGGATATCGACGTGATATAAGTTTCGACATCGTACTCCATCGTCCTTTTAAATACTGGCTATTTTTCCAAAAATTTTACTTTTAGTTTTTGAAGACTTATTTTTAATAAGTCTTCAAAAATGCACTTAATTTTGAAATAATCGATCGTACATGATTTTGCTGTGTTAATATATAGAAACAGCTCATTTGTATCATATTATATTAAAGAAATGTCATCAACAATTGAGGGTTTACAGCCATTTCATTTAACCGTACTCCTTGCATTTTAGGTCGAAAATTCAGTAATTTATTATGAACTCTTCCACTTTCATGAAAATTTTTTAAATATTTTTCCCGTATATCGGACGTCATTTAAAACATATTTCTGCAATAAAATAATTTTGGCCGCCGAAATGGATTTTTTGCCCACTGTGCGGCGCTACACCGACCAGTTCGATCCTTACCCTTCACTTCATGTTTACATTTTTCGATAGTTCATTCCTATAACCTCAAATGTAAACAATCACTTCTACAGTTTCAACTTGGATTGTGTTGTTTAGTTTGTTATATTGATATTATTTAGACTTTTTAAATGTAAATAGGTGAAACAGAAGTTAACTACACATATTTTCTTATTTCATCTTATCTTATGTGTAAAAGTGTTACAAAACTTAACAAGATTTATTTGTACATGGATTTGTTGTTTTATATATTTTTATTTGTTGTTTCAATTTCAGTGATAAAATTTCAGTATACATATTTTGTGAATGGATTCTTTGTCATCCATATTACTTTTTGTCCTGAAGTGAGACATATTGTATAATTAATTCAATAAAACATATCAGTTTATAAATAAATGTGAGAAAGTATATCACAGGTTTCATGTTTTCTTATTTCAACTTCCCTTGAGAAAATATAGGAGAAATTAACATCATCACTTTCAACTAGGATTCTGTCTTATATTATATAATGGCTTATAACATGGAGAATTGACAATGTGAAAATAATCACAGATTAAGAGGTAAATGACACATTACTATATAATTGTAGAACTATCTGTATAATGCTATAGATTAATGTGTTTTTAAAAAAACATTAGAAGCCTGATGATGGAACATTGTCTCCGAAACATGTAGATACAAATGTTAAACAAATAGGAGTTATGCCAAATAAATACTTAAGGATTCTGTCTTGTTTATATTTATAATTTGTTATTTTCACTTCTCTGACAGAAAGTTCATCAACTTTACTGGTGGTTCAGTAGTATATTAATTGTTGATTAAATTAATATTAATTCAAAATTGATTTAGTGTCTTTTATTTCGATATTTTCTTATTTCCACTTCATTATTTCCTTATTTCTCATTTTAATATTAGAAGGTAAACAGAAGTTAATATTACTTTGGGAGAATAACCTTTCCCCTCTAAAAGCAGCGACTAGAACATCGAAATAAATCGGAACAAGGTTAGAATCGATAAAAGGTATTCTCGGCGCGTGTAGGGGTTGGTGTCGCCGATCCAAACAATTACCAAAACGACATTAGCTATTCCTCGAGGTACTCTTCTATTTGCCGCCAGTAATTTCAATGTGGTAGGAGGGATAGTTTCCTGATTAAAATATATTTAGTCCTCAGTGATGAACTAAGTACAACAAGCGACCGCTCTCGTTTTGTTTTTTTCTCCTCCCTTTCTGGGCAATCAGCTGGATTCGATAGAATGTAAGTAGCATTTTTACTTTTGTTTGGCTTAGTCAACGAAGTATCAATTCTTCGGAATGTTTTGATTAGGCGAAAACCTATAAAATTGGAATATATTTCTCGAATTTTGCAGAACTAGCCGAGTAAGAAAAAAAACGGACAATCGAATAAAAAAAATTATTTGAGAGAAAAGGAAATTGAATATATTCTATATCATGATACAGAAACCGATGTTTAAGGATAATGAAGGAGATGACGCGGGGAGTGGGTGGAGCAGCCATTGGATATCTACATTTTATTTGGAGAAGTAGATAGTTGGGGTATGCAGTCATAAAGATACGCAGCAATTAAAGAATTATTTTTTTTATTTTTTATAATATTTTTTAATTACTGTGTATCTTTATGACTGCATACCCCAACTATCTACTTCTCTAAATACTTAACAGTCAACTATACCTCATCAATACATTTTATTTGTAAAAATCATTCCTCAAAAAAATTTGTTTACAATAATTCATCGTAAAACAATCATTTTAGTACCGAAAATAACTTTTATTTGATTGTAATATTGTAAATAAAAATTTATCTAGTTATAAATTTTTTTTTTATTATTAACAGTCATAAACATATTTTCATTTACGTTCAAAATATTATTCTCTTAGGTAATACTTTGTACATACACTCCGCTTTAAATGTAGAATGTTCAAAATATTTCATTTCGTGGATTTAATACGAAATTTGGAAAAAAACGGATAAAAAACTGGATGTTATACTTTGAAAAACGCGCGACCGCCAGTGTTACGGAAATTGGCGCGACTAGTAGAAGGTGAAAACACTCCTCCCAAAAACTAAACAATTTTCAATGGCAGATTTAAAAAGGTTTAAGTGACTTCTGGAGTTATTCTAGATTCTGAAAGAAAGCACGATCCATTATAGAGAAATGTAAAAGTTTATATTGGTCATTTGCAAAAAATATTACATGAGCTGCGTCTAAAACTAATCTTCCACTTCTGCTAAACAATAGGGTCGTAAGGAAGATGTTTGAGGAAGACCCAAGATGTTTGCATGATGTAGAGAAAGATATGACTGCCGAGGAGTTTCGTGAAGGAGGCTGACAAGATCGGAAGAACATGGTAATATCTTTTAGAAAAGATATTAATAGATAATTATTAAGAATTAATGACTAAGGACGAAACATATTTTGAAATGTAAGTTGTTTTAATATAGTTTATTTGCTTATTATGTTTTCATGAACAGGAGCAGTTCTGTCCTCACCCTTTCAAATATCGCTGCTTTAACGTGGCTAATTACCATAGCAAGCTCACTGCATAGTTATATCTTCTGCCTCATCGTAAAATATCTTCAATATGTTAATCCCCCATTTCGCATAACATAAATGTTTGCTTAAAAAAAACATAATCTAAACTGGAATGATATTATAATGAGAAACGAAAGTAAGTTATAAGAAGGTAGACCGTTAAGCAGCCTCACTATAAATCCTTATAACATTTACTACTCTACGGAGGGCATTATAATTCTATGATATGATAATGTGCTTTGGTATAATTAATTGTGGAGGCAGTGGGTAATATAAGATTATTAATGACGACTTCAGCTGGACCTGTTCAGTTGACAGTTCACTGAACTTGATCATGCTACAGTTACAATCCGATTGGTTGAGAGATGCTCCAATAGAATTTGTAAAATTATTATCCAGACTTTACAAAATCTTAAATTAGTAGAAATCTAAAAATATATTACAGCCACCATTAATAAACATGGAATCATGGAAATATTTGAAATTATAGAAGATTCTTACAAGTTATTGATATATTGTAATAATATTTCCACAAGCCTACATGATTAGTTTTTTTCGTATTTTCACACCTCCATTATTGATAGTTTTGTACTATTAAATTTTTATTTCTTTTGATAAGCTATTAGTTGACTGAAAAGTATTTAGGGATGTAGATTGTTGGGGTATGCAGTCATAGTCATAGATACACAGCTAATCAAAATATATTTTTAATTGCTGTGTATCTATCTGTGCATCCCTTTTATTTCTTGATAACACTATAATGTAGTGATGTGTTAGTACAAACATTTTTTGATTTTCATACTGATACTTTGGTTCAAAAATAAACTACTATTACGTTAAATGATCCCAATGTGAGCCAAAAATATCAAATCTTTGATCAACCTAAAGACAATATTTATTCAAGAAACATGAAAGTTAACATTAAGTAACATTAATTTCCAATAATATATAATTTATTACAGTTTAAGTTGTTTGCAGTTCAGACAATTTAAAAAAAAAATCATTTACAAACTCTGATATATATTTTTTTTTAAATAATCTTTATAATAGTATGGTAACAATCACATAAGTATAACGAAAAAGAAAACAAAAATAGTACTGAAGTCAGGATCCATTTATATTGTTAGTGTTTTAGCTTGAAGCACTAAGTTTGGATTCTTCAATTATTATATTTCTTCATTTGCCAAAAGCAAATACATATCTTCAAATATTTTATTGAAATTTTTGTTAAGAATTGTATTAAACTATATCTCTTGCAGTTTCGATCTAGTACATGAAACATTGTTCTATTACTAAACATGGCAAAATAATAAATGTTAGGTACCGCAAAACGGGTCTCCGAAATCAGTCATAAGACTTTTATAGGTTTATTAAAATAAAATATATTTAATTAATTAATAAATAAGAAATCGATTTGAATATTTTATTCATAAAACAATACAATAAATAAATAATGATAATAAGTAGTTCCCATAGAATAAAATTTAACAAATTATAAATAAATTCCTTGGCTGAACAAATAAGTTGAAACTACTATCACTTCAGATAATCCTTCTTTTATTTAAGAATTTAAACTCTGACTGAAAACCTAGTTCGATAGAGCTTCAATTTTTTTTTTCTTTAAAAAAAAAAAGTTTAGTTAGACATTCGAGAAATCTAAATTTAAACATCTTTGTCTCGGTTATCGGTTCATTTAAATAATAAATATTATCAGCTTACAGTGAACATCTATAAACACGGTCAAAGGGTTTTATGAATTATTTACAAAAAATTCATTCTCATAAAAGATTATAAGTTATGTCAAAATAACTTTGACAATATTTTAGTGCTTTGTTATTGTTATTATGTTTTTCACTTACGAAATTCGAATGGTACTTCTCTAATTTTTAATATTTATATGAAATAGTTATATATGCTTTTTTAAATTATATAAAAAAAAAACAAATTTCTAAAAAACTATGTGTGATACAAAAAAACTAAGACCTGATTTGGATTCAGCACACAAAAATCTATAAAAATCAGCTATTAAAGTAAAAAAAGTTTTCAAAAACAGTTTTTTTGTTGGCCTGTGTTATCTGTTGCTTATAATATATATCATTAATTATAATAAAACATACCAAGATATATATTTGATTTTAAAGAAAAATATACCAAGGTTTCATTTACTGATTATGGAATTGAAAATGTTTCTAAATTCGTTCACTAAACAGTATAGATGAACTGGATTTCTTTTGAGTATTAAGGTTCGAAACTAGTATTTACACGTAATAAAATGAAAAATAATCTCAATTCTTTGATATATCGTCCCTTATGATTAACAAAAATATATAATAAAATGGTATTATGGCCTGAGTGGCATTATTTCGTTGATTAGAGATTGTAATCAATCTTATTCCTTCGTTTTCTAATAGTGAATAAATATTTTCAATGAAATTTAGAAGTTTGGCTTGCAATTGCATTGGGAATTTTTTTTTCAATTCTGCACGAAGGAGGCTTGGTGATTAGGAGAAGAATTGACGTATAATAATAACATAATTAGATATTACAAAACTATTGCCAAAGTCAGCGGTATCAACTGGTTCCAGGGAATCGACTTTAGATAATCGATTCTCGATAGCTATTCTTTTCTCAAGAATCGAAACATTCTTAATAGAAACATAGGAGTATATAAACGGCGCACAGTGGGACGAGCCAACGTAACTTGTTGGACATCGGTTGAAAACAAAAATTTATATTTATGGCTTGAATCATTTATAAAATGTTTACTATGGTCATTGTCGATAAACAACAGTACGTTAAACATAATTTTATTACGCACTAACAGTACAAAAGACCGATAAAATAGGTTTCTTTGAAAGGTTCTCGCAAATATCCCGTTTTGTTAAATTGTATTAGAAATTGTGTACACGTCCGATGTAAATTTTTCGCTGTTCACAGCTTTAAGCATGATATCACAATTGACAATAAAACATTTTTCTGTGAAAATAATAATTACAAAAAATAAAAATAATAAATGTATTTAAATTTTTAAATTTCAACAAAAAAATTGATTTTAGAAAAATGTTTAAACTTGTTTAAGTCGAAACCCATTTTAATTCAAAATATCAATACTGAAAAGTAAATAAAGATCGAAATGGTCTGCGACCACTTGCGACCTTGGAGAATATTTGGAATGAAAGATTTTTTTTACGTATTTATAGGATTTGCAGAACTCCTTCCCCTCACATTAAAATCCTTGTTTTACCCCTTTTGTTTAGTCTGTTTATATCTTTTTAGTGTTTTCATTTCAGCAGTAACCCTATTGGGTTATTTTACTTACATATTTGTCAGCTAGTATACTAATGGCGATCATTTTGGCCAAAAAAAAAAGCGGCTTCGTCAGAAAGTGTCCGAAAACTTTTGATAATTTTGAGTGCCATTAGTCTTTGGACCCTTTCCAGCTTTGCCTTGTTTTAGTTAATCTGAATTCCTGGATGCTATATTTCCATGCCTTAAGTAATAATAGGCAAAATTGCGCCTTTATACAGAACCTTCAGGACTCCGTTCTCAACCCCCCCCCCATGTCGCACAGTGGGACGAGCCTATGTAATTTGTTGAACATTGTTTGAAAACAAAAATTTATATTTGTGGCATGAATCACTTATAAAATGTTTGCAATGGTCAAACAACAGTACGTTAAACATAATTTTATTACGCACAAACAGGACATCAACATCGATATACTATGTTTGTGTGAAAGGTTTTCGCAAATTTCCCGTTTTGTTAAATTGCATTAGAAATTGTTTACACATCCGATGTAAATTTTTTGTTTTTGACAGTTTTTAGCATGATGAAACAATTGGCACTAAAACGTTTTCCTGTAAAAAATAAATGTATTTAAATTTGAAAATTTCAACAAAAAATTGATTTTTGAAAAATGTTTATACTTGTTTAAGTCGAAACCCATTTTAATTTAAAATATCGATTATAAAAAGTAACTCAAGATCGAAATGGTCTGCGACCACTTGCGACCTCGGAGAATATTTGGATTTACTTTGATGATTCAACTTGTACAAAAAAGTGGTCCAAATTGCTACAACAAATGGACTTCACAAATGTTATCCACAGGTATTCACCAATAAAAATGCTTAAAATTGATATCGGAATAGGTCTGAATGCTGACACTGACACGACGAATTTGAACGAAAGGATCCAACGATAAAATTTCGATAACTACAGTGTAGGAGCCTGTGGGCTATAATTGATTACTTCTATTAAATAACTAAATTGTTCCGTTTTCGTTTGTGGACAATATTTAAAATAATTATTACCTATCAGGTTTCTGACAAACCGCAAATTGTTTAATTTTTTAGAAAATCCGATCGACGAAAAAGGCATAAAACACGTATAACTCACATAACGGTAAACTGATTGATTTGCAGATTTTTAAATTCGATAGAGCACATCAAAAATCATAGAAAATAATATCCCTTCAATCAAAAGCAAAGTCCTATAAGTGATCCTGTAAGCAAAGTCCTAATATTCAGAGCAAAGTCCTGAAATGATGGATAAAACTGACTTTAGATTCGAATT
Source organism: Euschistus heros (assembly GCA_003667255.2). Taxonomy (NCBI): domain Eukaryota; kingdom Metazoa; phylum Arthropoda; class Insecta; order Hemiptera; family Pentatomidae; genus Euschistus; species Euschistus heros. Next base: position 2,799,973 of record RCWM02000082.1, read on the forward strand.
CTGCACCTTTGAAAACATACCCATACGAAATTTTAAGTCGATGTAATAATTTTTAGAGGCTCAAAATGCGATGTCCAGAAAAAACATAGTTTCGTCCCACTGTGCGGCGAGTCTTTATCCGTCATTTTTTAAAACTTTTATGGACGATTCTTTTTTTATTTGTATTCAAACAAAGAAACACCCACTTAAGGTTACAAACGAGTTAATCTATTTGAAGAAACGTGTCATTCTAATAAAATATATTAACTTCCTTGGAGTATTATATTGCGGCAGAGGCAGCCGAAGATGGATGAAGCCGTAAGGACCAATCAGATGACTCAGCTGTAGAGCTGCAGGTTGTTAGAGTCTACTTTCCCTACAACCTGTCTCCACGCCACGCTTCAAAATCAAAATGCAAACTTTCCAACCTAAATCATTATATTTAATGTTCATCTGACTACGTCTCTGACCCAATTTAACCCAGCATTATAACTCCAGTTTGATTATTTTTTGTTTTTATTTCTCCTGGGAATAATCCACCACCACTTATATAGTAACTGACGGTTTGGAAAAGGTAAAAGGAAAGAAAGAGAAGAAGAGTATATACAAATATATATTGCATGATTATCCTAGCTGTATAGTTATTATTATTGTTACTTTACTTTGTGTTCAGAGTTTTATGTTTATTTTGTATAGTTAAATTTTGTAGTGTTATCTATAAGGTTGTATGTTGTCTTTTTAATATTTTAAATTATTGTAATTTTATAATCAGCATGGGATCGTTCATTTTAGCATGTAGATTTTTATATTTTAAAATAACGACTATTACTTCTTTATTTTATTTTATTTTTTTTTTTTTGTCTTACATCGATAAAGTATGCTGTGTGTTTAGCAATCCATTTGAAATGGGCAGCACCGCTTAGTAAAGAGTTTCTCTCTATTGGAATTTGCACCTGTATAAAGTAATAGATTATGAGCAAATTTGAGGGATTATGTATTTATGGCATATTATTGACTTTTAAAGCGACTAATTATCAATAGCTCTACAATTTGATTTCTGTATTAGAAGATCCCGATGCAATGTTTCTTATGCCCCAAAGTATTTATATGCCTTGTTACAGGTCGGCTTCAGTTAAAATCATAAAATTCCAAAGTATTGTAGAGGGAAATGAAAAAAAAATCTAAAAAAGTATATTAAAATTTAGATCTTATGATATTCCCTATTGAATAGATCCGCCACGTAGGATTCCACTTGGACAAACGTCTTAATTGGACTCTACATACAAGACTTAAACGACAAGAAACTGTTTATCGTTACAGATTAGTTCAACAATTACTTGAAAAACGTTCAAAGCTTCCAATTAATTACAAAAAACTTATTTAAATGACTGTGATTAGACCTATTTGGACGTAAGGAGTTGAGCTTCAGGGCTCCACTAAACCATCCAATTAATCTCGTATTCAATTCTTACAATCCAAAATCCTTCGAAAAATCCTCAATGCTTCTTACTTTGACACTTATAAACTTATCCATAAAGATCTTAATGTTCCATTTAGCCCAAACCAGATAGCTATCCTTTCAGAATAAGCTCAAATCCTCTAGTTTCTCAACTTGCTTCCTACTCCATTCCCGATAATTCCCCAAGTCAGAAAAGATGATGGCCTAGTGATCTAGAATTTTTATTGAAGTAACTACTGATGAGTAGTTCTTTTCAAGTTTTGACATGTTATTATAATTGTTATCAACGCATTTCCTTGATGTAAATATTTGTACAGTTATAAATTTTAATAAATTGATTTTTTTTTTAAAGTATATCTTGTTTGTTTTCTATATTTAAAAATGAAAATAAATAAATAAATTTATTCAGTACAGTATTAAGCAAAATTAAATTCGTTTCTGTTTATTACATCATCTTGGCATTCGCATTAAATTTTCAATCAACTACTAACAATTCAACTACATACTAATTAGATCTCTTTTGCGTAAAGTATGATGTAATTTTTTTATCTAGAAGGAATGGCCAAATATCGTAAGAGGATTGAAAATGTCAAATCCTGGAATACCAATTTTCAGAAAAGCAACAATCGTTAAACTCTGACAGATCCTTGAACGAGTATCCTTCATTGGCTTTGGATGAAATGCAGGGGCCATCTCTCGATCCTGCCCCGAACCCTCAAAGCCACGGTAAGATACTCTTTTCAGGATCTGCTTGAATCTAACGATTTTTGACTGCCGAAGTTTATCTTTGTCTTATCTCTCCCAGCAAACTATTTTTTCATTATGTTCCGACTAATTTTTTTATCGTTTTAAAAAAAGACAATCTCTTCCTATTTAGTACTTTCTACAAGACACTAAATAGAGTAAATACTTATTGTAAATCCTGTCTGCAATAGATGATTTAAAAGGATCAATACATTTAAAAATTTAAAAATAATATGCCACTTCTGTTGATATCTTATTTGTTCGATATGAGAATATTTTCCAATCTTAAAAATTTATCTTAATTTTTAAAAACATAAAAAATTCAGTGGAAGTACAAATTATATTTATTATATTTAATTAAAATATTATGACATTTAAAGAAGATGGGTATCATCATTCGCTTCATTTCTTGTATTATTTTTTAAATATATGTATAATCTGTGCATCGAATTGTTAATGCATTAAATTATTGAATGTTTTTAAATCTGATGAATGTTTAACATTCGAATCATAGTGTTCTGATACGCTCTGCCTCAGCCTCTACTGGATTTTAACACTTGTAACGCGGCTGAGAGGCGTGATTGATTTCCCTTCAATAAGTGGGGGGGGGAGACAAACTTAGTTTTGTGATCCCTTGGGATGCTTGTTTATACATAATGTGATTGTATTTTTTTTTTCTCAATTTTTTATTTCTTTTTATTGTATTTTCTAATTTATTTTATATTGTTGTACATTTAGCATCTTGTATAGTTAAAATTTTTTTAAATATATTTTTTTATCTATTTCCATTATACATATTGTATGATTAGATTCCTTGTAATCCATATTACTTATTCCCCTTGAGTGAGGCAGATTGTTATATTTATTCAATAAAACTTATATATATTTCCTAGATTGAGATTAATTAATATTTAACTGAGTAGTATGTAATTAATTGGAAGCTTGAAGTAATTATATTGTAAATATTATAATAGACGGAAACGACGTGAATCCTCTTTCATTCTATCCTGAATAAATTTCATTATTTTTTCAAATAAAGAAAACGAACGAGAATCTTTTTATTTTCCCTTTACAAAGCCTTTGAATAAAACATAAAAGAACGTCTATTCCGATTTTATTAAAGACAGCAGATTACGTTGGAAGGAAATTGGGATAGAAATTTATTAGACAATTGTTATTCAAGAGAAACAACAAGGAGCAGTTAGTAATTTCGCCAAGTTCCATCGGAATAGGAAATGAATGCAGAAGGGAGTCTGTCCGTTCAATAAGGCCTGTCTCCTGACTTGAATTTAAAAAAAAATAAAAAAAAGTTGGATTATTGGTATTACTATTATAACGAAGAATCTCGGATCATGAAACAATTAATGAGAAAAAAGTAAAAGTATTTAGAAAACCTAATAAAACCAAATTTTTTTTTTTGGCATTAACAGCACTACAATTCTTTGGTAAAACCGGTGATTCCAACCCTAGAAAAGCTGCTGAAGATCGAATAAAGAAATATATATCAGGACAGAGGACTTCAGAAACGTTATAAGAAAAAATCGACGGAATTATATAAGCAAATATTTGAACAAATATACAATCTGAAAAGCCCAGAGTGATTACAATAATCAGACGAAGTAAGAATTTAAGGGACCTAGAATGCTGGGGGCTTCCTGAACTGAGCGAATTCAGGAACTGACTTCGACACATCAGGGTTCTTATGGAAGAGAGAACCAGGGATGGGCGTGGGGGATGGACGGAAGAGAGAAGTCTGCTGCAGTCTGAGAGAATGAGTGTTTATTGAAGGAGAACGAAGGATAAGCGTCTAAGAAGTAAAATATGATGTATGCGTGTTCCTTTGTAAAAGTAGTGTTGGGACTCACTACAAATAATCAAAGTGACTCTATATAAAAGAGAACACCCAACTAATCGTTTTCATATTTGTATTTTGGAATTTTTTGTTAAACAATTTATTATATAATATTGTAATAACTGAGGTTTTCAACCAAATATTTATTAACACGGAACATAAATTACAACGAGGACCGTTCTACTAATTTCTTAAAAATATTTTTTATGTTGTTTTTATAATAATATTAATTGTTTATAATAATAATAATATTACTTTATTCTGTTAATTAGTGTAATTCTATAATGTTTGCATCTTTTTAAGTTATTAAAGAAACTTTTAAATTTTACCTGGTTCAATTTATTCTTGAATCCTTCTTCATAAATTATTAAAAACGCTACAAGAATTAGGAATTATACTTTATATAATAAATGTCCAGGTTAATGAAAACAAACTATGCTTAAGCCATGCTCCTCTACTAAACCATCCAATTCATCCCGTATCCAATCCTTACAATCCAAAATCCTTCGAAAACTCCTCAATGCTCCTTACTTTGTCACCAATAAACTTATCCATAAAGATCTTAATGTTCCATATGTTGCTGATTTAGCCCAAACCAGATACCAATCCTTTCATAGTAAGCTCCATAATCACTCAAATCCGTTAGTTTCTCAACTTGCTTCCCACTCCATTCCTGATAATCCTCCGAGGTGTCTGAAACGAAGATGGCCTAGAGATCTTATAGTGTCGAATTTTTCATAAAGTGCTACTGATAAGTAGCACTGATACTGATAAGTGCTACTGATAAGTAATTCTTTCCAAGATTTGGCATATTATTGTAAGCATTTTCAACACATTTACTTAATGCATATTTGTACAGTTGTAAATTTCAATAAATTGTAAAGTAAAAGAATAAATAAAAAGCCATACTCAACCAAAGACTGTTTTTCTTTCCCAGCCTGATTCAAACATTTCTTGACAACCAACCAATTTCTATTTTCAAAAAATCTAGGTATTACAACAGATTATTCTTACTTATTAGTACTACATTTAATAATAATAAAAAAAAATTATTATACCATAAGATAATATGGAAATTATGTTTTCATTTTTAAACCACCATTTGTTTCAGCAATCCTATCATTTAATTTCTAAAAATACTAAGATCTTGGGTTTCTCTCCTGTTCCCTACTATTTTGATGAGAGTGTTTAGAATATAGTTGAGTCTCTGGGGAAATTCCATTATAAATTGAAATTTTTAATTGTTTGTCGAATTGTTTTTTTGTTTTACCCAGTCAAATATCATATCTGGTTTATAATTTAAAAAATAAATAATAAATAACTATTTTACCTTTGTACCTTTGTATATATTAGTTTTCGTCCGTAAAGATATTTTATTACAATATGTATAATGTAAAACCTTAAATGATTATAAGATGGGTTCATAATTCTCATAATACTAGTCATTTTTATTGGTTTTTCATTTATATTATATAAAATATATAAGATATGTTTCCCATATTTTTTGTATACAGTTCAACAAAGCTTCGATCAAGACCGGCCAAATGGATGTATTCATAATTTGCAAGTAAGTTCCCAGAAGATTTCAAAATTTTTGAAATTAGTCCAGCTAGGTTACGTTAGTCGTTCTGTGTGTAATGTTTGTAAAAAAAAAAAATAGTTTTTAACCCAAAGTACTTCCCAGTATTTAACCCAAGAACCTTCATTGTTTTTTTAAGTGGCATAAGTAGAAGTATAACTGTTTAAAATAGATAAATTACCATAATACTCTTTTCTATAATTAGTAAAATAAAAAGAAACTAAACGCTAGTTAAATGTTATTAAAATACCGTTTTAAAAGAAACAATCAAAGAAAGATTTGACTTTGTAATAAGTATTTATCATAGTTGGATCTCTCCATCTTTGCAAGATTAATGGCCTCACTACTTGTCATTTTGTACAAGCTCCTGCCTCATTATTGCAGACTTTCCCACAGTAGCCGGTGAAATTCTTCCTCTGTATAAAGAGCTTCAAGCAACTGATAAACTTATGCAAATGACTTTTTTACAACTTTTTCGATAAATATCTCAAGTGTGTATTTACCTTAAGGACAAACTTTTACAGCTTGAGAAATCTAAAAACTAGGAATAATACTTTGATTTGAATGAAAACACTATTTTATACCGTGGGATAGTGATTGGCACCGTTTTATACACTTTTACCAATTATTCTATTCATAAATTCCCTGCTACATTTAATCGCTCTATATAATTAAATTATGGTATATTAATACATAAATTAATTATTTACAAGTAAAAAAATAACGAATAAATAATTAAAATAAGGTATAATAATAATACAACTATAAAACAATGAAATAAAATATAAGATATAATCCTCAAACTGAGAACTCCTCCTGACACTGAATTTTTATTGAATGTGAGGAAAATGAGAAAGCCAATTTCAGCTAGAAGAGACTCTTCAACGTTGCTAAAGTTGTAAACACTTCATGAGAAGAGCATATGTCCATTTCCAGAACTCCATTGTAAGATTCTACTATTAATAATTATATTAAGAAAATCGTGTAAAGAGGCAAGATACATTGAAAAATGAAGGTGGCCCAGAATACAATGTCTTGAAAAGGAACTTTAGAGTCTCTTTTCATTTTACTCCTTAATATTTATTATTTAATTTTTTTTAATTATAAAACGGGTTATATTATAATAATATTGGTTATATACATATAATATTCACTGGGAAAAGACAAAACAATCCTATATTTATTAATATTTAAAAAATAATAATAATAATTAGAATAATCGAGTTTTTTTTTCCTTATCCTCCATTTATTAATATAGAAACAAACAAATAATAATTACAATAGGATGATCTTCTACAGGGTGTCCAAAAAGAGTATCGGGTATTTGTTATTTCGATAAAACAAAAACTACTTAAAATCAAATAAAAAGTTTATTGTTAATTATTACAATATAAAGTGGAAAATTATTTGGAAAAGATGATGTTATCTAAATGGTGACCGTAATGCTGCTAGCACTCTTCTAATCGGGAACGAAGATTGGCCATCACATGCTGACACATAGCTCTCCTCTATATTGCTGCCATTTTTCAATAAACAGAATTGTCAGTAATGGGCAAAGGAAAATCCGAGACGTAAGCATGAACGACCCTGCTAGAGGCATAATCGGTCCTTATTTTTATGAACATCGACCACTCAGTGTGAATAGTGACCGTTATTGCGATATGCTGCGAAACTTTTTGGGTCCAGAGTCACAGGAATTTCAAGGTTTCAACTCAAGAACGTGGTTTCAACAAGATGGGATCACTTGCCATAATCAAATCAAGCAATGGAAGCTGTTAACGAATGATTCCCTAATAAGGTCATTTCGCGTACGGGTAACATCAACTGGCCTCCCAGAAGCCTCGACCTGAGTCCACTTGACTATTTTGCATGGGGATACCTTAGAAGTAAGGTATATGAGAATAATCCGACGAACCTGACGCAATTGAAGCAAAACACCAGGTCAGAAATGGCAGCAATATCGAGAGCTATGTGTCAGCATGTGATGCCAATCTTCGTTCCCGATTAGAAGAGTGCCAGCAGCATTACGGTCACCATTTAGATAACATCATCTTTTCCAAATAATTTTCCACTTTATATTGTAATAATTAACAATAAACTTTTTATTTTATTTTAAGTAGTTTTTGTTTTATCGAAGTAACAAATACCCGATACTCTTTTTGGACACCCTATATAATCGAGTTACTTCCCAACTATAGCCAAGTGTTCTAATCCATGATTCTCGAGCTTTGTAATCAATGTCGGTTATTTCAATAGAGTTCCGCTGAGACTCTACTATATTTTAAACACTCTCATCAAAATAGTTGGGAATAGGAGAGAAACCGAAGATCTTACGAGTATTTCCAGGAAACAGGATCGGGGTTTAAAACTTAAATAAAAGTAAAGTTCTATATTATCTGATGGTATAACAGAGATTTTTTAAATATTAAATGTAGTAATAGAGTATAATAGTATAATAATGTATAATAATATAATAGAGATTTTTTAAATATTAAATGTAGTAGTAATAAATAAAAATAATTTGCAGTAATACCTAGATTTTTTTAATATAGAATATTGGCTGTTAAATGTTTGCACTAGGCAGGGGAATAACTAGAGCTATACACAACAGCTTTTTGTTGATTATGGCTTAAGAATAGTTTGTTTTCCTTAACCTCGACATTTATTGCGTTAAATTATTCTTTTGCTATAAAGAGAGGGGATCTGTATTTGATTCACATTTATTGTGAAATAAAACAGATGATTTATTTACTTTTAACCAAATTTATTTAATACTAGCATACCCCGTCGCGGCTTCGCCCGCTAAGGAACTTCGATTATTTTTACTAATATTGAATTTCATTTTTATCTTAAAATCTTGTATTGAAGTATGGAATTTAGTATCATTTCTTCAATTTTCACGCATTGCAGTAATTTTTAACCTGGTTAAAATTGCTTATTAGATGTTTGAAGAGTACGTGGTTAGATTTTAATTTCTAACCATAAAATTATATGGCAGTTTGGCAAACCTCGTTTCTGGCACCCAAGACATACAAGATACATTTCAATTAACATTTATTATTATAAACCTTCATAAAGCTATGAAGATGTAGTTATATTATGGTACAGTTGGGTTTAATAGTTTTACCATTGCAAACTCTGTTAAAGAATGGCAGGATATCGTTTGATTTTTACATTGCACAAGGATCCACATGTTACTCCATATATTTACAGCTTTTTTAATAACAATTGGATTGAAAATAAGTGAATTTTATCTTAAATTTTTGGCTCTATATAACATTGTACCTTTGTAACCTCTCTCGAATAGTGCTCGCCATCTATCGGTCAATTATAAAACTTTATTGCGCACCAAATATTTATTGCTTTTTTTTATGGCAAAATCTTTAAATTTTATTATTGCTAAACCTTCCTTGAACAATGAAGATGATGTGGCTAAAATTTGGTAGAGATTGGTTGAGTAGTTTTAGTGGTTAGCGATCACAAACGAAAAATAGCTTGTCCTTTTATATAATAGTATAGATTTGAAAAATATTATCTACATTTAGCTGTCAATGTTTGTTATGACTGAAGCTAATCTCCAGACAGCGATTAGTAAAACGACAAAGGATTTCGAAGAGGCCCCGCTGGCGGTGAGCAGACTGATTTGTTTAATTGGCCCAAGATAAGTTGCCTAGGATCCCCACATCTCCTGAGGACGGCTGCAGATAAGGACGAGTTGGTCTTATCCGTGCTTATTCCTGTCTGTAATAGCCCAGTCAGGACACTGACCTGTCTCTCTGGATGGTTCCTTATTTCAGTAACCTCTGGTCATAGTTTTGATTTTTTTTTTTTTTTTTTTTTTTTTTTTTTTTTTTACACATTTTAAAAACCTCAATCATACTTATCTATACTATTATATAAAAGGAGAAGCCATAATTCGTTTCTGATCTGCGACTAACTAACACTAACTGCGAAAACTACTGAACCAATTGGTACTAAATTGTAACCATATCATATTTATAGTCTAACGGGGCATGCTAGTAAATCAATAAATAAAGAGACATGACTTAAAACCATTAGCCATTTTTTTTTAAATTTGATCCGCTACCTAGGGCTCCAATCTGGGCAGACAATTTACTTGGAATCTCATACGAGACTTAAAATGCAAGAAACTGCTCGTCGTTTTCGACTACCCCAAGACTTACTATACAAGCGTTCAAAAACCTATAAATTACAAAAGACTTATTTACATGACAGTAATTAGACTCATTTGGAATTACGAAGTTGAGCATTCGGGATTTCTTCTCGTATTCAAGCTTTACAATCCAAAATCCTTCGTAAAATCATCAATGCTCCTTATTATGTCACAAACAAATGTTTTGATAAAAGTCTGATACGAGATGAGTTAGTTTGCTGATTGGGCCCCAAACTCATTCCATATGTCCAAATAGATCTGATAACTGTCATGTAAATGAGTCTTTTGTAGAATATCGGAAGTTTTTTTGAACGTTTTGTCTAGTAAATGGTTGAAGAAGTCGAAAACGACGAGCAGTTTCCTGTCTTTTTAGTCTTGTGTGTGGATTCCAAGTTAAACGTTTGTCTAGTTGGAGCCCTAGGTAGCGGATCTGTTCAACAGGGATCAGTGGAATGTTATTAAAGGATACTGTTGGACAGGAAGTCGTTGGTTTACGACGAAGGGTAAAGGTTATTTGGTGAGATTTATTTGGATTTTATTTTAATTCTCCAATTCTGACACCATTCTTGAAGGTTTATAATATGAGATTGGAGTGTTTGGGATGCTATGAAGGGATCATTATTTATGATAACACACATGTGTCATCAGCATACGTAGTGAGGACAGTACTAGGATGTAGTAGGGATGTCAGCTGTGTAGACCGTGTAGAGGATAGGACCTAGGATACTTCCTTGAGGAACACCGGCAGATTGGATAAATAGGGAAGAATAGGATAAATTATGATTGACTTTAAAGGTTCTATTACTGAGATAGGAGCGGATGATAAGGAAGTACGTAGGAGGCAGGAATACTCGAAGTTTGTAAAGCAGTCCCTGGTGCCAGACTCGGTCAAAAGCTTGTTCTACGTCGAGAAAGGCTCCAGTGCAGTACATTCCGCGCTTCAATGCTGATGCTACGTCCACCACACGATGGCATTGCTGGATAGTGGAGTGTGACGTTCGGAAACCAAACTGGTGATCCGGGATGATATGATTGGATTCTAGGAAAGGATACAGGCGTTTCAGGATGAGTTTTTCCAGGATTTTGCCCATAATGGGCAAGAGTGATATTGGACGATATGAGGATGGAAGCTCAGGTTGTTTTTTGGGCTTAGGTATCATCTTTACTATTGAGAATTTCCAAGGATCAGGGAAATATGTGGTGCGGAGGACAGCATTATAAATATAGGTTAGGAGTAGAATCGCTTTCCGAGGAAGAAGTTTTAGGATGTGGGCTGTAATTATGTCATTTCCAGGGGCTTTGTTTGAAGGTAATCTGTGGATTAGGTTTGATACTTCGGAAGGATGAAATGCTTTAGGAGGTGGAGACATTTGGAGTGGAATATTTAATTCTGCTTCAATACATTCAAGGTGGGTCGGGTTGATGATGTCAGGATGAGGATTAAATGATTTAAAGAGGTGTAGACCGAAGATTTGGGATTTTTCTTCGTCAGATCTTGTCCAGGTTTGAGAATCTGTAAGAAGAGGGTGATTAAAGTTTTTATAATTAAGGAGTTTTTTTTGTAGTCATCCATAATGACTTGTCAGAAGTATTTAGACTTTGGGTATTGTCATGTAGGCTTTGACTTTTGAATTTTCTTATTTCTGTCTTAAGTTTGTTAGTTAAGTTGTTGTAATTGTTTTTATCTGACGGGTATCTAGTCCGGTGCCACTTTGCTCTTGCTCTGCGTTTTTTCAATTAATAAGGACCGAATATGCTGTGGCAAGTTATTCTGTTGAGTATCATGAATTTTTCGGGATGCTGTATTTTTAGTAATACTAGTTTGTATTGATGATGTTAGTTTGTCAATTGCAAAGTTGATGTCTTGTTTTGTTTTTAGGGGAATTTTCAGGTCCAGTTTATTTTCAAGATCAGTTCGAAATTTGTCCCAATCTACACGTCCTGTAATCAGTCTAGGAAGGGAGGGTTTAGGAACGGGATTTGAATGCAAGAGAAGCAGAACAGGGCTGTGATCTGAGGAAAGGTCGTCCAGAGATTTGATGATGGTCTGAGAGGTGGAAATTTGGGAAGAAATGAAGATATCGAGGATATCGGGACGTTTTTTGAGGGATGTAGGCCAATAAGTAGGATTTAAGGGTGAGAGGACAGAATAACAGTTGGATGTTGTAATGCGGGATAAGATGCTGCCACGGGAGTTGGATGTTCGACAACCCCACCGCTGGTGTTTGGCATTGTAGTCTCCTCCAGCAATAAAAACGCGGTCCGAGGGATCGGAATAAGGAATCAAGGAGGTTATGAGAAAGAGAATTACCAGGAGGGCAGTATACAGCTGAAAATGTTATATGGAAAGGACGGGTGGAAATGATTACTGAGGTGGATTGAATGGTGTCAGTTGGAGTAGATGGGACAAGAGAATGGGGTATAGATCTATGAATAAGGATACAAGATCCGCCATGGGAGGTGTTGTCTGGGTGATCAGATCTGTAAGTTATGTAGTCACGTATGTAAAAATGCATCTGTTGGGGTAAAGTGTGTTTCAGTCAGTAGGGCAATATCTATTTTATTGTCGTGGAGAAATATGTCGAGTTCGTCTCGGTGGTTTTTTCAGTCCGTTTGCGTTCCATAAAACGATAGCAAGAGGCTTAACACTCATCTTGCGACGTTTAACGGGATTTCTGAAAGGACTCTTGTGAGGAGGGTAATGAGCGGTTTTATGGTATCTCTTAGTTCTGAGAGGAATGAGGAAAGGATAGCGTTGATATCGGTAGGATTTTGGTAGGGAGGGATACATGAATTGGATGCTTGGGATACATTGTTGGTCTCAGAAGGTGAATTATTTGGGAGTAGTACTCTTTGTTGAGTACGTGGAAAGGAATCAACTTGGAGTGAAGGGTTGATATGGACAGGAGTAGGAATTGGATGTTGTTTTTGAGGTGGTAATTTTACCTTCACTCTGTTCTTCGATCTTGATTTTCTGGTATTTCTGGAAATACTCCATACCCACTCGAATCCACTTTCCAAACTTGCTTCCCAATTATAATTTTGTCATCTGAGGCTCCACAAAAGCATCTAATTCATCTCGTATCCAATTCTCTCAATCCGAAATCCTTAACGCTCTTATTTGGACTTACATGATCTGGGTTCCGACTCGCCTCTTATCCAATCTTACCATCCAATCTCTTCGAAAAATCCATTGGGCTATTTAACAGGTTGGTATAGCCCAGTCAAAGGTTTTTAAGTTTTTGTGTCGCAACAAATTAAGGGAAAGCTGAATTTTTGCAGGGTGTTAGTTAATAAAGTATACACTAAAAAACAATAAGTCCCGACCCCCACCCCTCTTGCTTTTCCCCCACCTCTTTAGCAACATTACAAGAACAGAACTCTGGTTATATACTTACAGCTTGAAAACTAATGATGTTATCGGGGTGCTCTTTTTTTTTTTATTTTACTCCTTACGATATTGTAAACTAATTATATTATATACACTTTTTATGTAGGTAGCTTAGTTTCGCGGTAATACTTAATCCTGTACAGAAAACCGTCACTATAAAAAACAAAATGTAACTTCAACAAATTACAGGTTTTTGTCATTACGTCTTGTACCTCGTTTGTTTTGAACCTCGGACAATTGTCCATGGAGTAGATCGAGACATAGATGGGAGGATTGCGTCAGGGCTTTGGCATTTGATTGATGGAGGTGGTGTCGAGAACTAATCTTCGGGTTTACTAAGCTTTTTATTGATTTATTTGAAGGTGTAAATTTGAAAAAAAAAAGAAAGAAAAAAAGAATATACCCCACATTGAAGTAATCAATTGTGCGTTTAATTTCTTATAATTGCTCCATACGTGTCAATGCTCCTATTCGTGCCAATGTTTATCAATTCGCTTTCCTTCGTGTTCGAGGACGTTGGCCTCACCATACTGGAGGCAGTTAGTGACGATTGACTCTATTAGGAAGGCCGTGGTATTGCTAAACTGGCTCGACCTCTTTTGACTTCTTTTAAATGGCATTATGTAAAGTATATTTGAAGTTTTCATCAGTTTATTGTTATACGGTTGATTGTTTGATAGCAATAGAATCTTCGTATTATATATGATTTATAACAAATAATTAATATATATCCCTGATTGTCAGGAAGGAGTAGATAAGTCAAGATTGTGTACTTTTCAGTAGGATATTTTTGATCGTTTTCCTAAATCCTATAATTTTGTAACAAAATCAATTTTTTTTCGTTTCAATAAAAAATAATCTGATATTTCATGCACTCTACACTGTGTTCATTGACTGGACTAGAGACGGTTCCTAGAATTATACCTCGGAGGGCTATAGGCAACAATATCATGGAAGGATTATTATGTAATTGGACCAATTCAGCAACATATGGAACATTATGATTAGTCCAGTCAATGAGTGCTGAAATGAGGGGTGTAGGGTGCATGGAATCGGAGATAATTTTTGACTTCACAGCTTCGTTAGGAATAGTTAGAAGGTAAACATATTAAAAGTCTCCGCCCCTTAGGGGTGAGCTAAGGGTGGGGGGAGGGGAGAACGTCCCTATTTTGTTTTTCGTTAATATCTCGAACACGGTGGACTCTAGAAAAATATGTTCAAATCAAAATTAAAGCTCATTAAATTTCCTATAAAATAAATTATTTACATATTCGTCGACATCCCAACAGTTTTCCAGATATACGTTATTAAAAATCGATAATGTTAGAAATAAAGAAAATGTTTACTTTACTGTTTGTTAAATATTTGCTTCTAATACCAGAAACGTATATGTGAAATTAAAGTAATTTTAATTCTCTACAATTTTGATTCTGACGTTTTTTTCTGAGAAATGATTGTGGAAGGTACTAGAAACAAAAGTTTGAAAAAAGTGAGGTGACATTTGTTTTTTCCTGAAAATCACCAATTTTCAACAACGAATATCACGTAAACGATTAGAATTACGACAAATTTATATATTATCAATTTTATAGAAAATTTAATTAGCTTTTATGTTTATTTGAAACATATTTTTCTAGAGTCAACCATTTTCGAGTTATTATCGAAAAACAAAAAAATTGACCTTCTCCCCTCCCCCCACCGTTAGCTCACCCCCCAGGGGCGGGGATTTTTAGTATGATTACCTTCTATATTAACTATTCCTAACGATGCTATGAAATTAAATGATCGCATATTCCATGCACTCTACCATGCGTTTATTGACTGCACTAGATCTTTATGGATAAGATTGTTTGTGACATAATAAGGAGGATTGAGAATTTAAGGAAGTATTTTGGATTGTGCGGATTGAATTGAGATTAATTACAAGGTTTAGTAGAGCCCCAAAGCTCAACTACGTATGTCCAAATATGTCTAATTACTGTCATGTTAATGATTAAAAAAAAATTAAACCAATTACATTTGCATTTTATAACTGGAAATATTGTTATGTATTACTAAACATTAAGATTTCCGCTATTTTTTTTAAATTTGCGTTTTAATATATTTTTTTTTGAAAGTTTGTATTTTAAAAAACCGTTCTAATTGCTCATCAAGAAACAAAAGTCGATCTGGAATTAATTCAGTTTCTACTCAGAAAACCTGTTCTGAAGAAAATTTTATTCATCTCTGTTTTTACTCCGAGGCAGTTTCGCCCTCAACGAAGCCTGACTGCCTCTATCGATGTTTAGTATATAAATGGCATTGCTTTTAGAGATATGCGAGCTTTGTCTAATTAGGAGCTCTCATGACCAGCTTTTTTTCTTTTTTGCTTAGCCGGTTTTTTCTATACTCGTTGGCTAGTTTCCAAAAAAGGGAATCCTCTATTAACAATTATTTACTTCTTCTTCTTTTTCTTTTTTTTTAAATTTAATTTTCCTTTTTTTTATTATGTTGTGAGATAAGAACTAGTATTTTATAAGCTCATGTTGGCCTCATCGTTAGTGAAAATATACGGAAATAATAATATTTGATGTCGACGGGATGGCGGAGGAATATTTACGACTCCATTCCTCTCTACCTACGTGTTCTAGGATAATTTATGAAATAATTATACTTTACAATTAACGATTATTCACTTTTAATTTTTTAAAGCGATAAATCGATTTATCTGTAATCGATCATTAGCGTTTTATAAAACTGTTTTCTTTAATTATTTCCTACAGTAAAATATGTTTTTTTTAATTTTTTTTTAAATTTCTAGACTCCTATTTTTTTTAAAAATAAAATTACATTCAATCTGCCAAAATGATATCGCACAAGTATTTCTAACAAGACACTCAAATAAATATTAAAAAAAAAAAAAAAAAAAAAATGTTACATTTTCACGCCCATTCACTAAAATCGCCTGTTTCCACAGTATACTACCATATTTGATATGTTAATATCAACAAAATGAAAAAACAACAATGAATTAATAATGAAATAAATGTATTTCAACCCCATAACAAAATCTTTACAGTGTCAATAGCAACTCATTAGACACAATATTTAGTTATTGTCACCAATTTAAAAACTAGAAATAAGAAAAATAAAATTGTAAAAACTACTTCAGCATTATTATATCAAAAAAAGATTTTGATTTGTTGAAGAAATCAATTAATTTGATGAATAACAGAAATTCATTTATTTTCACGGGGTCACAATAATACATTAATGCAAGATTTGATGACCAGTAATTGACACCCTCATTAAAAAATGTTAAAATTACTAATTTTAATTTGAAATGTGCATTAAAATGCTTAATAATAAGTCATGATTATGATAAATGACTTACCTTAAATTATTTGGACGATTAAAAGAAAATTAACCATAATTCACTGAAGAGGTTCCTTGAGGAAAGTATAAGGAAACCTTCTCTGAACCACTGAATTAGTAATCTTCTGTATTAAGGTTACATTACCTTTGTTTGTGTTTATATTTTGAAAATATTTTAACAGCTGATTTCTATGATCCACAAACAACGTTTTGCCCATTTTTTGAGACTGAACATTAGAACAAAAGCTTATTTTTTTCAGTTAATGATTAGGGTGTCAATAACTGTCTGGTTTACCCTATTTAAAATTATTTAAGTCCTTTACTTACGAGAGCGGGCGAAGCAGCGATGAGGAATACTATTATTATATTAGAGTACATAACGTACGTTTCTATTTCCTTTATTTTTATAATACACCTTTAAAATTATAATACACTTTTAACTATGAAAAACATGTTTCATTGAAATAGCCTGTTAATCCTTCCTTTTGGCCGTTCGGCCCTACCGCTTGGTTCTTAGGGACAAGTTTAGTAAGGTATTGTAAATGAGCTTATTTCACATAGAGAAAATTGAAGGAAAACGAGAAAGCCTTCATTATTTTCTAGACAACCCAATATCATAATTTTATTGCATAATATAAGGTCGGTTTAGTACGCCAATGATCTCTGGGACTGTATGAAGAATAATTTAATAAAGAGTGCGTTACATTCCTGCGATGCTCGTGCTCGCCCTGAGAACAGGTTCGTGACAGAATGTCCTTGCCCCGCTCCTCCGAGGACAGGGCGGATGGCACCAGCTGACCTGTGCCCCCTTACCCTCCCCCCCCCTGCATTACCTCAGCGACAGGCTGAGAATATATTTGCATTAAATATTAATTCCATCAATACGAGTTGTCTGGTTTGGTCGTGTGTTGTAATCGCCCAGGATTAGCAATTTTCTGTCCCGGGTTGTCCTTTCACGCCTTATGAGATCATTTGTTCATTTCGCAATCCAACGGGGCTATTATTAACAGCTGTCAACTGGTGAATGTCACACAATGTTTTGAATTAATGTCAGAATTAGATGATCCCGAGGCCATCTTCTTTTCGGTCGCCTCGGAGGATTATGAGTTATCGAATAGGAAGCAAGGTTAGAAAGATAATATTTATCCGGAGCCACTGACAAATACTATTTTATAACATATTTGTTCTAAGCAGGGTTTGAAATCAATAATTATTTTTTCCAAAAAAATCATATAATAATTATTATATTTGATTTTTAATTTAAAAATCATTCCTGATTTATAAATAAAAATTTCAATTGATTTTTGATGTTTATAGATTTGATTAAAAATTATGATCACTCACTGAGTGATATGGTATTGCATAAATAATAATGATTAAATTGCGATCAAAAAAATGTTGATCAGAAAATAAAAATCACCTTTTACACACAAATTGATAAATATTTTTGTATACAATATTATTTTTTGAATTATTTTCATGATATTATCATGGAGAAAATTCAACTTTCTAATTTACTCAAAAATTATTATTATTGTTAATTGTAAAAATTTTGTTCAAAAATAATGATCAGAATTTGATTTTTATCACTTATGATCAAAAATAAAAATCGATCTTAATAAAAATCATCAAATGATTTTAAAAATTCCACTTGGTCTTACGTTTGACCGAAGAATGACATGGGGTCCACATATAAAGAAAAAAAGTAAAACGCTTAACCAAAGACTAAGACTTTTATATTCACTCCTCTCCAAACGTTCAACTCTACAACTTAAACAAAAAATTAACACTTATACTTACTTACTGAAACCTATTTGGACATACGCTTCTCAGATATACAGGGACAGCTAAAAAGACACATATTACAAAAACCACAGCTCTATATCTTCCAGGCAAAAAAAAACATTCAGGACAATTACAAAAACCACATACTAAAAGTACTGGAGGG
This sequence comes from Euschistus heros, assembly GCA_003667255.2. Classification (NCBI taxonomy): domain Eukaryota; kingdom Metazoa; phylum Arthropoda; class Insecta; order Hemiptera; family Pentatomidae; genus Euschistus; species Euschistus heros. Next base: position 2,818,453 of record RCWM02000082.1, read on the forward strand.
TACGAGTACTTGCGGTAAGTCGCACTTTTCCTCAAAAACACGTTTGTCGGTACTCTTTTGGCTATAACTCCGAAACTATTTGTCTAATCTTGAATTTCTTTATTTCATCTTAAAGCTGGTTAAATTTATTATCAGAAACCATATATTTAATTTTAATTAAGTTCCGTGAAATATCCATTCCACCTCGCTGAATTCCGCGTACCGTTGTGAAATCCACATTTTTTCGGAACATTTCTTGTTATAACTCAAAAAATATTTGTTCAATTCCGAATTTCTTTTTTCCATCTCATAGTTGGTTAAATTTGCTATTAGATCCTATATATCGATTTTTGATAAAATTCCGTGTAATACCCTTGCCAGCACGCTAACAACTGCAAACTTTTATAAAATTCTAATTTTTTTTAGCATAATTTCTCTCTAACTCCGAAACCATTTGTCCGATCCCAAATTGCTTTACTTAATTTTAAAGCTACTTAAATTATCTATCAGCTCCTATCTATTACTTTTAATTATATTCCGTGTAATACCCATGCTAGCACACTAAATGGGTATGTTTTGGCAAAACATGTCCTTTCTGATATGCTAAGTGGGCTGGCGTGGGTGTTTCACGGAAATTTATCAAAATTTGATATATAGGATCTAATAGAAAATTTAACCAGCTATGAGATGAAAAAAAGAAATTCAGAATCGAACAAATATTTTTAGAGTTATAACGAGAAATGTTCCGAAAAAATAAGGATTTCACAACGGTACGCGGAATTCAGCGAGGTGGAATGGATATTTCACGAAACGTATTTAAAATTAAATATGTGGTATCTGATAATAAATTTAACCAGCTTTAAGATGAAATAAAGAAATTCGAGATTAGACAAATAGTTTCGGAGTTATAGCCAAAAGAGTACCGACAAACGTGTTTTTGAGGAAAAGTGCGACTTACCGCAAGTACTATAATAAGCATATTAGGCTTAACGACAAAAATTTTATTTTTAGCAATAAGCATTCAACTTGGACTATAAGCAACATACTTTACATACTGACCTACGCATAGCAACAGTTAAAGAACAAATACAAACCTACTACAAACGATTCCACGAAAAACTACATGGACATCCTAATACACAAATGAACAACATGGCCACAATATATATTCCCGACAACACACAGAGAAGACTAAAAAGGAGCTGGATGAGAGACCTCCTTGACTAAAATAATAAAATAAAATAAAGACTGGAGGTGCCGCTGGGTTCTGCTCCCTCTCATGCCTTTCAAGCCATTTAAATTCGTACCGCAAATTCACTGGTTGTCAAATTTTATTTGACAGGATAAAAATCATGATCGGATTTGATTTTTATTATTTTTTTTTAATTATCAATTTCAAACCCTGGTTCTAAGGAAATGCATTTGACGAGCGAATATTCAAACACTTTCCTTCTTCCTCGTTTAACTAATTGTTGTCATTTAGTTATAAGTTATTAAATTATTACGTTTATTTTAAGGCAATCTCTCTTCCCTCATATTATTTTGGTTAAGTTGTAATGCGTTGGTACGACTTCTAAGTCGTAAATCCTTTACTTTTAATAATATAGACCCTGATAATAATATAATAATATGTTACAATATATAATAATAATATATATATAATTATCTTATATATTATATATTATGTATTATGTATTATACATTATATAATAATATGTTATAATAATATAATAATATGGCGCTACCTAATGGCTATGTAAAAGAACTGCTTATAATTATCGCCAGCACACCACCACGAACTTTACACCCACGTGAAAAAATAACTGACGCTATGAGGAAACAAAGAATTATAGTACCTTTAACTGCCAAATACCAAGAATGAATACAATGCGACTGATAAATGGGATCTTTGCGTACTTTCTCAAAAAGATAACTAAGGGAGCTTAGTTCACTGAGGTTGGCAAAGATTTAAAAGAGGTGGGAATCACTAGCAACGATATTTGGGAACATGCTCCCACTAAGCAGAAACTAACAACACACCGATGTTTCCAAGAAAGGCCTAAGCTTCCAACGGGCAAGAAGTGGACCGAAGAAAGGGAGCAACAGCATCTAGAACGAATGCGTATGTACTGGGTGGATGTTAAACGTAGATGCAGCAAGAAGCAGTTGAAATAACGTGGCCTAATCGAAAAAAAATTATGTTATCTCGAGGTCTCACGAAGCGTTTTAAATTCTCTGTTGCCGAAAATTAAAAAAAGAAATATTTTCTGATTGTTAGTTATCCTTCACTCTGGATTATTGCATTGATATTGATAAAGTATTTCTCCGTTCATTACTATATAAACACACAATAGAAATTGTGAGACCTAACTACCTGTAAATCAAAAGATTCCCATTGCATTATGAATTATTAAATTATTTTATTAAAACTTAATAAAATGCATTGCGATTGCAATTATATTATTCGAAGTGAATACTTTCCAATCTGAGGTGGACACGGTTGACTGGAAAAGGGCAATTGTATTGAGAATTATTTATAACCCAACCTGGCAATTAATAATGAACCTTTGATATTAGAGTGCAAACCTCACGAAATATCTTATGAAATTAATAGTGGGTTGCATCAGCTGTAAATGTCAGTTTTTCAAACCATTCTCTCCCCACTGGGTATACGGAGTGACTCTTACCTAATTGGACTTTTTGTTGTAAATGTTTTTATAAGACAATGGAAAATAAGAATTTTTAAAGAGAGCAAAACATTATTTTACTAAGTCCACGTTTCGACTATAACGTTGATGTTTATCATCAGGGTTAAAAAATAAAATAACGAATACAGAACCGAGGAATATAAAAATAAATACAATTAATAAAATCTTTAATTAATAATAAAAACAAAAAGGTTAATAAAATGCCAGCTATGTGAGAAACCAAGTTTATCAAATATATAAGAAAATGAAAACAAGAAAATGGTATAAGAATGGTAATTATACTGAAATGAGAAGAATAAAATTGATACATAGGTAGATAAAGAAATAAAGCAAGTGTAATAAAAAGATTAAAAAAAAAAGAAAAAAAAAAAGACAATAATGGGTTTAAAAGTATGATTAACGAAACAAAATTATGTAAAGAATCTAAATGTAAAAAATAAGTACAAAAATTAGTGTAAAACAAAAATACAATTAATATAAAATTACTTTATTTATTGAAGAAGAATAAAATAGTTATTGATTATATAACAGTGTTATTAACAAAAGAAAATAATAAATAAACAGAAAGAAAATAAGATAAAGTGAAATTTAAATAAAATAAGTAAGATAAAATTATAAAAAAAGAACATTACCAGATCATTGGTTAGGTTCCTTTGAGAATTTTGTTTTTCTTTCTTCCCATCGCAGTTTCATGATTTTCAACTGCATTTCTTTTCTTTACTTAGAGCATTTTGTACCCTTTTTTTCCCCTCTTCTAATATTAGTGAGATTTCAGTGTTTTCCTGTATGTGTTCATGACAGTAGGTATCTGACATTTTATGTTTTTTAATTCTTCTTTTATTTGCTTCGTATATCTTCCTATGCTTTTGTTGCTAAAAATTTTGTTAAAGATCTTTTTGTTCAATCTTTCCCCTTCATCCTTTTCATATGCCCTTAGAACATTAACTTCTGATTCTTATCTCGGTTTCGAGGTCTGTAGATCTCTTTGTTAGATTTTTGCCTGTAACCTTCCTTGTTTTCCTGGGCCCATAGATTATCCTCAAGATCCTATTTTCTATTCTTAGGAGCTTTTCCAAGTTGGGTAGGCATGTGGGGTCTCCATCCCATCAAAAATCACAGGCTTATCACAACGTTGTAATACCTCAATTTTCCATTGGAGGAGAGGTTCTTTTTATTGTAAATTTTGTCTGTTTAGAAACTTAAATTTTCTAAAGATTAAAACGACAAGAAACTGCCCGTCGTTACAGACTACTTCAACATTTACTAGACAAACGTTCAAAGCTCCCATTTAATTACAAAAGAATCATATACATGACTGTGATTAGACCTATTTGGACGTACGGAGTTGAGCTTTGGGGCTCCACCAAACCATCCAATTCATCTTGTATTCAATCCTTACAATCCAAAATCCTTTGAAAAATCCTCAATGCACCTTACTTTGTCACCAATAAACTTATCCATAAAGATCTTAATGTCCCATATGTTGCTGATTTAGCCCACACCAGATACCTATCCTTTCATAGTAAGCTCCATAACCGCTCAAATCCGTTAGTTTCTCAACTTGCTTCCCACTCCATTCCTGATAATCCTCCGAGGCGTCTGAAACGAAGATGGCCTAGAGATCTTAGAGTGTCGAATTTTTCATAAAGTGCTACTGATGAGTAGTTCTTTTCAAGTTTTAACATGTTATTATAATCGTTTTCAATACATTTACTTGATGTATATATTTTGCCCAGTTATAAATTTCAATAAATGTATGGTATATAGAGTTTCTATTTTTTTTTTTATTTCCTCTCGGATGCTCTCCTTCTCAGAACCGTTGTTACATTTTATTTCCCCCAAACACTTAAATTTTCTGGTTACTTTTATTTTTCTATACTGCTTTTTATAAATTAAAATTTATTTTAGTAGTCATGGAGCCCTGTTTTTTCGTATGATTATTTTTAATAATTACTAACCTCAAATAATAAGTTGATGTGATAAAATAGAAAAATATTTGAACCATTAAAAATAGAAAAATTGTTAAAGTAATGTTCCGTGAGTATATGCAGTAGTGGATGTAAATTGGTAATAAAGTTACCTTTCAATAGAGTTACTGACATATTATTCAAAGCCCTTACCTATAATATTTTATTAGGAATTAAAAAAGGTATAAGGGATCTATATGAAAAGGAAAATGATAAAATAGAAAGGTAAGCAAAAAATAATAAAGTTGGCATAACAATAAACGAAGGAAGAGGTTGAGAAAATATGAGAAATTAAAATAAATGGACTTACTGAAGTAGTCTAGATGAAGGCTTGACTAACAATGACTGTTAAAAAAAAAATCAGGGAAAAGGGGGGTGGGGGATAATGACTTGCAGAAAGTAATTAAGGGTGGCAGTGGCTAATATAACATATGAAAGGGGGCGCATGGTGGATAAAAACCGAACTATATTATTTTAAATTTTATTTAAAAGGCGTGGAAGATGTTAAATATTTCGCTATCACCGTCAGCAAAAAAAAAAAAAAAAAAAAAAAAAAAAAAAAAAAAAAAAAAAAAAAAAAAAAAAAAAAAAAAAAAAAAAAAAAAAAAAAAAAATAAAATAAAAATAAATAAAAATAAAAAATAATTAATAGTGATGGAAAGGTTATAGTTTTTTAATAAGATTTAATACTTGGGAATAAGTGAGGGAAATGTATTGTTTATCAATTTTATGGTTTACAGGATTAGGTTCTAAATGGATGTAAATGGATTCTGATAATAGACGTTTACTATGGTTGGGGACAGTGGCAAGGATAGATGCTTTTTCGAAATCAAAGGTATGATTTAATGATAAGGAATGTTCTGAAAGTTTGGAGGCGGAGGGATTTTTGGAAGAGATGGAAAGTTTGTGTTGGGAGATGCGGGCTTTAAGGTGATTTTTGGTTTCACCAATATATGATGAATGGCAATTAGGGGAGGAGGAACATGGGATACGGTAAACAACATTTGATTTAAGTTGGAGAGGAATAGGATCTTTTAGGTTGGTGTAGATGTTTCGAAGTTTATTCTGTGATTTAAGGCCTAGACGTAGGTTAGGGAAGGTTGAGCGAAGAGACTTTTGAATGTTATCAGAGAGGAAGGGGATATAAGGTAGGGATCTGTATAAGAATACAGAGGGTGGAGGTGCGGGGGAATTAGAAGAAGGAAGGTTGGGGGTAGGATGATTGAGGTAATTTGAAAGTAGTTTATCGATGGTCTTAAGCGGGAAACTGTTAGATTGGAGAATTGTGTTTAATACGTAATATGTTAGTCGTGTGGTATTGGGGATCAGATAGGGAGAGGCAGCGATGGATGAGGTTCTTGGCGACATTGATTTTTTGATGATATGGGTGTTGAGAATGAAAATTTAACAATCTGCCAGAGTAGGTAGGTTTTGTGTACCAATTAGTGGATACAGTGTGGTCAGGATTTCTAGTGATTAGGAGATCAAGGAAAGGAAGGGAATTATTAACTTCACGTTCGACAGTAAAACGGAGTCGAGGGTGGTAAGAGTTAAAGGCTGAAAGGATAGAAGGAATATTTTCGGGATTAAGGACAAGAAAAAGGTCATCGACATACTTTTTAATAAAAAGAATGTCTTTAGGAAATGATGGTAGAATGGAGTTCAGTAGATCATTAAGGACGATGTTGGATAGGTCTGGTGCAAGTGGATTGCCCATGGCAAGCCCGGAGATTTGGTGATAAAACTTATCATGAAAGGAAAGGTAACCTGATTTGCAACAGAGTTCTAGAGATTTTAGGTATGAGGAACGGTTAAGTGGGGTGTGAGGTTGTATGGATGTCCAATTATTGTTTACAATAAGGAGAGCATTGTCAATGGGAATATTGGTAAATAAACTTTCAATGTCAAAGGATACTAGAATGAAATCGTCGGGAATGTTAAAGGATAGTAGTAGTTCTCGTAGGTGGAAGGAACTGTGGATATCGTATGGGTTATCATGGCTAAGGATTTGAAGAGATGGAAGGAGGAATTTGCTAAGCTTAAGGGAGGGTGAATTGATATTGGAAGTAATAGGACGAAGAGGGGTATTGGTTTTGTGGATTTTTGGAAGACCATAAAAACGAGGAGCTACGGAATTATAGGAGATAAGGTTTCTGTAAGTAGGATAGTTTATCTGTTTAGATTCTAAAAGGGATTTAATGTGTTGGTTGAATTTAGTGATTAGGGAAGGAGTAGGATCACGTTTGGTGGGGAGATAGGTAGTGGGGTCAGAGAGGAGTTCTAACATTTTTTTCATTGTAATCAGTTCGGTTCATGATTACAGTTTTGTTACCTTTATGGTCAGTTTTGTTACCTTTGACATTGAAAGTTTATTTACCAATATTCCCATTGACAATGCTCTCCTTATTGTAAACAATAATTGGACATCCATACAACCTCACACCCCACTTAACCGTTCCTCATACCTAAAATCTCTAGAACTCTGTTGCAAATCAGGTTACCTTTCCTTTCATGATAAGTTTTATCACCAAATCTCCGGGCTTGCCATGGGCAATCCACTTGCACCAGACCTATCCAACATCGTCCTTAATGATCTACTGAACTCCATTCTACCATCATTTCCTAAAGACATTCTTTTTATTAAAAAGTATGTCGATGACCTTTTTCTTGTCCTTAATCCCGAAAAATATTCCTTCTATCCTTTCAGCCTTTAACTCTTACCACCCTCGACTCCGTTTTACTGTCGAACGTGAAGTTAATAATTCCCTTCCTTTCCTTGATCTCCTAATCACTAGAAATCCTGACCACACTGTATCCACTAATTGGTACACAAAACCTACCTACTCTGGCAGATTGTTAAATTTTCATTCTCAACACCCATATCATCAAAAAATCAATGTCGCCAAGAACCTCATCCATCGCTGCCTCTCCCTATCTGATCCCCAATACCACACGACTAACATATTACGTATTAAACAAATTCTCCAATCTAACAGTTTCCCGCTTAAGACCATCGATAAACTACTTTCAAATTACCTCAATCATCCTACCCCCAACCTTCCTTCTTCTAATTCCCCCGCACCTCCACCTCTGTATTCTTATACAGATCCCTACCTTATATCCCCTTCCTCTCTGATAACATTCAAAAGTCTCTTCGCTCAACCTTCCCTAACCTACGTCTAGGCCTTAAATCACAGAATAAACTTCGAAACATCTACACCAACCTAAAAGATCCTATTCCTCTCCAACTTAAATCAAATGTTGTTTACCGTATCCCATGTTCCTCCCCTAATTGCCATTCATCATATATTGGTGAAACCAAAAATCACCTTAAAGCCCGCATCTCCCAACACAAACTTTCCATCTCTTCCAAAAATCCCTCCGCCTCCAAACTTTCAGAACATTCCTTATCATTAAATCATACCTTTGATTTCGAAAAAGCATCTATCCTTGCCACTGTCCCCAACCATAGTAAACGTCTATTATCAGAATCCATTTACATCCATTTAGAACCTAATCCTGTAAACCATAAAATTGATAAACAATACATTTCCCTCACTTATTCCCAAGTATTAAATCTTATTAAAAAACTATAACCTTTCCATCACTATTAATTATTTTTTATTTATTTATTTATTTTTATTTATTTATTTTTTTTTAGTTTACAAAATATTATTTATTTTTAAATTTTTTGTCTATGTTTTTACTGTGGAATGATTCAATTTAAATGAAAGGATCTAACAAGATGAAGTTCTATCGGCTGAAAGAAGATTTTCCTTTTCTATTACGCCTTACAAAGTTAATGCTCCTTATGTTCTTTTATGAAGGAGCTTTTGTAGAGCGGTGGGGGCTTAGGGCCGAGCTCAGTACTCCTATAGAAGTTTACCTTTTCAAATGGTGTGAGAAACCCTAGAGCAAAGCCCTTATTCGCTTCCTCCCTTTATCAAGGAGGAGGGAGGAAGGGAACAGGGAGTAGGGAGGTTGTAAAGAGGATTTAGAAAAGGATTTGAGGGAGAACGGTCATTGAAAACAGGAGCCGGCATAGTCTTTCATAGTCGGCTTTTCTTTATCCCGCGTCTTCTTCCTTCTTTATTACTTCTCCTTCAATACAGTCCTTCGTCGATTGGAGTCTTTGACAGAACCCTCTCTTTGTGAAGATATCTAATATTTTCTGGTCAGTCCATCAATAGTCCTTTTTTTTTTTTTTTTTTTTTTTTTTTTTTTTTTTTTTTTTTTTTTTTTTTTTTTTTTTTTTTTTTTTTTTTAAGTTAAAGTTATTATGTGTAATTTACATTTTTCCATAATTGGAAATATTAAAGATATTGGAGAATAATTGTAATATATTTCATAAATACCAAAATTTTTCGATTATCGAAACAGGTAATTACTAAAAATCGATTCTCGATTCTCTTTTCCGATACCAAGGTTTTTTTTTTATGTATAAAGAACTTTTATTGAGTAAGTATCTGCTTCAAATAGAGAAAGTAAGTAATATGGATGGCTTTATGATTTCATTCACACAATATGTACACTACGAAATTAATAAAAATAAATAGAAAGAGAACTATACAACATATAATTAATAGAAATATGCATATAATATATAAAAATAAACTATAAAATATACGGTGAAGTAAATAGATTTTTAAAAATATATTACTGATAATTAAAGACCGGATTTTCGTGCAGTATAAACCATTGAAACGTGCTACAAAAACTTCAAAACTTGCAAAAACGTGCAATAAAAAAAATCAAAACGTGCAAAAAGGTGTACTAAATTAATTTTTTTTTTTTTATTAGCACCAAGTAGGCATAAAATGAAGTAAAATATTGAATATAACAAAATTAATAATTTTCCTTTATTTAAAATATATTTTGTATTAATAAAATTAAATAAAAAACACTCCTAGGAACAATAATTATATGCGGTTTAAAAAAGCATAAACAGTAAGACAAAACATAATACATAATTCTATTGATTAACATCAAGTAGATACATAATATTATGTTTTAAAAGAATATATTTTAAATCTATCTTTTGAACTATAAAAGACGAAAACAATAGGAACATTCTCTAGGACAAGAATCAATTAATTAGACGATATGAACAATTCAATAAGACAAAAACAAAATAAAGAAATCAATTTTGTTCGATAAAATTTACTACAATGTACATTTTTAAATTGTATTTCTGTTAAATTAACTTCCTGTCATCGAGGATATGTTTTAAAAGAGAAAAAGCTCATTACATATCAATACTCGTAATTGGGCATAATTATAGAAACTTAAAATGTTTGGTGCTGCATCTACATCTGAACGTTTGCCGTTTTAAACGTCGTTAAATGTTTGTAAAATTTTAAAGCCAAGATTTTTTTCAAATTCGATTTATTTTATTCCACTTGTTTTGTAAAACGTATAGTGTTTGTTTATATTCAAAGTGATTAATTTTAATGTTTTATCCGCTTTGTTGACTGTTTTTTTTTAAAATAACAGACAAATTTAAAAATAAAACCTTATAACGTGCAATTTTGTGCATTAACGTCAAAACGTGCAATTTCGTGTAATATAAAACTATCGAAATAACGTGGTTTTCATGATTCGAATTTCTATCCAAGTTTTAATGAATTTGAAGTTAGCAAAAAAAAGATGCGATTGCACGAAAATCCGGTGTTTACTGATAATAGTAAAAATTAAATTAAATGTAAAAAATTCAATCGTACCTTATTTACAATATACATTCATCCTAAGGTTCCCTGAACTTAACTTGATGGACCTAGCAGTTCTAATTGTGCCTGTTTGTGGTCTTTAAGAAGGAGTCTAAGAAAAGTTTGAATAAAAAGCTGGTTAAATAAACGTACGAACCACGGAGAATTGTTTCTTAAACTCAACAGTGACTACCAAAAATGAAAAAAAAAATAAAAGGCCATTTAACCTGCACATCGACTTGAAATCAAATTAAGATCTCTAGAAACAGGCAACAGTTTTGAATATTTGTAATTTTCCTCTTTATTGTAATACATAATTTTCCATCTTAGGAATGACTGAAGTTTATTGCACAATATGGCAATATACCCCCTCACGCGTGTCAACAATAATGATGCTACTTCAGAATATTAACGGGCTACCAATTCATTTCAATTCATCCTAAGGATCCCTGAACTACACCTTATGGAGGGACAAGTCAGGTTCAAAGAGATCTTAGCGCTTCTCTCTCAGCACGTCACTGCTGCGAAAAAAAAAAAAACCAGTGGGGCGCTATAGTTCACTCAAGGCACGAGTTGAGAAACTGGCCATTTCCAGGACTCCATGTCGAAGTTTACAATAGGTCTCGAGGCGATATTACCCAACCATTTAGATTTAAAACTTTTTAAACTGATAAGGTTTAATTTAATCTTGAGTACATTTTCTTTATTCGACAAAGTATTTATTTATTTAACTGTAATAAAGCATATTTCAGTTTTCCACTTTGCAGTAAGCCTGGCAATGGGTGAATATATTTCTTCGCGTCCCATCTCTCAACATAACGCGGATAATCATAAATATTTATGCCTACATGTTTAGTTGTACATAATATGAAATATTTTAAAGTAATATAGGAATTAACATTGAGTGAATTCGAAATATAAACTATAATTAATCTATGGAATTGTAATTTAATTAATAAATATAAAAAGATTGAAAAGAACAAAAAAGATGAAGATAAAATATATATATATATCTATGTAAACAAATAGAAGTAGAATTATAGACAAACTGTTCAATTGTTGAGCTCTATATAATCAATATGATCCAAAAATGCATCTAAATATTTGTCTATGAGATCCTTCTTTGAAGGCGGTCATTTGTCTCCGTTCAGTAGGACTTTGGATATCAGTTTGTGTCTGTACCTTTCCGAATTTCTGCAGTCATAAATAAGATGGTCGTAAGTTTGTTGCTGTTCCCACCGCAGTTAGAAATGCGACGGAAATAGTGTAATAAAGTATATTAATTCTGAATTTCGTAACATCAATTTGTTGTATATCAAGACGTAAACCCACACAAAGGAATGAATCTTTTATCTGAGAAATTAAAAAACCGATTGGGTGAAATTTTTAGTATGTCCAGTATAATAACTTCTTCGTTTACAATTAATGCAGGTTACAGTTCCAGGTTATTATTATATACACGAGGGAGAGAGAGAGTGTGAGAGCGAGAGAGAGGGAAATAGAATCCGCCACAAAATTTCCTGAGAGCGTTACGTGTATTGCGTTTTGATAAAATCATATTTACGAGGGGGCGATTAGCCTGTCGCCAAACTGTCCGGTCACGTAAAGCCAGCAGTAGCCGGCGAAACTTTATATAAAGGCCCTAGGAGGGATATAGGAGCGATGGGGTGGGATATAGTAGGGATGGGGAGGGATATGGCAGGGATGGGGAGGGATGTGGGCGAGGAGTGAGGACTGAATCCCTAATACCTGAGCCCTCACGTCCCGCGGTGTCGCTGGAAATAAGTTATAGAGGAGCTGTGAACTGAACTGATGGAAGCACGTCCCCGCTGACTGGCTGATATTATATGGACCGTTCCCAGGGTCTAATTGTTTATAGTGGCTGGCTGCGGCTGTGCTGGTACTGGTGCTGGTAGTGCTGGTGGTGTACCAGCAGATTGGTTCCCACACTCCCTCTCTCCTCTCCACTTTAGGCCTTTTACGCTTCGGTCTTTATTCTCAACCGCTTCGCTTAACCCATTGTCTAAGGTTTTTTTTTTTCTAATTTCACAACTGGTATTATATAGTTTGCATACCAGACCCTACAGTATTTTATGCTTCGGTTAAATCCGTTCTCTTATTTGATCGTTTCTAATAACTTCCGTTTTTTATGATTTTTAAAAAATAAATAAATAATTGTTTTGGTTCGTCAGGAAATTAATGTAGTTTTATGTTTTTATAATGAAACAATAAAATAAATAATTCTAAAACATTTATATCAAACAAAGTACGCCTAAATCCTTTCAATATATTTCTACCAACGTGTTCTATCTTCTTATATCTCTAGGTCTTGATGCTAGCGAAGAATGAGATAAATGACAGTTAGATAAAGGCTCATCTACGCTGAGAGGCGGTCAAGGGAAACTGATGAAGAAGATTCCTATTGACTTTTCATCAATAAGTTTTTTAGGGTTTAAAATGTAGTCTAGGTCCTTAAAAAAATAGTAACCTACCAAGCTAGAGGCCTAAAGAGAAGGGCGGTTGAGGCAGGGACTCAATACTTAGCTTCAAAAATTTCATCACGACAAAATCATTCATAACAATGATTTTTTTCGTTCGATTTGTTATTTTTTCTAAGTTTTTTTGAAAAATTCTGGGGTTTTTTTCCAGTGTGCTGACTCATCTAAATAGAATTCTGAATCCTCAATGTTAAATACTTCTGATTTAAATAGAATTTTTATATTTTTTTTTCTCCTTTAAAATGTAATCCAGGTCCTGGAAGGTTAAAGAAGAGACTCATAACTAAGCTTCCAAAAATATCATAACCACAAAACCGTTCATTATGATTTTTTTTTATTGCAAGCATTGTATGCTCAAGCCCTTTTACCTTGAAATGATCATTGATGTTTAATTATTTTTTTCCACAAGTTGTCGAACATTTCTGGGATTTTCATCGAAGCTCGTTGAATATCGTCATCCAGGGAACATCGTCGTATCTCAAACCTCCTAATCTTGAATACTGAAGTATCGTTGAACGGTGCACACGCCCCTCTCTGTCTAAATGTTTGTCTCTTTAGGCTCTGTTATTAATTGAAAATCACATGTAAACTTGTGAGTAAAGACTTAATTATTTCCAAGTAGGGAAAAGCTAAAGATGTAATGAAACATTTATGTTTAGGAGAGGAATAATAAATGTGTAATATATTAAATATAAATACTTTATTATAGAGAGTTATAATCTAAACAAAAAAAAAAAAGAAGAAAATCTGCATTATTTTCCAGACAACACAAGCTATGAGTGGTATGGGTTCGTTACTTCACTAAGGAGTACTGTTTCTTTACCAGTAGTTGTGTTAACAAGTGATTGGGATAGTACATCGCTCTAACACCAAGTCTTTCTTAATTACACTACCCACTTAATGCAGTGTGGTTTTGTGTGTCCTAGGAGGATCCTCCAACCACCCAAGTCGTTCCAAGGCTTATAATATAAATCTGTCATTAGCTGAATTCAAAACTGTGCTCGGGAGTTACAGCACCTCTCTGCTTTCTAAAAAATGCATAACATAAAAGATTTAGTATAAGGTTATAATAGTTAGTAAGCCCTTAAAGTATCTATTTTGAAACAAATGGTATATTGATACATATATCAAAATCTACAACCTGATCTTGATTCCATCCCATGGGACGTTATCTATTCCTTTACCTCGATTGAACCAATGATTTTCACCCTTACTTCAAACCTTCATTCAATCCTAAATACTCATGCTCCTCTAAAAACACTAACGATGCGCCGTCCTTCCGCTCCATGGTTGACTCCTGAGATAAGAGAGATGATGAGAAAAAGAGAATCAGCCAGACGGAAATTCCGACGAACCCAATTACCAACAGATTATATTTCCTTCAAAATTTTACGAAACCAAACCCAATCGGTTATCCGACTCTCTAAATCAAAATATACGTACAGTACCCTTTCTTCCGCTCCTGATCCTAAATCCAAATGGAAAATCCTGAGAAAACTAACCTTTTCTGAACCCAACTGCAACTCCTTCCCAGTTTCCCCGGATGAACTTAATCAACATTTCATCTCCCTAGCTCCGAATCCTTTGCTCGAAACTGAATTACCTTATCCTAGCTTTGATCCTGACAACTTTTTCTTTTCCCATGTGTCCTACAATGATATACTTTCGACCATTATGAAATCCCGAACAAATGACTATGGACCCGATAATATCCCAGTTAAACTTATCAAATCATGCCTTCCCACACTTATACCTCTCCTTTACCACATTTACAATTTTTCTCTTCAAAATTCGACATTTCCTTCTTCTTGCAAAACAGCGCTGGTTCGCCCCTTGAACAAAATCCCTAATCCTTCCTCCCCAAGTGACTTCCGTCCTATTTCCCTCCTCTCCAACCTATCGAAACCTCTGGAACGCATTGTTCAGTCCCAACTTTCAGTTTTCCTCCAAGAACGCTCACTCCTTAATCCCTATCAATCCGGTTTCCGTCCCGGGTACTCTACCCAATCTGCCCTTCTGAAAATATCTCAAGACATATTTTCCGCAATAGATCGCCAAGAGTTAACTATCCTTATCCTCTTAGATTTTTCCAAAGCATTCGATAAAGTTGACCACAACATCCTCCTATCCAAACTTCGAAACCTTCTTATCCACATCTGCCTTACTCTAGTTTAAGTCCTTCCTTTCCGATCGATCACAGTATGTAGTTATTCCAAATAAAACTCCGTCCAAGACCCAACCCCTATCCTGTGGCGTTCCACAAGGATCTTCACTATTACCCACGCTATTTTCTGTCTACATTAATGACCTTCCGCTTTCCATCCATCATTGTCGGTATCATCTCTACGCCGATGATCTCCAAATCTATTTATCCTTCCCAACTCTGACTTATTACAAGCCACTAAAAGGATCCAAGAAGACCTGAATCGAATCTGTAACTGGGTATCGAAGAACAAGCTAAATCTAAATGCTGAAAAGACTAAAGCGATTGTAATAGGATCGAATCACCTCTTAAAAACCATATCCTCAATTCCCACCCTTTTCCTGAACAGTGATCCTATCAAATTCTACTCCTCGGTCAAAAACCTTGGAGTCGTTTTCGATGAAACCCTATCCTGGAAAAATCACGTATCCGAAATTTCCCGCCGTACCATCCCTATCCTAAAACGTCTCAATTACGTTCGCCACCTTCTTCCTTTCGAAACCCGTAGATTACTAGTTACCTCTCTCATCTTCCCCTACTTTGACTACTGCTGTGCTGTGTATGGGGGTGTTTCTGGGGATCTCGAGGCCAGAATCAAAAGACTATTTAACTGCTTTATCCGCTTTATTTTCGGGATCCCGAGGAGCGCCCACGTTTCGCAGTTTTATGCGGAGTTAAAATGGCTTATTCCTTTCTACCGTCGCCACTATTTCCTGACATCCTTACTTTTTCAAACCGTTCAATCCCATCATCCACCTTACATTACCGAACTCCTTCAACTCAAATCCTCAATTCTTACCCGCCAAACCAGATCCCGTCAATCAGAATTGTATACTCCTGCTCATTGCTCAGCCACTTTCGACAGATCTTTCGAAATCCGATCCCCTTCTCTCTGGAACTCTATCCCTCTCAACATTCGTCATTCAACTTTCAAATACCACTTCTTTAACCACCTACTATCCACCCAGATCCTGTCCTCCAAAAACTGACAATAGCCACTTTCTAGTTGTTATAACTATAAACTATAATTATAAACAGTTTATATTTAAGAAATCTTTTTCTTTTCGTAAAAAATTAATATAAATCTTGTGTTACTTTTTATTAATATCTTCTTTCTGCTCTTTTTTTTTTTTTTTTTTTTTTTTTTAAATTTTTTTTTAGTATTATTATTATTATTATCTGTTACTTTGTTATGTAAATATTATTTTATTTTAAGGCTCTGAAGGCCCTTGATTGTACATTATTTTTTATTCTTAAGGGACTTAAGGTCCCAGAATGAATAAAGAACTTTAATATTATTATTATTATATTTATACAGGATTTAGGTAAATGAACAAAACTGCCCTATTGAAAAGTGCAGTCAGGGAAATTTGAGAACAGCCAGTGATATTTCGAGGTCTTTACCCAATATCATAGTCACATAATTTCGGAAATAAATACTTTTTGGTATTTTTCTTATAAATAATAAAGATTGAATATAGTTTCTTTTCACTACAATATTTCCATTTATTATAAGAACATAAATTACTTTGCTGGCCTTTTATAACGGTAGCATGTATGAGTTTATTTTTTATTAATTTTTTTTTCAAAAAGCTATTGACAGTTGCCCAGTGTCAAGAGAACATCATCGCTGGATTGAATGCGATTTTCGACGCCTTTCAGGGCATCCTTACACAAGCGAATAGCTGTTTTAAAAAGTAAAAAAAAAAGATGGTCCGAAGACACTTGAGATAAAAAATAAAAATACTAAAGATAGCGCGGTCGAAGCTATGTAATGACAGATTGTTGCCGCTAAAAAGCCAGAGGACCGTAGAATATCAATCTCCCGCCCTTAGCGTGGTACTGGCTCCACTTTCTTCATGTATCTGTCCAATCCTTTGGCCTTATCATTTTAATTTTTTTTTCTTATTTTTTTTTTATAAGTTTAAAAATATTAAAAAAGCTTTTTTTTTTATGCGATTACACATAACCACGATGTTGTGAAACTACCTGATAAATCGAAGACCCTAGGTTATGATCCGGGCGACATAAGGGATTTAATTTCGAGTAATTAATTGCTTGCCCTCAACCTTGCCAGGAATATCCTGCTTTGCCGAGACGACAAGGAAAAGGGAAAAAAATAAAACAAAATAAATATTATAAGAAAAAAAAACGTTAGAAACTATATTCCAATGAGGTAAACATGATTGTATAATGTATAAATATAATTGTATGATGGATCAATATCATTAAGAGTTTAAGAATTACTAGGAAATCCCCGTCGCGGCTTCGGCCGCACTCGCAAGTAAAGAACTTTTTACTAATAATTTTTAATAACGTTTTATTTATTTATCGATAAAAATCTTGTATTGTACCATGCAATTATTATGCATTATTTCCTCTATCATATTTTTACGCACGGCAGTAATTTTTAACCAGGGAAAAATTAAACGGATTATGTTTAATATTTTAATTTTAATGTATGAGTGAAAACCAAATGGGCAGAGACTATTAAGAAACCCATGCAAATAATGGACTTCATTATTAGTACCTACAACTAAAGGCCCGTAAATCATATTTTTACATACAATATCAAAAAGGATCGACATTTTTATTCGGTCATAATTCTAATTGGACAGAAATAATTATGATTGCATCTGGTTAGATTTTAATTTTTAATTATATAAGTAAATGGCAGTGTGGAAAACCTCGTTTCTGCAACTCAACATTCTACAATTAATTTTTATTATTGTAAATGTTATTGCTATACCTTCCTAGAACTATGAAAATTATGTAACTAATAAAAATTTAGCACAGATGGATTCAGTAGTTTTACCATTGTTAACTCTATTACGAAGTGGTTCTAACCACATATCGGTTAATTATCAAACTTTACTGGTATCCACATGTCACACAACATATTTATAGTTTTTTTTTTAAATCACAATTTAATTGAAAATAAGTAACTTTCATCATACATGTCTAGCTGTATATAACACCGTACCTTTGTAACCTCTCTCGAATGGTGCTTGCCACCTATCGGTCGAATATCAAATTTCACTGCACACCACATATTTATTGCTCTTTTATGATAATTTAATTAAAAATAAAAAAATTAAATGTTAATTTTTTTATTGCTAAACCTTCCTTGAACTATGGAGATGATGTGGTTAAAATTTTGTATAGATTGGTTCAGTAGTTTTCGCGGTTAGTGATCACAAACGTAAAATGGTCCTTATAATATTGTAATTGTCCTTATAATATTATAATAATATAATATTATAGATATAGATTTACCACTTCACTTATTTTTGATGTAAAGATTATAAGTATTATATTATTGTAAAAAGTAATACAAGAAATCAATCGTATGTTAGCACTCACCAAGGTTTCTGAAGGAAAGATACAAGTAATATAACTTGTTGCAGCTTTGGATAAGGAGTAGAAAATGAGGCGATAAAAAGTAAATGGAAACTAAAAACTCAAGTAAATGGAGAAACAAAGAAAGTAAATGGTTTATATTATTCCTAAGGATTCATAAATATTTAATTTTGACCATTTTGACGTGATGTATACTGTCATCTTTATCCAGAGCTACAACAATATTATTTGTGTTTTCCCTCTAGTAAAATTGCTGAATGCCAACATACATTTGATTTCTCGGTTACATATTTACATTACTAATATAATCAGTATATTGTTATGAATTTATATGATTCGAAACTAATCTTTTGATAAACTGAGTATCTAAGGAAGGACAAGTAATTGATCAATTAATAATCGCACTGATCCTAATCTGCTATTATGCTTAACTCAACTGACCTATTCAGAAATTTGGCGCTAAAAATTTGAAATTCGAATTATAACTTGAGTAATCAGTGTCCGTTGGATAAAATAATGGAATATCGAACATGAAATAAGGTGATAATCTACATAACCACACTAATCCACTTGTTTCTCAACTTGCTTCCCATTCTATTACTGGTCCCGAGGCGTCTAAACAGAAATGGCCTCAGGATCTTCTAATGTACAACTTTAATTTGAATATTACCAATGGGACCTTTCTCTAAATATTTATGCATGTAATTATAATAGTAATCCAGGAGATGTCTGTTGTATAGTCGTTAGTTTAATTCATTAAAAAAAAAACTGTTTTTTCTATAAATATTAATATTTATAATAAGCTTGTAATGGCTGTAATAGTGTTCCTGCAAACGCGTGGAAATAAGCAGTGAGATATATGTATATATTATTTGTATATTTTGTGATATATTTTTGAGAGAGATATATAATATTTTGGGAATTATATTGTTTATTCCTAAAATTATTGATAGTTTACGCAATATGTTTTTATAGAAATGTAAATATAAATGAACAGGTTATAAAAAAAAAAAAAAAATACAACCTGTTCATTAGTCTAGTGTTCGTTCAATTCTAGCAGCTTTACCCAGTTCCCACAGAACGGGCAGTCTTTCACATCTTGCGTGTGTGCCTAAAAACAGAGGCCAATTAGTGGATGAGATTACTGTTTTCTATTCCGGAATGTTTCCAGTTCATTGAAAACGATTCATTGATCCTAAAAAAAATACACTTTTAAAACAATTAAAGCTAGCGTATAGTTGTGCGTTATTGTCACTTTAGCTCTGGGCCCTTTTCGTATAGCCCAAAACGATTCCTATAATTGAACTATGCGCTAGTTTTGTATAGGCTAAACGACAACTTGCAGCCATCCATCGAGAATGGATAGTGGTTAGTTGATAATTGATAACGCTGGCAACAGGTATGTGAACCGGAGGAGGTTAACATTGGTTTCAACAACATAAGTCAAGATTAGACAGTTCGACAACAAAAACATGTTAAGGGAAAAATTTATTATTTTTATTTATTTATTTTTCTTTTACACAATTAATCAATTAAATATAATACTCTTAATTTATAGATACAAACAAAATGTCAAAAAACGAAAAGGAGGTAGCTTGGACGGAAGGTGAGACTTGATCTCTTATTAACGTATTAGAACAAAATGAGCTATTATAGAATTTCACCCTAAAGGATTACCAAAATCATGTTGAAAAGGAAACAGCAGTAGTTGGAAAAGCAATGAGAAGAAAGGTTGCGGGTTAAATTTAAAAGAAACTTGAAATATAGGTCGTCTCATATTTGTGTCAAGTTTTTTAAGATTATGGTTCTACCTTGTCCAATAAATAGTCGAAGTCCTCAGCAGCTAATCGAACTGAATTACGAAATCAATTTTCATCCTCTATACCAAGTTCGTGCAACAAATATTCTTCAGTATCAAATTATTCCGACTCATAATCCACTGTTTTGTCCCGACATTTTCTTTTTTCTTGTCTCCCCTCTTTTGTGGTTTATTATAACTTCGCAAGAAACTTCGAGTTCTTCAACATTTATTAGGCGAACCTCCAACGTCCGATTAGTTACAAAAGATTAATTACATGACAGTATTAGACTTTATTGGTCGTACAGAGCCAAGCTTTGGCGCTCCACTAAACCATCCAACTGGTCACGTATCCGATCTTACAATCCAATCTCTTTGAAGAATCCTCAATGCTTCTCAGTTTATCACAAAAAAAAAAAAAAAAAAAAAAAAATCCATAAAGATCTTAATGTTCCATATGTTACTTATCCTTATAACCAGTCACTTATCCTCTCGTTGTAATAACAATTCACATTCACTAGCATCTCAACTTGCTTCAAATTCTATTTCAAATGACCCTCTGAGCTGTCTGAAAAGAAGATTACCTAGGGACCTTCTTTCGAATTTTCTCTCTCATATAAGATATAGAAGTTCTTCCTGCAACTGAATATTATTTTTACATTTACTAGATGCATTTTTATTTTATTTTGTTTATAGTTGTAAATTTTAATACATAACTTTAAAAAAAGAAAAATGTTTTTAACCAATTAAATTTCTATCCTCTAATCCATCATATTCAATCTGCAGAAATGCCGTTTCTAAAGTACAGGACAAAAATTTATTATTTATATTTTATACTCAGAAAATTGATATTAAGAAATCCATAAAAAAGTAGATCTTCGACAAATATATTTGCTAGGTAATTAATGTATTTGTACTAATAATTTTTAGCTTCTGAATACATTTCTTTTCACTTTCATTTCATTGTTTTCGTGAATTATACAAAGTAAGAGTGAATCGCACGCCCGAAGTATGACATGATATGATAACAAAAAATTAATGTAGCAGAGAGATATAGTATGCGTGAGGAAACATAGGGCATTTGCATATTACGGTGGCCTGAACGGAGGCGAACCGTGGAAAATTAGAGGCCGAAGGACCTAGTTAGTGGCAGGCAGCCAAGGTAACGAGTGGTCCGCAACCTCTGGAGCAAGGAGCTCTAATTGACTGATCCTCGTCCGCTCCAGGTGTTCTTCCAGTTCTCTTCTTGGTCTTAGTTATTTCTGAGAGATTTGTTGAAATAGCTAATTGTCTAGGCATCCATAAAATACAGAATATTTAAAAAAAATCTATCATTCTTTTCAGTATTTATTAAATAATTCAAATTCGTCAGCAATGAGTAATGACCAATAGATAAGCTACTGACAAAAAAATATATATTGAAGTGGAAACCTAAATGATTTTGTTTACTGGGGCTTAACCTTATGTACTCTAACAAGGGCAGGAAGGACGGTTTATCCTACAGGTTACCTTGTCTATTCTAGCCGGGATAGGAAGGCTAAGAATTATTCCGTGGGTCCATTACTAAATAAATTTTAATTCGCCCAAATGGGATTCGAACTCACAACCTCCTGGACCAAGCGCGCTGCGATTCTCGCCCCAACTCTCTCCACCATCGAGTCCCCTACAATATATATAAAATAGTGATGTGGCATCAAATATTTTCTGTATATCATACCGATACCTGGTGTTATTAGTTTTTTGTTTTTAAATCAATAGCAAGGAATAAAATAATACATTCTACGGGCATTTAAGAATGGACCAAGGGAGGCTAAACATACAAGTCATTGACTAAATTCGTGATTAAATAAGCGTAGGACGATATTTAAAACAAATGAGAAATGAAACAGAAAAATTCAAAATAACAGACAAAATCTGCCAGAAAACGATGCGGAAAGGAATTTTTAAAAAATCAAGGTTCTTCTGAAAAAAAAGTGGAAGGGTACTGAAACCTGAGGGTACGGAATCTGAGAATTTGAAAGCTTGTATCTTAGTCCTCATTTAAGATACAGAAATTATTTTCTCCTCAAATTACGGAAAATTTGGATATGTTTAAGTTTGAATATTAAGAGGTTTTTTTTAGAACCAAGCGTGCAGCAGATATTCAGGTGAAATTTGGACCCTACGAATTACCGAACGGCGCTTAAATGATCAAATCTAGGATTTCAGCCCACAAGAACAAAACTAAAAATATATAAGTAAATCAGAACTACCCGACTTCTTGGACATAGTAAAAATATTGTCAACCCCTTCGGATATTTTGGGAGGTCGGATTACCATTTTACTGTTAATGTCATACACGGAATTATATGCAATTCAGCGTTGTTTATCCCTCAATCTGCTGCTGACTAACACTAAATATACTTTCCAGCATATAAAGGCAGTTTATGGAATTTCAATTTTTTTAGCTTACCATGGGAACCACCTTTTGTTAATGACAAATGACTGCTGTCATTGTTTTGTTTTTTTCTTGTTAAATGTTAAACTTCATTAAGGAGGTGGGTGTAAATTTTAATGTTTTCTGAGAATTAGGCGGGATTGTAAAAATTTATTAAGGTACTTAAGAGCAAATTTGATGTTTAGAAAAAAAAAAAAAGGAAAGACTATAATTCAACTTCAATTAAACTTTTATAGGTCGTAAATTCTGCGAGAAATAAAATAGCTGGTGTAGTTATTCGATACTTAGTGAATTACCATACCTAGGGAAATCCTTGGCTCAGAAAAACAAATTCTTTTTTTTTTTCATTAATACTGTGACTATTAAGTAAGTTATGTCCACTCAAGAATGTTAATTTGACTATAATGTTTGAATGTGAATGTTTGAATATCTTTTCTTAAATATTTAAATAAATTCGAATCCAAAGTATTTATGACATATTTCAGTTTTCTTAAACCTATTGTTCAATTTTTATAGTATGATAGAATTCCATTAAATAATTAATTTAAAAATATAATTATATATTTTGTAAAGAAAATTTAAAAAATAATTTAATATAGCCTCATTCCTGAGTCACTGAACTAATATTCATTTTATAACATTGATATGATTATTGTTATTGTTATTATTGTTTTATTAAATTATAAAATAAAATAAATTTTTAATTATTTCGTGTACTTATAAGTATATACATTGTTCTTTAATATGAAGTTTTGAAGACTTTCTTTCCATCATTCGCATAGTTACTACACTATCCTTTAATAATATTCAACTAACCGCTGTAAAACAGTTCCACTATCTATGACAACATACAAGGATATTTTTTTTTACTTCTCCACATATTAGTCTGATACTAAAGAAAAAATAAAATAAATGTGTCTACTCCTGGACAGCAGTTATTGTTTTATACCATTTGTTTTATATCTATTAACTTCCATCCTCAACTCTCTAATCTCATATCACGAAGAATGGTGTAAAAAAAATACACAAATCCAAACAAATCTGTTTTAATAACCTTTTTCCTTTATTGTAAACTACTTTTTGTCCAAAAGTTTAGTGAGTAATATTCTATTAATCTCTGTTGAACAGTTCCGCTATCTAACACTCCATCCAGAACAACACCTTACAAAATTGAAACATCTAGAAACTGTTAGTTGTTTTCAACATCTCCAACACTTACTAGACAAGCGTTGAAAGCATCCGACTAATTACAAACGACTCATTTACATGACAGTAATTAGAACTATTTGGAAATAAGAAGTTGAGCTCTACTGAACAATCCAATGTATCCTGTATCCAATGCGTACAATCCTCAATGTTTTTTACTTCGTCATAAATAAACTTAATAAACTCTATAAAGATCTTAATGTTCTATATGTTGCAGATTTGGTCCAAACCAGGTCTTTTTCTTCATGATAGTAAACTCCATACTCACTCAAATCTACTATTCTCTCAGCTCGCTTCCCATTCAATTTCCGATAACCTTCATATGCGTCTGAAAAGAAGAGGGTCATTTTTATTTTTTTTTCATTTACAATTGTAAATAAATATATGAAAAAAAAAAATCTGTTAACTGAAAATTAATAATGTATAAAAAAAAAATATGCATTTGCTAAACGTTATAATGAATTTGATGAAATTGCATATAACCATTGATAGTATTCCAATAAAAGTTCTGTACTCGAAGGTCTTAAGGCCATTTCCTTTTCAGACGACTTCAAGGATTATCAAGAATGGTATGATAAGAAAAATGAAGAACCTTTGTGTAAAGACTAATATAGATATTTTTATTACAGACATAATAAATACCTTAACATATTAATTTACATTAATGTCATTACGAATGTTTTAAATTTTGTTCAATCGGTTTCATGACTTGACTTAATTCTACCAGTGTTGATCACCTACCGACATTTTTCTGGATGTTAGCCAATGTTACAGCAACCACAATTAAAAGATATACATAATACATATTAGACAATATCCTTACATTCTTTCTGCTCTATATATTTACAGGCGACTATATTGACAAGGGATGTTGTACGAAATATATCTTTCTTAACTATCACTAATTATATATCGCATATTTTTGGTCCTATATCGCAGTGTCTTGGGAAGTGGAACAAGTAGAGCAAAAGTAGAAAAAAAAAACCTAGAAATTAATGTTTTGTAAAGTATTATTTTTTAAAAATTATTTAATTGCTAAAATCTGTATAAGCTCTTGAAGTTGCAAAAATTGAAAATTAAAGTTTTCCAAAATATCACGTTTTGAAAGTACTGTTGAAATAATTATGTGAGATTGTAATCTTTACCAAAATTTCGGAAAACCTTTTCAACATCGCTTTATAGATTTTCAGTGGTAATTGAAGGATTTTTACTTTGTGGAAGTTGGAATAAACATTACTACTCATTCCATTTGATATTTAAAAAAAGTTCTCTGTGTTGGTTCAAATTGAATTAAGGGTTTCTGAAGGGATAATTATACATACATATATTGTATATATGTATGTATAACAATCCAGTAAAATCTATGATATACAAAGCAGAAACTGTTGAAATATTAGTCACCAAGTACCTTTGGTTTTATGTTCCGTTTACAAGTAAACTATGAAATGAAAAACTATGCGGTACCTCCTATCACTTAATTAACGAAATATTACAAATGAATTCTTCTCCTAAACGAATACGGCCGAGTTTGAGATTGGAACCTCGTACTCCAATTTAAACTCATTCAGCCAACCCAGTGCGATGGAGATTTTTTTTATGAGACCAACTAAAATGAATATAAAACGATACCAGACATGATCGTTTTTATTTCTAATTTTTAATTTAAAACTTTGCTCTGTGCTCGATTTTATAATTTTATTCGATTAAGCTCGTTAAAAACATGTAGAACGAAACCAAACATGTTTTTTTTTATTATGATTTTTCTCCCTTATATTTCTGATGATCCGATGATACTGACTCGATTCAGCGTGTGAATTTCTTTCTTATATTTCTTTTACGTATGTTAGATTTGTACCACCTCGGTGCACTCACCATAGACTTCGTTAATATTTCTGACCTTCGGGGCACCCTTTCGACCGACTTTAAACCCACAAAACAAAATTATGTGAAAATCAAGCTTTAACATCTTAAAATTAATAAAACCAGGATTATATCCCAGCAGTGACATGTTGCATAGTTAAGGACAATTTTTTGTTAAGGAGAATATATGCATTAATACAAACATTTAAAAAAATCTATTTAATATAAACTTTATTTCACAGAGGGGTAATTTAAAGAAAACAAGCAACAAGGGGAGGACTCACTCAAGCCTAGTACGCACTGCGACACATTTGAATCGACTCTCTGCGTCTGAGCTGAGTCTCGCGAGAGTGTACGCTGACTTCTAGCAGCGTCGACTCTTGTGACAATGAATATGGTGTTCGGCGGGTTAGTATTTCTGACTTTTTTTGCGTCCGATCTGAAATGGGATTCTTCGACGTTTGTTTGATTCATATTCCGCAATATGACTCGGTGCGGACGTGAACCTCGAACGGGAAAGAGCCCCTCCCTCTAGCTTCCTTTCGTGTACACCTATTGTTCCGGCTTACAAGTTTGTTTATATTGATTCTATACTATCTAATATTAATAATTAAATTAAATTATTAAAGAACATAATTATTATGTCGTGGAGTACGGTCCAATCATTAAGTTTGATTGAAGATTTGCATTCATATCGATGTCTTTGGGACCCGTCTTTCACTGATTGCAGAAACCGGGGAAAAAATAAATAAATATCTTTTGTCATTAGCAAAAAAAGTATCAGGTTTCATCGGCGGAAATAGAGAAAAAAATCCACACGCTAAAAGGCCAATTTCTTCGGGAGCACAGTAAGGTTGCATCCCTCAACAGTGGATCTTCGCCACAAAAATGTAGTCGGTTTGGCTATGAACCACTATTTTTTTAAATGCCTGTGATTCAGTCAAGAGGAAGCAGGAATTAAATTAATTTATGGTAATTATGGTAAAATTAAAATAGGAAATAATAACAAAAAAAGTATCAACACAGATAAAATAAGCTGTAAAATAGGTAAGATAAATGAAAAATTGAAAATCACTGACTTCTACCATAAAAAACAAAGTAGTGAGGAAGAACTAAATAATAGTATAAAAGAGAACACAGTAGAAACAATGCCAAAATCATCTAACATAAATTTAAAGAAAACTTATAACAGAGTGAAATACATGCTAACACTTACAAGACAATTAATAAATAAATTAAATAATGAAAACTTTAAAATTAACGGTGCTTTATATAATAATAATAAAATTAAAAGCATTATAAGAAATACAGAAATCATGGACACGTGGATTAAAAAAGATTTGATTTATAAAATAAACTGCAAAGATTGTGAAATGCATTACACAGGTGAAACCAAACAGAACTTAATTAAAAGAGTGAACCAGCATAGATATGACTGTAAAAGAACAAATAACAAAAAGAAAAATAATAAGACTGCACTGTGAGAACATACAAACAAATTCAAACATGAATTTGACTTCAAAAATACAACAATATTAAATCATGAAAATAAAACAAAAAATAGAAAAATAATGGAAAATAATTTATATAAATAAAACAATAGACCAGGCTGTAAACTACAAAACAGATACACATAAAATAGGTAGAAGCTATGCAAAATTAATAGATAAATTGAAAGTATAAATAGTTTATATAGGAATAAAATAATTAGTAAATAAAAATAATAAAAATGTGAATAATAGTAACAATACAGCTAATAGAATAAAAATAAAAATAGAAGGGGTAATAAGAACCAAATTAAATAGGCCAGAATGTTTTAAATATGAGTCTTGGTGCGGACACGGTTCATTTGAATCGGGGCTGCGTCCGACTAGAGTAAAAACATGATCGACGCCGAGTCCGGACATGAGTCGTACATGTCTCGATTCAAATATGTCCCAGTGCGTACTAGGCTTCAGTCTCTCACGGATCTTGTTGGCAATTTTTTTGGAGGTTCCTGGTCAAAAAATATTAGACATGTCTTTTGCTGTTCCGACCAATGGGCCCAGAAGCCGAGAAAACAAATAAAATAGCATTAAACTAATCTATTTTATATCTCGAGTTGATGATATGACATTAAAATGATATCGACATGATTCTTGCACCAAGATGTTTAATTTTGATTGTGGATTTAAGGAAAAATATAACCGCTCCATAGATTTTGGTTTAGGTTAATTAAATTCTAAAAACATGTTTAGACTTTTAAACAAACTACCTCTTTAGATTTTTTCAAACAAAAATTGACGACAGATTCTAATTCAGCACCCTAAAAACATTGAAAAACGCTTATTCAACAAAATCAAAAAATATCATTTTTTTCACGCTCTTCGAGGAAAATTAAATTTTTAAACCGATTATTTGTTACATACCTTTAAATCATCATTACTTTGTCACACAATTCACTGGTTGGTATCGCTGGGAAAAGGAGAGTCTCAGCTTTCTTTTGATTTATATAAATGTAAAATTCCATGAAAATAAACCTATTAAAAAAATTGGAAAATCCGAAAAACATTTTGATTTTTAGCTTGAGTTTGAAATCAGATAGGATGAAGAAACCAAAGACATTTCAAGCGTATTACCACCCTAATATATATATATATATATATATATATATATATATATATATATATATATATATATATATATATATGTATGTATTTACAATTTTTGTTTTGTTTTGCACTTGAACATGTTAAAATATGATTGTGATAGTTGACATAAAAACATTATACCAATAACTGCCTCGCTTCCGTTGCTGACAGGATTTTGTTGAATATAATGAAAATAAAATTGTAAGGTAATAAGCTTCAGTTGTTAGAACATTTTTTGTTATCATTAGAGCTCGGATTCTCGTGCAATTGCATCTTTTTATTGCAAGCTCGTAATCACCCAGGGACAAATTATTGATATGAATTAAGATGTTTAGGCCAAATTTACCTTAGTTTAAAATTGCACAAAATTGCACATTTTGGGGGTTACTGCATAAAATTGCACATTCTGCAGTTTGAATGCATAAAATTGCACATTCTGCTGTTTTAATGCCTAAAATTGCACATTCTGCTGTTTTAATGCATAAAATTGCACATTCTGCAGTTTGAATGCACAAAATTCCTGGATTCAAATCGTGAATGCGCACAACACTTTCTTGTTTTTGAAAAAGTAGCAACTTTAAGAAGAATGAATAATTTTATTTTTATATAGGTAATAATTTTTCTTTTTTAAGAGATATAAACTATTCTTAGTACAAAAATATAAAAAATCCAAGCGTGTTAAACTGAATAATTTTATTTTTATATAGGTAATAATTTTTCTTTTTTAAGAGATATAAACTATTCTTAGTACAAAGATATAAAAAATCCACGCTTCTATAGTCTTCTTAGAAATGTTTAGATTGACTTGAGCTAGGGAACTCGGATCCCCACCTTACAAGAAATTTTGACTCTCCCTCATAACTTTTCTCATCGGAAGCAATAATTTTTTTAGTTTCCGACTTCCCTTTAAGGAGTAACGTTGTCTCCATTAAAATACCTAAAATTTCAGCTAGTGTTAGTTCAAAGATAAGAGGATGGATAAAAAAATATCCTATAAAAAAATAAACTAAAATCCAGTGGCAAAATAATATATTGTGGGACCTGTGGCAAAGCTGTCGGCAGCGAAAGAAAGTCACAAGTTGATGTACACTGTAATTCGAGTAAGTTTTTAACTTGAATTTTTATCCCTATTTAATGATTTAGAGCATAAATGTACGGTTATTTTTATTTGTAATTGCAATATACATATTTATATTCCTAAGTAATATGTACACATAGCTTATGTATAACATGTACAATAAAGTGATGCGATTTGTTCTTATTGCGTTTTAGACAAGGACTATTTAACTACTCCCTTACTAAGGACCGGATCAATAAATTTTAAGATAAAAACCACTTTTTGGAAAGAAATGTAACTAGTAAATTGTTTGTTCAACATTTTTTATCATTTGCATTTTATTTTGCATGATTTCAAGTTTTTACTGCACATTTCAGAATTTTTCTTGCACGAAAATCCGGGCTTTAGTTATCATCCTCTCTTCCTTGTCTTCCTGGCTGAAATCTCCCTCCCGAATTTATTTATACCAACGGTTGAACGGTGCACTTACATCTATACAAAGAAGTTATGCATCAACCGTAAACATTGTATTATCTAGAGAGTCGATTTGATGAACACATGAATTCCTGCATTAATTTCCGAAAAATCCAATATTTACTTCATTGTAAATATTTAACAACTCCAGTCAGATACTTGCAATGAGTTGATTTTATTAGCAATTGCACCACGCGCTAGGCTAGTAGATATCTGGGGCAGAGCTCGCCTTGTTTACCTTCCGTAGTTGGTTAATAAGGGGGAGTGGACCGCCGGAAGTGTGTGAGGGCTAATTGTAATGGAGGCTAACGGTCTTCCGCCGGACGTCCGTTCCTCGCTTCCGCCGGCCATATTATCCTAACTTCGTTCACGATAATTAGCCCTATGGCAGATTTTCGGCCATTAAACATTCTATGACCCGAAGCTCGGCACGACCCCATCTTCGAGCCTAACAGTTTGCCGGGTCATTAGATTGTTTGATTATTACCTTATTTAAAAAAAAAAAAAAACCCTCCAACAGGACATGAAGATCGTAGATTCAAATTGTTATAAAAAAGCAATATTAAAATATCTACTGTTTTTTATCCAGTCAGCTTAAGAATTAACTTGTTCAAAACACTATCCCTTATTATCTGCCGTTCTTTGTTGGTGCCGATATCGCATCGTGTAATTAGTCCATTGAAATAAGAGTTTGGCGAAGAAAAAACTCAATGTTTTTTAGGGTGCTGAATTCGAATCTGAAGTTTGCTACCACGGTAGCTGTTGGTTTCATACCAAAATCGTAAAAATCCGCCAAAAATGCCGGCTGTTTTCAGTTTTTTACCTGTAACACCACAACGAAGCGTTTTTCAAAGAAAGTGTTTGTTAGCTGTTTCTGGAACCAGCACCTACGAAATGAAACAACCAACTCCGAAATTGGACCACTTTTCATGAAGTTGTGGTCTTAGGAAAAATTGTAGAAATCCGCCAACTTCTCCGCGAAAACACGTTTGGCGTACTCTTTTGGCTATAACTCCGAAAATATTAGTCCGATCCAAATTTCCTTTTTTTAATCTTAAAGCTGATTAAATTTACTATTAAACCCCATCTAACAACCAGAACGCTTAAAACCGCGAACTGTTATGATTTCTTGGTACATATTTCGCTCCAACTCCGCAAATATTTGTCCGATCCCAAATTTCTTTTTTCCTTCTCAAAGCTTACGTTTACTATTAGAACATATGTATTTACTTTATATTAGCTACCGTAAAACATCCACGCTAGCCGCTAAATGAAATGAAAAATGAAAAAATAATCTTAATTCTAGGACATATTGTCCCCTAAGAATAACAAAACATATAATAAGCTTGTAAAATAGTCTGGCTATCTTAATTTCGAAACGAAGATAATAATATATATAAAAGGTGATATATGCATATACAATTGAAAGCACTTTTGTTATAAATATATAAATAAGAAAAAGCAGAGAGAGAAAGGAAATATTAATAATAATAACAATATGATGATATAATAATTATCTTAATATATATAAATTACGTGTCGCTGTCTTGGGGCAGGCTGACACCTAAACTACTGAACCGATTTTAATCAAATTTGCACACCGTGTGCAGTTTGATCCAACAAAAAAGATAGGATACCTTATATCTTAATTTATAGTCGCAATATTATTTGTATATTATCTGTAAGACACTATTATCCGTTAGCTCTATACGATTCTAACATATGGCGGTATAAGGTTATACTATTATATAAAAGGAAAAGCAATTTATCGTTTGTGTTCATTAACCGTCAAAAACTACTGAACCAATCTCTACCAAATTTTGACTACATCATCTTTATAGGATGGTTTAGCAATAGTAAAATCTAATGATTTTCAACTAATTCTTTATTGAAAAATGAATAATAAGTGGATAACAGTGAAGTACAAAAATGGCGGCAATTGCCATCTACATGAAAGGTTAAAAGGTACAGTGTTACATATAGGTGAACATTGATAATAAAATTTACTTATTTTCAATTAAATTGTTATAAAAACTGCTACATGGAGTGAAATATACCAAATTTTAACATCATTTTCATAGTTCTAGGTTTAGCAACAATAAAAATTTAAATGTATAATGTTGAGTGTTAGAAACGGGTTTTGCCACACTATCACATACTTTTATGGTTAGAAATTAAAATCCAACCAGATCAAATTAATAACATTATTTCTGTCGAATCAAAAATTATTACAAATCAAAATACCGGTCCTCAGCTGTTTGACATTGTGTGTAAAAATATGAATTTTGAACCTTTAGTTGTAAGCACTAATAATGCAGTTTCTTATGCTGCAGTTTCTTAATAGTCTCTGTCCATCTGGATTACCAACTCATACATTAAAATTGAAAATTGGATGTCTAATTATGCTTTATGTTATCTTCAAACACCTAATCAATCTAAATTTAACTAAGTTAATAATGACTGCTATGCGTGAAAATATCATCAAAAATATAATTTTCAATTGTTCACTTTAATACAAGATTTTTATCGATAAAATCAATTATCAGTTAAAATTATCTAAAATCTTCACTTATGAGAGAGGGGGAAGCCTCGACGGGGGATGATGAAGTTATATAAAAGGGCAAGCCATTTCCGTTCGTGATCACTAACCGCGAAAACTATAGAACTATTCTGTAACAAATATAAGTACATCATCTTCATAGTTCAAGGAAGGTTTAGCAATAATAAAATTTATATATTTTCTATTAAATTACTGTTTAAAAAGCGATAAATATGTGGTGTGTAGTAAAGCGAGCGCTATTCAAGAGAGGTTACAATGATCCGGTGTTAAATATAGTTAGAAATTGATAATAAAATTACTAAATTAAATTAATTTGTTATCAAAAAAGCTATAAATATGTGGTGTGACGTGTGGATTCCAGTGAAATTTAAAAATCGAATATGTGGCAAGCGACAATAGCGTTTTAGTAAAACTAATGAACCTATTTGAACCAAATTTTAACTACATCATCTTCACAGTTCTTGAAAGATTTACAATTAGAAAATTCACTATAATAATAATTTATACTATTCTATAAAAGGACAAGCCATTTTTCGTTTTTGATCACTAACCGCGAATATTACTGAACAAATCTATTCTAAATATTAACTACATCATCTTCATAGTTATAAGAAGGTTTAGCAATATTAAAATCTACTGATTTTTAATTTATATTTTATTAAAAAAAGATAATATGTGGACAACAGTGAAGTTTGAAAATTGACCGATAGGTGGCAAGTGCCATTCTACACGAGAGGTTACAAAACAGCTTGAAATTGATGATAAAATTTACTTATTAAACTATCAAGAAAATTATTAAAAAATATTTAAATATGGTGTGCGATATGTCGATCCCAGTGAAGCTTGAAAATCGACCGATTGTGTATAGCGCCATTCCAAATAGAGTTTACAATGGTAAACTGAACATATCTGTACCGACATCTAAATAAATAATTTTTATAATTCTAGGAAGGTTTTGCAATGGTAAAATTTACAATAACTAACATTTAAATGTACAATGTTGAGAGGCAGACCGAGGTTTGCCACACTGTCATATACTTTTATAGTTCGAAATCAACATCCAACCAGATGAAATCAATAAAGTTATTTCTGCCGAATACAAATTATTACTAAATCAAAATGTCGATCCTTTGCTTTTTTATATTGTGTGTAAAAATATGATCCACGGGCCTTCTGTCGTAAGCAGTGATAATGCAGTTTATTTTCCGCAGGAGTATCTTTATAGTCTTTATCCATCTTGATTACCTATTCATACATTATAATTAAAAATTTTATGTCTAATGGTGCTTTTACTTAATCTCCAACCGCCTAATCAGTGCGATTATAACTAGATTAATAATTACTGCTATGCGTGATAAAATTATTGAAGAAATAATGCTGAACCACATGCTAAAACACAAGAATCTTATCGATAAAAAAATAAAACATTAATTTTTAGTTGAAATTATCTTTACTAATGGAGGGCGGGCGAAGCCGCGACGGGAATGCTAGTATGCTTATATAATTACACTGTGTTCGAGAAAAATAAAGAAATATATAAAATAAATCAATAAAATAAGTACAAAGTATGAATAGCAAAGAATATGGAAACAATTTAAGAACTACTTAAATGTTGATAAGACGAAAAATTTTCAGATACATAAAAACATGTGTTCTCACATCTGCTTATATTAAACATATATTCACACATAATCTATACAATGGTATGTACATATATATACTTATACGATATAAAAAAAAAAAAAAAAAAACGATTGTTAGGAAAACAAATGTCAAAAACAAAAACGAATTTAAATGTGTATATATTTGCAAATTATGACATGTCCAATGGGCTGGCGTGAGTGTTTCAATTTTGAATTTATTATTATCAATATATAAATAAAACAACAAATCGTTTAGTTCATGTACAGCCAACTGTCGAAAAGAAGTCGATAAGTTAAAATTGAGCACTTTTCAGTGGTGCATTTTTGATGGTTTTCCTAAATACTGTAATTACTCTAAAAATACCATTTGAGGCTAAATAGATATTTTAAGGAGCAAAACTTAACCAATTTTTTCATAACACAGGTATAAAAAATCCTGCTTTGAAAGTTAAAAGTTTACGTAAGGTAATTTGATGTATCCACTTCTTCACTACAACCACCGATATATAAGCAGTAGTAACAAAAAATAATTCGATATCATTGCAAGCATAAATTTAAACTAGGGCATGAAAATTAAGCCTTTCAACTGTTTCTAAGTTAAATTACATTTCATCTATTTTTTTAATAGCCGTAAAATGTTTTTAAAAAAAAATTAACGCAATCAAGACGAGCGGATATTAGATGGAAAAACGAAGGAACTAATAGTTTTCTAATTGAGGGCAATTATATTGTAAAGGAACTGCTAGCCAATAAAATGGAAGCTATTAGCTATTAAATATAAGCCATTATAATCTAAGCCTTTCCATTAGAAACATTTTTCTTTGATTGCTGTAATTATTATTATGCTATAGGGAAGTGGTGTGCTGCCTGCACCTTGAGGATCTGGGTCTTGAGTTTTTCCAGTATATTTTATCACTTGATATACGCATGATTGTATTAAAGGATAAATACAACTTGATAAATCATTGGCCACTAATGGAATTTTTTTAACATTCGAAGACTAGTTCCGAATGTTAAGCATTCTTCATCGGTTCTAATAACGTAAAAAAAAAATAAAAACATCACTTTGCAACACAGATTATACATATTAATTTTTTTTTAATGTATAACAAGGAATCAAACGTTTTGAATCTCTCTTAAGGAGGAAAAATGGTGGAAGATCTTCTAAAAGGTATCAGGACTAGGAGTAGCCTTGAGTGTAAAGAGGCGAAAGGTGGTGTTTGGTAGTTAGCTAAATAGAGTTTGATCCCTACATTTATTAGCCAGTCCTTTAGGTTTACCCTTTGTCTGATGGGTTTTTCTGTTCCAGCTGGAAACATATTTAAAATAAGACTATTAGAAATATTTATTTAGTCATTTAACTAAGAATTTGGAACGGAGATAGGAAGAATTGATCGTTCAAGAAATTCAACTACCTTGGTGAGACAATACAGGAGAATGGATTGGAAAAAGTACCTGCTGGAGATCGCATTATAAAAATGAAAAGAGCTTATGAATTGACAAAAAATATCTACGAGAAGTGCATCATTTGGAATGCCAAAATAAGGCATTACAACACCGTCGTCAAAACTGAATGTCTCTAAGCCATTGAATGCCTATCGATGAATTATAGCCTCGAGAAGCTGGGAGTCTTGGAAAGGAGGATCATGGCTGCAGTACAGGCTGAAGTTGGATGGAAACTGAGAAGCAACAAACAGGTCTATCAGAATGTGGAAAGGATCTCAGAGATTATGCGGAAGAGAAGGTTGACGTTTCTCGGACATTTGTACAGAATGAACGAAGACAGTTGAAAGTTAACAAAACATATATTCAACTAACTCTGGAAGAGTAAGACCACTACAGCGCGGATTAAAGAAATTAGGAAAGACCTAGAACAGTTGAACATTACAGAGTCCCAAATGTCATAAAGATGTACATTTTGGGGATGAGTGGAGGGGTTTCAAGCTGAAGGAAGACCAAAGAGAGGCGGATGAAAGTGGTCAAAGAATCAAAAGAGGCAGGCCAGTGAGAACGCATAAAAGAGTACAGGTGGCAGAGGAAACTAAAGGCAATGAAAACGAATAAAAGGAAATAAAGTTGTAGCGTGATCCTAAGTGGTCAATTCGCGTGTAATAATAATAATAAGTATTTGGATTGCTTTTAGACGATTTCTCTGTTTTTAATGATTCTTAAGTATTTAATTCTAGACTACTTTTGACGTGATGAATTAGTTTCTCTCCCAAGTCCTTGTTGAATGTATTGTTATTTTCAGAAATGTATTTCTTATTATCGCATGCCCTTATATATTTTTTTAGTCTTTATTTAATTTAACGATCTCTCTTTTTATTTCTCGTGTATTCAGCATTTCAGTCATAGTAGCGTAGTTGGTAATCTCTGTTTTTTAGGAAAGAGTGTATTTTGTCTTTAGACTTTTTTATATTTAGCAAATAGGATGGTTTTTCATATTTTTAATGAGGGCTTTAATCCTAAGTTTCTCAGATCCTTCCCCGATTTGGTGGATGCATAACTACAATATAATCATTATAAATCTTTGGAAGGAACCTGTCATCTGGGGTTGTTTCCTACGTATAAACATTTAAAATATGAGATAACGTACTCACTCGAATCCTCTGGTCTTCCAACCTTCTCCAACTCGATTCCAAATGACCTTAGAGGCGTCCAAAAAAAAAAGTTATTTTTAGGGATGTTCTAATATAGGAGTGCCCATTTATCAGACTGATAAATATAGGGATCATAATGTGTTTACCTAACACACTCCCTCTTTCATATCTTCACTCTCATTTTACTTAAGGTCCTGATATCTTTTAGAAGCGATCTTACGTGATTATTGTCATGTTTGATTTCTTGTCTTAAGATTTCTTCTTTTTTGAAAAGATTTCTTCGCTACCGAAGTTTCCTTCAACCAAACTTGTTTATTGGTTTTTTAGCAGTTTATGATTTTGCTAATGAGTGAGGAGCTAGCCCACTGCATTAACCTCCAACCTGGAGGAAGCTTTATTTCGGGGTCCTCAACGCCTAGGAGAGTTGCCTTCACTACGGCTTCGAGTCTCCTCTACCCCTGGATTGCCATTTCCTGCAATCACTAAATGGTTATACCGCCATAACTCGGTACCGTCTCTGTTAGCATTACCCAGGGGGTACATCTAGGAGGTAGAGATCGGATTTACCCCCCTCCCCGTCTTAAGATTTTAAAATTTAAAATATGTAATTTATAAAACGACAAAGTTTAGAAATTTTAGTAGGCGTTGAATAAAAAAATCCAATGGAACCGGCATAGAATCCATTAATCTTTATTGAAGAGTACCTGGAAAACAATAGATTATAGATATGACTATCTGTAATTTACTACTTCTGATAAGGAAACTGTTTATCGACCCGAGCTGAAAAACGAGAGCTAGAGCGTATCAATAAAGTCCCATCACTTAAAAAATGTAGGCAAAACGTTACTTTTTTCAACCCAACTAATATAGCTTATAATCGGTAGGTCCAACGACAAATTTTATTAAACAAAAAGTATTCTCCATTAAACTTCCGATAAGGAAACTGTCGCAAATTTTCAATTTGAGCAACACCAACGTGTTCAACTAGAGCGTGTCGAAGTGTTATATTTTTAAATGTGAACACAAAATTACACTTTTTGAATGTTAAAACAAATCTTACGGCCTCTAGACATATCCATTTCTAAACAGGTCAACTATTTTTTTATTTTATTTTTGTTAATTGATTTTGTGGTGACGTCAATAATTTTTTTTAAATATAGTGATATCTCGTGATTCTTTTCCTCAAGCGCAAGAAAAACTGTATCAATTTTTGAAAAATACACATAAACGTTTATAATTGTTGCCTTATTTTTTTGTTAAAGACTTTCTCTACTGGAAGATTCTAAAAATAGGATTTAGCACGTTCTTTAATTGCAATAAATAAACATTTACATTTCATGTTGTGATGCAACAGATGCCTACAAGCCCAGCTATTATAGTGACTGAAGATTATATCTACAATCTTTGTCAATGTTACTAAAGTCGGTAATGTAATGAGCCCCTAGAAGTTCCCTGCCATAAAGGAATCACGACACAGTGGCAAAGATCAAGGT
This sequence comes from Euschistus heros, assembly GCA_003667255.2. Lineage (NCBI taxonomy): Eukaryota > Metazoa > Arthropoda > Insecta > Hemiptera > Pentatomidae > Euschistus > Euschistus heros. The sequence goes on from RCWM02000082.1 coordinate 2,856,631, forward strand.
GGCGGTGGCCTTATAGCTTCCTCCGGCTAATGGATTCCTGCCTCCTTCAGCGCTTCTAATGGCGGATTTGAATAACGCTCCTTGTAAAAAAAAAAAAAAAAAAAAAAATGAACAAACAATAATTTGCTGTTATTCGGGGTGTGGCGTCATATCGCACATCATAAATGAAGAAGGTTCAAAACTTAAAACTGATTCGAAACTATTGATTTAAAGGATTGATGAATTAATAGCCACTATGAATATTTAGAAATAATAAAATCTTTCAAAACCATTCCAGATTTTTATTTAGACCGGATAAATACTTCCAAAAGGGACGGAAAAAATCAACTAGTCACAGGAAAAACCGAAAGGTCCCATTCTACCTGACCAATATTCTACCCATTCCACTCTTTCTTATATCTTTCGGCAGTCCGTTTGCCTCCTTAGCTGAGTAAGATTTCTTGTCTTAAATTTAATATATATAATCTATGTGAAAAAGTGCTGATGTTCTAACGTTTCTGTACACTATTATATATAAGGACAAGCAATATTTCGTTTGTGATCACTAACCGCGGAAATTACTGAGCCAATCTTTACTAAATTTTATCTTCATCATCTTCATAGTTCAAGGAAGGTTTAGTATTAAAAAAATTTATTTTCTATTAATTTGTTGCTTTACATATTTTCTATTAAAAGCGATAAATATGTGGTGCGCAACGGAGTTTGAAAATTGACCGATAGGAGGCGGGTGCCTTTAAGAGAGGTTATTAAGGTACAGTGTTATATAGAGCTAGAAATTGATAATAAAATTTGATTAATTCAAATAGATTATTATCTAAAAAACTATAAATATTTAGTGTGACGTGTGGGTCCCAGGGATGTTATGGGTCAGCGCCATTCTGCAACAGAGTTTTGCAATGGTAAAATTATTTAAATTTTAACTACATAATCTTCATAGTTCTAAAAAAGTTTAAAATAGTATAGTTTACTGTAATAATAATTTAAATGTACAGTGTTAAGTAGCAGAGGTTTGCTTTTGTAGTTAGAAATTAGAATCCAACCAGATGAAATCGATAAAATTATTTCTGCCCCATTAAATATTATTGCCTTATCAAAATATCGATTTCTTAGTTTTTGAGTTGTGTGTAAAAATTAGGCGGCCTAACCTTAGTTTTTGCTGGAGGTTTTTAAAAGAATGAAATTTCAATGATTTGGAATTTATTCTGAATTTTCAGGTTTAATAAATAAATGGTATTTAATCATTGTTTGTGTGAAAGAGCAGTAATTATACCTACAAATACTGTTGAAGAGAAAATAAATAACATTATTATTGGAAAAGTAAATTGTGACAGCCTAGAATATCTCTATTGATAGGGTTTTAAGCACTGCTAATGCTGTCCATTATTCGCCTGAAGTTCTTCCTAAAAAGTCTCTGTCCATCTGAATTACCAACTCATAGATAACAACAAATAACAATTGAATATCCAATTATGCTTTTACGTAAATTTCAACCACCTAATCACAATAGTACCGGTTAAAACTACAGCTGTGGGTAAACATATTGCGAGAAAATAATTCTCAACTGCATAATACAAGATTTACCATACAATGATTTGTATTCATACCATGAAAATTGGACATATCTGGATTTGGAATTCAACTCCTTAATTGAGACATAGGAGTTCAATTTGAAACTTCCAATGCTGAAATACTGACGTAATAATTGTATTCGAGAAAACAAGTGTATGTGTTTGTGATTGCGTGTCTGTGTCTGTGTGTAGTAATACTAATTAATGCTTACTATAACTCATCAATAGCGCTATTCTCATTTCTTAATTAAAGGTTGTATTCCAAGGATAATTAAAGTTCTGCGCTAACCCAGAATCAAGGAAACTACTCCAGACGAAGACGAGAGATGAACAAGAATCAACCTGCAGAGAGGCAGGTAGTTAGGACGGAGGTAATATAAAGGAATCGACTGGAGGCTGATTACCAACTTGCCACTCCAGGAGGAGTCGTGCGTCCCAAGGAGATCCTTAGTTCCGATGAGTTCCCAGTTCAGCAATTTCTTAAAGTAGATGTTTTACACGTAGCGTGGGAACGGGACCACCGGGATAGGCAGGGAGGTGAACAAAGGCTACTAGGGTTACCAAATTACTCTTGTAATAGACTCATTAGCCTCCACATGAGCACATTTTCATTTGTTTTTTCACTATTTTCTACAGGATTAAAAAAAAAAAAAAAAAAAAAAAAAAAAAAAAAAAAAAAAAAAAAAAAAAAAAAAAAAAAAAAAAAAAAAAAAAAAAAAAAAAAAAAAAAAAGCTTGATAATTTCCTTAGTGAGTTTTGTTTTACTACACGTCATAACAAATTAGTGTAAAGAAGTTTGGAAATGTCACTTTAAATAATGATAGATATAAATAATTTAGGCCGTTTGGTGCTTCAACAATCTTGCAATTGCGGGTGGTTCAAAATTTATATCGATGCTGATCCACGGAATTCCCACTAAGCGAATTAGCTGAATTATCAGGGATGGCACCTCCTGCCATTCAGTCTATTAATATTAGACAACTATAGTCAGGTGTCGGTTGTGACGTATTTTTATAAGTTTGTTCATGTGTCCATGTAACTTGTCGTGAAAGCATTTATAATTAGTTTGGATAGGAATTGTTGTAGTTTCAATACTTATATCTTGTGTCTAAGGTCTCTTTAGAAATGTAGTTTGATAGTCTAGTCACTAAACCTATTGTAGAGTGCATCAAATATCCAATGAAACACACTAAAAGTCTCTGTCCTTGGGGGGTGAGTTAACGGTGAGGTGAGGGTAGAAGGTACCATTTTTGGGATTATATCTCGAAAACGGTGGACTCTAGAAAAATATGTTACAAATAAAAATTAAAGCTAATTAAATTTTATATAAAATTGATTTTATACATAATTGTAAACAATTTAATATTCGAGAAAAAAAAATTGTTTACCTCACTTTTTGTCTAACATTTGCTTCTAGTACCTTCCACTTTCGTTTCTCAGTAAAAATGTCAGAAACAAAGTTGTAGAGTATAAAATTTATTTTAGGTCCTTATTTACGTTTTTGGCACTTTAAGCAATTGTTTGACAAAAAGTGGAGTAAAATTTTTTTGTCTCGATAATTATCGATTTTAACCTATATCTCGAAAAGCGTTTGAAGTTCGACAAATTTGTATTGAGTCACTTTTATAGGAAATTTAAATAGATTTAATTTTGATTTATAATATATTTTTTTAGATTCCACCGTTTTCGAGATATAATCGAAAAACCTAAAAATGGGACCTTCTCCCATTCTGCCAAAGTTAGCTCACCTCCCATGGGCGAGTACTTTAGTATGTCTACCTTTTGACTACTCCTAACGAAGCTATGAAGTGAAAAAATATCGCATATTTCATGCACTCTACACCCCTTATTTCAGCATTCATTGATTGATATCCACATCTATTTCTTACCCCGTGACACCGGGTATGTATGCAATACAACTGGCATGCCAGACCATAAGGGAGGTTAGCACCCAGCGGTACTTTAGACGATTGTTTGTGTCAAGTTGTCGTTATGTTCGTAGAATTAGTCAGTTTGTACACAGTTAGGGAGACAAGGTCATATTAGTATTCTATCTAAATATATCCCCTAAACAAAGCGTTTGCGGACATACCTTCATAGGAAATGTTTCTTTGTTGTTTTAAGGTCCTTAGTTCATATTTTCAGTTTGGTCACTGCTGCTGTTAAAGAAAAATGACGAGCCTTATTGAAAGAATAAAGTTTTTTTTATTTACTATGCCTAAATAATTTATACCTCTATGTACGTACGCCTGACAAATAGCTAAAAAAAACACATCCAAAAAATACAGACTTTCCAGTCAAAAACTTTAAGACTCATTACACAATCACCCTGGTATGTCAATAACAAAACTTACACATACCCATGGTACAAGATCACATCCAGACTTTATAAAAAAATACTTCATGACAAACTCATACCCTGACATGCCAATTATCTTGTATACAACAATGTATCACATCTGCTTGTTGTCACGGGATAAGTGACAGGTGTGGATTAAAAAAATTAAACAGAAAAAAATATAATTCATAATAATGAAAAGCTTTAGGTGTGAATTATTTCCTAAACAAAGTGTTTGCGGACATAGCTCCGAAAGAAATTTTTTTTCTTGTTTGAGGTCCTTAGTTCAAATTTTCAGTTTCGCTACTTATCCCTGTTACACCGAGTATATACAAATGACTCATTACGCAATAACCCCTGTACATCAATATCATACAATTATTAAAAATGAAGTTTATTTAATTGATATAATGAAGAAAATAATGGCATTTAAATTCATTTATTAATAAATCGCTCCTCAAGCTTTCAGGATTAATATCGTTTCCTATCTCACCTATCCAGAGGAAAATTATTTAACGCCAATTATACTTTCTACCAGGGACCCCTTAATCGCAGTTTATTTATCTTCTAAGCGCTAAGACCACGAAAGGTGGGTATGGCTCCCTCACCGTTAGCCAGTAACCGTAATCACTTGACACCCGGCACCCGATTAATGCAATTTCTTAGCTATGTCCAATATAGCCTCGGAGGAGCTGATAGGATAGGAGCAGCTCGCTCCCCTCAACTTGATCTAACGGTCGTAATAATCGCCCTATTTCCAACATAATCGCCACATCATAGGGGATAGAAAGGGATCTATTACATAGCGGGGATTAACAACTGCAAATAAAATTTTATAGTAGTGCAATGGCTGTTGAATGAGAGCCGTTTTCTTTTCTCAACCCGTCGAAGGTTATTATATTAGGTCTTGTTTACTATCCCTTATGGGAACTTTATGTTTGTTTCTAGTATTAAGAAGTTGTTTATTTAGTTTGTTTTTGTTTTTTATATTTCAATTACTGGACCCTGTTGAACAGATCCGCTACCCACGACTCCACTTGGACAAACGTTTAACTTGAAATCCACATGCCAGACTAAAATGAAAGGAAACTGCAAGTCGGAAACTATTTCAACTTTTACTAGACAAACTTCCAAACTACCGATTTACAACAAAAGACCCAATTTACAACAAAATAGGTTATCAGACCTATTTGGACATGTGGAGTTGAGCTTTTGGGGCTGCACTAAACCATCTAATTTATCTCTTATCCAATCCTTGTAATCCAAATTCTTTCGAAAAATCCTTAATGCCCCTTACGTTGTCACAAATAAACTTATCCATAAAGATCTTAATGTCCTATATTTTGCTGATTTAGCCCATATCAGATACATATCATTTTATAGTAAACTCCATAACCATTTAAATCCACTAGTTTATCGTATATATATATATATATATATACACACACTTTTTTTTTCTTATCCTCTATTTATTAATATAAAAAAACAAAAAACAAATAATAATTGGAATGGAATGATCTTGTGTTGCCTTCCCAGCATTTTAAGATTTGTTTATATCATAGATCCTGACGCCTCAGTTGACTGTTGTCTTGCTGTTGTTTTGATCAAGTGAGGAGGAATCACTCTGCTAGCGATGAACCAAAAACAAACCTTTTGTTTGTATATATCTGCATAAGTGTATATTGGGTTGAAATTGTTTTAATTATTGAGAAGGAAAAATAATAAGAAAATATGAAACAAGAAAAATTGATAGGCAAATTAAATTTATCGGTTTATCCCTTGTATAGAAGGATCAATGCAATTGGATTGATGAATTACAGGTCACTTGGATTGGCCTCAAATATATATATTGCTACAGTTCCGCGTTATATAGATATTTATTCTTCTTAAATGTGAAACAGAAGTTAACAACACGGTTTTAGAGTTTTATATGTTGATGTTTCCTTATTTACTCTTCCCTAATGTGTGAAAGTGTAGCACAAGCTAACAGCATTAGTTTCTACATGGATTTAGTGTTTCATATGTTTATATTTTCTTATTTTCACTTCTCTTATGGCAACAATTTTGATTTTACACAATATAAAAACAAAATGTCTTACATAACGGAAGTTGTAATAACAAAATATAAAGGAAAATGGATTCTTTCTCATACATATTAGACATGTTGTTTATTTATTTTTATTTTTTGTCCCGTTTATATTTAAATTAACCTGAGTTTTTCTATGTACTGCTATTGTTTATATATATGTTTAATTAGGTTCTTGAGTATATTTGTTTAATAAGGTTCCTAAGTATATATGTTTTATAAGGTTTTATTAATTCATTTAAGAAATCGTTAATGTCGCTTTCACCTTTCACATTAGAGTACTACCAATGTGTAGTTCCTCTACAGGTCTTAAGCATGTTATCATATTGCATTGTATACAGCATATTTACTGGATGTGTTTTCTAATACAGTTGTAAATTTCAATTAATAAACTATTAAACCTTTCACTAACTATTGTATATGTGAGGATGCACTGATATATATCTGCGTATTTAGGCTAAAACAGGATACAATTTTATTAAATAAAGAATGCCCTAAAATCAAAATAAACATCACAAAAAATGAAAAAAAAATACTTATTGAAAGACCTGATATATCGTGTATATATTATCAGTTAATTTATTTATTCAATTTAAATAAAATTATGCTTGTTTTTTTTTTTTAACTATTCTAAATCCAAACGAAAAAAATCTAATTAAATTAATGTTTTTTCTTTTTATGAGAGAAAGCATTTTTACATAAATTTTGGAGAGAAAAAGATATGCAAATTAATTCGACAGAACACCAAAACTTATAAAATTTAGTGTATCGACCTTATAAAGAAACGTAAGTTGAATTTGACATTTTCAGCAAAAGCGTAGTAAAAAAAAAAAAAAAAAAAAATTATGCATTTGCATACAGATCACAGTAATTTGCATTTAATATCTTGTTTCTAACTTTTACTTCATTAGGGCTGCTCAATGTAGGGAAAGTATGATAATAAGTCAAAAAAACGATTTTTAAGATCTTCATTTGATTAACTCGTTTTACGATCTGAATATGAAAACTTTTTAAATTTTTAATCGTTGTGTTTCATATTATTTTAAAGGATCCATTCCTATCCTAAAGTTTTGAACATTTTTAATAATTCCTAGATATAAATCAAACTGTTTAAATCATGCAAATTTCAGTGTTCACCACAAACAAGATGTTTTCTTCTGTGTCGGAGAATGGAATGAGTTGTGTGAATTGTAGTAATAAATTATATTTATAATTTTAATTTTTTTTTTTATTATTACATTATTCCACTGATCCCTGTTGAACAGATCCGCTACCTAGGACTCAATCAAAACGTATTAAAAGAAATCCACATACTAGACTCCTAGGCTTGGTTAAAAAATAAATAAATTGCAAATAGTAGTTAATATCTATTACGTATAATATAATAAGGGCAGTTCAAATTCTTACGATGAACAATTTAATAATTTATTTTACCGCCTCTTATTTAGGAACATACTATTCCAGAGGTTCTTGGTACTCATTGCTTAAGGAATAGCATTGATACTTCTCTGTGGCTGAAAACCGGATGAACATTGATAAACAACGTACACTACACTGTTATACACATCACAACCTTTCAGACAAGTCCAACACTAAGCATCAAATCTGGTCTAACATATCTGTTCTTCAGGAGACTAAAACTAGCTGTAAAATTCCAACAGAAGAATAATACCACATTGTCATTAGAAAAAAGAATGATATTCACTATAACTAAATTAAAATCTATTAAATTAAACTCATTTAAATCCGACGTACCTCCTAATAAAAATATCCTAAAGAAAATTCAAACCAGAAGGATACAGAAAACACTTCGACAACTTCATCTCCTCTTTACTTGAACATTTCTTAATATTCACAGACGAATCCAGGTCGAACACATCTACATGATCTGCCTTAGTCACTCCTCAAAAAACGCATGAATGTAAATTACACAAACTTTGCAATAATTATAAACTTGTATTTACTTTGTATTATCTTATGTTATCCAAAAATATCTTGGCCAGATATGATTTATTTTATGATATTATATATCATTCTTAAGGCACTTTGTCCCAGAATAATTTTTTTTTCTATTCTATTCTATTCTGTTTATACAGCTGAAATTAATGTCTTCGGCATGGCTTTACGATACTCCTTTACTAAATTATATAAAAAAAGCAAATTTCTTAAAAAATATGGGTGATACAAAAAAACTAAGACCGGATTTGGATTCAGCACACAAAAATATATAAAAATCAGCTATTAAAGTAAACAGTTTTCAAAAACATTTTTTTTTTGTTGGCCTGCGTAATTATACAATTAGGTATCACAAAACCATCACCAATGTCAACAGGATCGATCGGTTCTTAGGAATCGACTTTGTACCATCGATCCTCAATACTGATTCATGGAGTAATCGAGAATCGAGACATCCCTAATATATACTCCCACACGCACACACCGACCCGAATACGACCTTTCTACCTCTATCTAACTAATTACGACCTGCCTAACGTTCTCACCGGTTGCGTTTCAACAGGCCTCTGTCGGAACGTCCCGTTGCCTTCGGACAATTATCCCACTAACGGTGTTACAATTGTCTCCAGTCTCACCATTTATATGTATTTATCCCGGAGGGGGATAGCATCTTACAATAATGCGTTGGGAAAAAGGAACTAAATAAAGGAGCCGCAGTAGTAGAAAAAGCGTTGTAATTACGTCTAGGAGGTGGTTATAATATTGTCCAAACCGTTATAAAAAAGCGCCTTGGTTTCTAAGAGCGCTTTGGACTACTCTGGCAAGAAGAGATTAACAGAAGACATTTTCCTAGCTTGGCTAAGCGGCTGGAACTAACTGATTGTCTTTCTTATAAGAAGCAAACCCATTGTCCTCTGTCGAAGCTTAGTATCGCCAATATATTTTTCTTTGTTTACTTCAAGTTAGTTATATTTTCTTTTTTGTATATTTTATTTATTTACGTTTATTTAATTAAATTTACAATTGTATAAATAGAATAAAAATAGAGGAATCAAGAATTAAAAACTTGAATCAACTTCAACCAATGTATACTTGTTTGCAGTAAATAAATCACAATAAATCTATGTTAATTTATCCACTTTATTAATTACCGTATGAATATATTTATTTAGTTTTTCTCATCTGAATATGATCTATTTCTTTATTATTTAAACTGGTCTAAATAATACGAAAAAAAATTGTGGTATCTGTATCGACAAGACGCTCCACCCAAACGTCCCGACCTGCAATGCACTACAAGATCGATTCCTACGCTTCACTTTGATTTTCACATTTATCAAAAGCTGTTTCCTACATCCTCACACGTAAACATCCATTTTTACTGTTTCAACTAGGATTTTGTTGTTTATTTCGTCTTTTTAAATGTAGGTGAAAGAGAAATTAACAAGGATTTAGTGTTTTGTAAATTGATGTTTTCTTATTAGTCCAGTCAATGAGTGCTAAAATGGGTGTAAAGTGCATGAAATATGCGATTATTTTTTACATCAGGGCTTCGCTAGGAGTTGTTAGAAGATAAAAATACATAAAAAAAAGTCCCCGCCCCTGGGGGGTGAACTAATGGTGGGTGAGAAGGTCTCATTTAACGGTTTTTCGATTATATCTCGAAAACGGTGGACTCAAGAAAAATATATTTCGAATAAACATTAAAGCTAATTAAATTTCCTTTAAAAATGTTCTTATGCATATTTGTCGAACTTTCAATGGTTTCGAGATATACGTTATTATAACTCAATAGTTTTCGAGAAAAAAAAATAATGTTTACCTCATTTTTTGTCAATGGTTTGCTTATTGTTTACCTTATTTTTAGTATTATTTGCTTCAAGTACCAGAAACGTATATACGAAACTATAGTGAATTTAATGTTCTAAAACTTTGATTCTGTCATTTTTTCTGAGAAACGATTTTGAAAGGTCATAAAAGCAAATGTTTGACAAAAAGAGAGGTAAAAATTATTTGTTTGCGAAAATTGAAAATTGATAATTTTTGCAAAAAAAAAAAAAATTACCTTAATTTTTTATCAAACTCTTGCTTTTAATGTGTTCTACCATCGATTTTCAGAAAAATTAGGGGAACCAAAGTTGTAGAGCATTAAATTTACTTTAATTTCATATATACGTTTCTAACACTTGAAGCAAATGTTTGACAAAAAGTTTGGTGAAAATTAGTTTTTCTTCTAATCCTATTTTATCTTTTAACTACTCCTATCGAAGCCATGTGGGGAAAAATAATCGTATATTTCATCCTCTCTATAATATCTTTATTGACTGGACTATATTTCCTCTTCTCAATTAATACTGTTTACATTAACATCAAGCATTCACAGAGGCTAGAATTAAGATAATAAAAGCAAAAAAAAATGAAAAATATCCTTATTTTCAAAAAATGAACAATATCCTAATTATCCACAGAGTTATTTTATTGATTGAAATGCAGTCTAGATCGAAGTAATTTATTAGCAGACCTAGGGAATGGATTTCGACCTTTTTCCTCTGGCTAGAGTAGGTAGTTTATCTAAGTGCTAACCTGTCTTTTTTGACAGATATATTACATACGACAATAAGCCCCAACATATAAACAATATTTTTTGTAATTTCGCCGCTGATCAGCCTAAACATTTAATGGACTGCTGTTGGTAGACAGAGCCGACCGCTATTGCGAGGCACGGATAATACTTACCTTTCTTCAGCTCATAAAAAAGTAAACCGATCTGCCTCCTCCGTTCTTGTAACAATCAGACCGCCTGGTCTTAGCTAACAGAGTCTCAAAATGGAATTTCAAATTGGTTTTACAGGAAATTGTTTTACGATGTACAGAATGCTTTTCAATTCTGCAGGAGGCACTGTTCTTGTTCCAGGAGGCCGTGGAATGTTCCCAGGGGATATATGATAATGTATATAGCCTAACTTCTTGTGGAATTCCAGCTATTGTTTTAAGAATGAAATGGAATGACTATACACTACAGGAATAAAAATACTTTTAGGCTCTTAGGAATAGCAAAATAAAATGTAATTTAGTTGATTTTACCACTGTTTATGTTCGCAATACGTCATTCATACTGCTATTGCCATATTGTTAGATTTTTTTGTTTTTAACATTTATTGAGTAATTATTACAATCTGCCACAAATGTGGGCAATAACTAATATAGATGACATCATGATTACATTCACACATTATATATACAATAAAAGAAAAAACAAATATAAAATAAAATAATAATAATTGAGAAAAAAACAAGAGTACTATGCTAAACATAAATAATATATAATATAAAATATATATACAATTGAAATATATGAATAATACAATATATATATATATATATATATATATATATATATATATATATATATATATATATATATATATATACATAAACAGAAATAATAGTAGAATTAAAAAAATTAAAATAAAAAAAAAACAACTAAATAATAGCAATACAAAAAAAAAAATTTAAAACTTAATTAAATTAAAAGTTGAAACTACTATCATACTCTATCTACAATCCACACTCATCCTAGGGATCTCCCAACCAATCCTGTCCCTCCACTCATGGAGAGACAGGCCCGGCACAGGGAGGTCCCAGCTCTTCTCTCTCTGCTGCGTCACTGGTATTGAAGAAACCCCAGTGGAGTCTGAGCGAGAGCGCAACAGTACAGTCACTCAGGGCATGAGTCGAGAAGTTGGCCATTGCCAGAATTCCAACATAAATAAGTTTTGCAAAAGATCTCGGGGCCATTGCCGTTTTAGTCTGCGAGGGGCATGTTAGAATTAGATCTCTTTCCGTACCTTGGAACAATCGCCTACCGTAGTAGCTGTTTGCTCAGTTCTTGATGACTTTTGCACTGCACTTGTTATTTATGTTGAAATGTTTATAATTGTGAATGTTTTTAATTTTAAAAAATATTCAAAAACATTTTGTATCCGGACCGGCCAAAAAAACGCATATTTAAAAAATAAAACATTTCAATCTAAATTCCTAAGACTGATAACAGACTCCCCTCCTTAGGTGTCAAACGATACGTTACATACATACTTACGTATTCCGACAGTTATGACCGATATTCATAAAATTAACAGACATTTTAATGAAAATTAGGTGGATATTCAGGTACAAAACATGGCAATAGTGCAAAATCCTGACATAACTCAACGAAGGCTGAAAAGAAGGTGGATGAGGGATCTCCTAATCTAATCCCTAATTATTTAGTATCACGCCTACAGATTGTACCACTGGGTGCTGACCCCCTCATGCCTGATCATGTCTGTTGTTTTAATGTAACTTTACACTCACTAGTTGTAAACAGATATGTACAGTTATGAATAGAAATATTATTTTAAAGAAAAAAAATTGTACAGATGATAGATTAATTGAATTTTATTAATAATGAATAAAAATGTTAAACCAAATAACCTAAAGAGAAAAATAAAGTAAATATATATTTTGCATTTATTTATTTAAACTTAAAATAAGTACTTAGTAAATTTTATGTGTTAAGAACATAGCGTCGTCGAAAAAGTAGAGAAACTATCCATTGATGATACTCCAGTGATGATTTGATCCAGTTCTATAAAGGAAGGTTCCGTGGCCATCTTCTTTTCTGACGACTCGAAGGATTATTGGGGAAGAATGGTTATGATACAGATGTATTATGAAGAGATAGGTATCTGGTCACTTTAACTTACCCATGTAAACATATGTACCCCTTCGTCGGACTTTTTGTTCACAAATATCTATATAATAATATGTGAAATGTATATATATATATATATATATATATATATATATATATATATATATATATATATATATATATATATATATATATATCATAAGGAAAGATTTTATTCAGTTGAGGAACACCATGATGGTATAAAAGGATCAATGCATTCAGGAATGATGAATTATTTGCCACTTCTGTTGGAATTTTTTTATTTGAAAAATAGTTTCAAATGTCAAACATTCATTATCTGTTCTAAAAACATACAATAAATATACCTATATTAAATTTAAAAAAAGTAAGACATGTCTGATTTCTTATTTTAAATTTTTAAACCAATATAAGTATGTAAGCTGCGTAATAAAAGGCTAATGTTCTTAGAACTGAAGATCAATGTTTGACATTCGAAACGTGTCTTAAAAAAAAAAAAATCCAATGGAAGTGAGAAATTCATCAATCCTAAACATTTTTATTGTTTAATTTATTTATTATTTTTGTTAACTCTTTATTGATATTTACAACCTTAAAATATGACAATGAATTGTCAATAACATGTAAAAACAAGTCAATAGTAGGACTTCAATAGTTCTACATTAGAAGGTCTCTCGGACATCTTTTCAGACGCCTTGAAGGATTATCGGGTATTGAGTGTAGAGCTAGTTGTGAAACTAATGGATTCGAGAGAAAATGGAGTTTACTATGAAAGGATAGGTATATGTTTTGGGACAAATTAGCAGCATGTGGTACATTTAGATTATTATGAATTAGTTTATTTATGAAATAATAAGGAGCATTGAAGAAATAATGAAGGATTTTGGATTCTAAGGATTGGATAAGATAAGAGTTAAAATTTAAATTTAAAACTAATAAAAAAAAATCTAATAAATGTGAAAAATTATGAATCTTATGACATGGATACGTGAGAAAGTTAAATACAAAATATATATGTTTTTTTGTTTTTTTTTTTAGGGGAGCTCTGCTTAGTGCCGTCATTTTTTGTTTATAATGAATCTCTGAAACACCCATCGCGTTGAAGTCTCTAAAAGGAAGCATTTTATTTTTTTTTTTTTCCTTCTTGGGTCCACCGCGGAGTTCCCGGAACATTAGCTCCCTGCCACTTGTACCCTTTGTTATGTAGCACATCAGGTCCACTTCCTGTGACAGGAGGTTGGTCAGGAAAATAAATCTGCGGGGGCCCTCAGAGGTACCTGGTACCGCCGCGGCTGAAGGGACTCTCTGATAGGGATCGGTGCATCAACGCCAGGGGGTTCTCGGAAGGGTACGGATAATGGGTTTTTTTGTACCGCCTGGGAACCCGGGTACGTCTTGTTTAAGGGCCCCGGGTTATCTGCCTCCGAGGAGGAAAAAAATGGAAGGGTCTGCCTCAGCCCCGCTTTCTCATCTCCTCTAATAAGCGGCGATTCACCGGCGATGGGAAAACTAATATTTACCCTCTGCGTTCCCACATCCGAGGGAAAGACCTGTATTGTTGAAAAACAGAGAAATCGTAAGTCAATAGTTGCCTATGTTATCCTCCCATCTACGGCTATCCCTCAGTTTCTAATTCTCTAGTTCACTTCTCTCTTCACTTTAACAATCTCTATTGATCGAGTTGTGCTCTTAGGCTCCACCGAATACAAGCCTTACAATATAAAAACTGCGTTATATTTGTTTGTTTTCTTTGTGGCTTAACGACCTCATGTACCCCAACTAGGGCAGGAAGGACAGGTTATCCTACAGGTTGCCAACCTAAACTAGCCAGGGTGTGAAAGTCAAGATTCAATCATCGCCATGAAATAAATTTTAGCCAGCCCAGGTAGGACTTAAACCTACGACCTTCGAGTGCATTACGTTATATCCTCACTGTTTGTTATGAAATATTATAGTTTTTTATGGTATTGATTAACAAATCCAAAATGATCTTTATTACCTATGCGTACTTGTTTTGATGCCAGCCTTGGTTGCATTGTACCATAAGCTTCATAATGAATTAACCCCGCTAGTCCCAGATTGTATATTGCTTGTATATTTCAAACTTGAGATACCGTAAATAGGAATTACATTGAATATGAAGGGCTATATCAGACAACCACACTTTTTAAACGCAATTCCTTTTGGCGGGCTTAATTTTCAACGAAATTAAGAGAAATTTTCAACGATTAAGAGAACATTTTAGCCGCGAAGTGTTTACGTATCAGTTAACAGTGTTAACTGTGTATGAATAAACGCTACCAAACCTCATATGTCTGCGTGTGTCCTAACCAACTAGCCTGGCATATGCGACTGAAGGATTGTTTCATTGATTATTAATCTGATTAGCAACATCTTTTTTGTTTCAAGTTTATAACTCATTTCTTTAATTTTATATCTTTAATTAGGTAAAAAAAACTGCAACTTATATAGGAGTTACTTTAAACAAAGTTGTTGATACCAGGTAGAAGAAGACCGGACTAGTTTTAAACGATGAATTTTTTTCTGTGATTTTCAATGTTAGTTGTAGAAATAAAATCCACACATGTCAAAATATATGTCTACAAGCAGCGGAATATCCGACTTCGTCGTAAACAATATTAATAAAAGTTGACATTTCAGGCACGACGAAGAACAATACCCAGCGGTTATTCCTTGGCATTAATTTCCGTAAGGAAAGTTAAGTAAGCAGATCTCTCGTCCTTATTTTCAGGCATGTAGGTGATGGCCATAGCTTCTATTAGCTTACTTCTGTGCCTTTGTAAATTTTGATAGAATCGTTTTTAGTTATTCTGTATGTATTCTCTTCTATTAGTATACGTAAGACAGTTGGTAAAGTTGTGTTGGCAACTTAACAAGGAGCTTATGTGATAAGTCTAAGAATAAACTGTAAAGTTGAATCTAAAATAAAAAATATAGTCAATTAAGGCCATCTTTTCATTTCAATCAACCTATTTTTAAGAGTAGACATATTAATGAATAGAATGGCGCTTTCTGCCGGCTAATCGCCGATTAAAAAAAGGGTGTGGTTGTGTCATGGACACGGCCGTGTGTTGTACGTGAATACGTTTATGTAACGGGTTATTTTTATTTATGTATTTAGGATGAAAGCAAGGAAACAAATAATTATTGTGTTACAATGTAACTTTATTAATTATAGGTCTGTCATACGAAAAGTACGACACCAATAGCTTATAAGATACATCGAGATTTCTGATTACGGTAAATCAATACAGGTATTATCTTACGTTGTTGGAGATGTTTCAATATAAGACAAATTGAACTCGCTGAACATGAAGTCAGGCAATGAGTGGTTTTGTGAGATATCAACATTAAAGTCTTCAACTGTCCAACAACTGGTATAGTAAGATCAGGCTCGTAATCGGTTATAATTTTAACGATGTTTTTGGAATACTTTAACGATAGTAAAATGAAATAGTTTAATTTCAGCTAACGTTGTGCCCGGATCGATATACACACACCCCAGTACGAATTGGAACATGCCATTGACCTTCACGTTCACTAGACATACATCAACAGGTTTTGCATCTTTCATTTCCAAATCAATTTCATAAGTATCAATGTTTCCTCTATTACAATCAGTGAAGCAATTGATGTTGCGATATATAGACTTGATAATGATGATACCGCTACAGATGATATAGTTGCAATTTGTCTGTCTTAGCGGTATTACAATGTAATCTCAGTTCAAAGCTTGGGATATTCACTGGCATGAAATTTTCCCTCCAAGTTTCGCTGATTGCCAAATAATCAGATCGGTTAATGATTGTATCGGCGACTAAGCTTTATGCTTTAATGGCGAAAATAAGTATAAAGCAATAATGATCAGGAACTTTTACGTTCCCGGGACTGCTTGACTCGTTCCTATGGTGTTTTATTATTACTATTCGATTGTTCTTGAGAAGCCCTTTCCAACCGTTCTTTGTATTTTGTTTTGGCTTTTAGGCGCGTATAGGCCGACTTTAGAATAGAATAGAATAGAAAGAAAACTTTATTCTGGGACAAAGTCCCTTAAGAATAACATTAAATAATACAAAGTAAGATCATAACTGGCCGAGAGGCTGTTAAAAATAAAATAGCATAGGTAAATTTAAATACAAATATGTATGAAAAAAAAAAATACAGAGAAAAACTAGAAAAAGAAAAAACTATTAATAAAAAGAGAGTGAAAAAATATACATACAAAATAGAGGTTAATATTGTAAACAAAATTGAAGAAGAGAAAACAAACAAACAGAAACTTAAAGAAAAATAAAAGACAGAAAATCAAAAATTATCATTACAAGAAATCAAAACATTATCATAGTCAAACTATAATTTTTGCTAATGTTTCATGTCTGAAGGTTTTATTAATTAAATTAGACGATTACATAAATAGTACATCCATCCTTATAATTGGAGAGCGTCGGGTTGGAGGGAAAGAAGATGGTGAAAGAGTAGTGTTTTGAATGTTCCAAGGGAAGAAGCATTGTGGATATAGAGGGGGAGGGAATTCCAAAGAGTAGAGGATCGGACAAGGAAGGAACGTTGGAATGCAGTACTTCTGTGGGATGAAGTATAGAGATCGGAAAGACGAGATCTTGTATGCAGTGATTTGATAGCAGACTTGAATTTCAGGTTACTGTAAATAAAGGGAGGGTGACGGGTGTTGATAACTTGGAATAGGTAGGTGCCTAGGAAGTATTTTCTGCGGAAGGAGGAGAAAAGCCAATTTAACTCAGTGTAGAGATGCGAAACATGGGAACGTCTCGAAGTTCCGAAGACAAACCTAATGAAGCAATTCATGATGCGTTTTAATCTGTCTTCAAGAACCGTCGAGAGCCCGCCATATATCACGCAACCATAGTCAAATTGGGGGAAGATAAGGGAGGATACTAGAAGTTTGCGTGTGGGTAGGGGAAGGAGGTGACGGGAGCGGTGAAATAGTTTTAGGATACCGATTGACCTTCGGGAGATTTGTGCAATATGGGATTTCCAGGAGAGGGTTTGATCAATAGTTAGGCCTAAATTTTTAACAGAGGAATGGAAAGTTATTGGATGACCATTGAGGAATAATGTGGGAAAGTTGGCATTTGAATGGAGAAGGGAATGTGATCCTATGGCAATTGCTTGAGTTTTAGCTGCGTTTAACGTTAATTTGTTCAGATTTGCCTAGGCACAGATTTCGTCTAGGTCTTCCTGAATTTTGGCAAACGCAGCAAACATTTCGGATGGAGGAAAGAAGAAGTAAATTTGAAAGTCATCGGCATAAAGATGGTGGGAACAATGGTGAATTGAATGGGGAAGATCATTGATGTAGGAATTAAACAGTAGAGGGGAAATGCTCGAACCTTGAGCTACTCCTGACTGTAGAGTGAGGATAGCCCCTGGTTAGGAGTGGCAACTGCTTGGGTGCGATGGGAAAGGAAATATTTCAGTCAGGATGTCAGTGATAATTTTAATCAGGGCAGATTGTGTTGAGAAGCCGGGACGGAAACCAGATTGGAAAGAATCAAGTAACTTCTAGGAAATTGGAAATTTGGGATTGCACCAATCTTTCTAGGGGCTTAGAAAGGTTGGAAAGTATGGATATAGGGCGGAAGTCCTTTGGGGATATAGGGTTTGGGTTCTTGTTGATGGGATGAATTAAGGCCTTTTTCCAGGAAGTGGGAAATACAGAGTTTTAGAGAGAAAAATTATATATGAAGAGGAGAACCGGAAGGATTTCAGGAAGGTATAATTTCAATAATTTAACAGGAATGCCGTCTAAACCAGATGAGTTGGATTGAGACTTCATAATAGAGGTAATTAGATCGGAGGGAGTGATATAAGAAAAGTAAAAATTATTGTCGTTAAATGCTGGCGGAGGTAAGGGCTGGGAGGGTCGAGAAGGAGCAGATGAAGTGGAAGAAACGAAATAGGAGTTTAACTCATCCGGAGTGACAGGAAAGACTCCCGAGGGAGAGGAACTAGGAGGATCACACGAAGAAAGTTTGCGGAGGAGCAGCCATTTAGATTAAGGATCGGGTGCAGATGAAAGGGCTTCGTGGAAGAAATTGGATTTAGTTCGCCGGATCGTGCATTCTAAGAAATTTAAACGCTTGATAGTCATCTTCGAGCCTGGTGCGTCTGAAGCGTCTTTGGGCAGCCTCGCGTCTTCTTTGTAAACCTTTAATATCTTGGTTCATCCAAGGAGCAGGGCGACGCCGGCGAAATGTTGAGGTTTTAAGAGGAGCATGGGTATCAAGGATGGATAGGAGATTGGTGGTGAGTAATTCAACCATGGTATCAATTGAAGAGCAGCTCCATGACGAATGATGGAGTAGTTAGGGAGAGAAACCGAGGAAGAAGGAATGTGGGGTTTAAGCCAGGTTTCAGAGACTGCAATGATGTGGTAAAAATTTTGGGTGAAAAATTCTAGGAACTCATCGTAATGGGCTTGTAGGGATTGTGAGTTTATGTGACAGGCGGTTAGGATGTTAGTGATATTGGGAAGTATAGGACAGTGAATAAAAGGATGACGCTATGATGAATGAAATTAGGTTGTAGATGCCGTGAGAAAGAATAGCATATTAATAATAGGAGGTTAACTAAATATGATAATGTAGAAAAGATGTATAAATACCTAAATGCATATAATATAAAATTAAAATATGAGTGGTGATTAGCAGATGAATAATTATAATAGAAAATTAGGAAATTATAGATATGTAAATGAGTGATAAATGAAAGTAAACAAATAATAATAATAAACATTAAACAATTGAGAATGAAAGAATAGTTATACTGCTGGGCAAAAAAATGAAAGATTTCTTCAAAATGGGACATGACATAAAAGAAACAAATAGAAACAAAAAACACTTTTAATTCAATGACAAAAAGCAAAAAAGACTGTGGAGGCACGGGTAGGTGATGAGTACCGAGAGGTCAGCCGAAGACATCCAGGTCCAGAGGCTGGTCTATGTAGATCACGGGCTGGTCATCATCCTTCCGGCAGCGAACTCTTCCTCCCGCGAACCACACGTACTTCAGTTTGCCGGCTGATCTCTTCTGTCGGGCGAGCCAGTACAGATGCCTGTTGGTCGGGGTCATCTCCTCGCTAAGATATATCCGGTGAGAGTCATTCTCCTGCCAGCCTATATCGCACGTAGAGAAGTTCCTCTTGACTTTTCTCTTCTGTACTAATTCGTCCCTTATAGTTTGCCGAACGTAGCGCGCTATCACGGGCGGAGGTCGCGGGTCATCTTTTCTGGCCCTTCGGCGTTCTACCAGGTCAAAGTCTTCGGCACTGAGCTTAACGCCGAGACTGGCACCCACACATGTCACCAGGGCTGCGGGGGTCTCCCCCGGGCGTACAGGGATGCCGCGAATTTCCAATGATCTATTTAATAGACCCTGTTCTGCTTTATTTAATCTTACCTCCATCTGGCCTACTTTAGCTTTTAAAGTTTTATTTTCATTGATTAGGTCTTCTATGAATTTATTTTGACCCTCAAGGTGGTTCTCAATTTTAGTAAGTCTTTCACTTAGCTCGAAGTTGAGGTCCCCGCATTTGTCTAGTGAATTTTTTATAATCTTTATTTCCTCTCCCAGTCGGTTAACAGCCGCGAGAATTTCAGTTCCCGATGGCTCAGGAGATTTTTCATGGCTTTGACTGTTCTTTTTGGATATATCACAGTTGTGACATATCCATGGTTTGTTAGCTTTCTTTATTGCCTCTAATTTCTTCTCCTGAAGATCTAAACACCGGGCGTGAAATAATATTTTACATTTATAACATGAAATATTATTCTTATCATCTCTGGAAATATTTTGATTACATTTTAGGCACTGAACCATTTTGTATATTGTTAAAATACTCGTAAATGCCGGTAGGAGATGTTTATTTACTACGTAGGTAGTAAACAGGAGTTAATGCCCTGAGGATTACACTTCTGATAGGCTGTGTGACCTTAAAATTTTTCATAATTGATTTAAAGTTATCAATGAATCTTTCACTGTTTCACTGAACTGATTATACTGTTTAAATAAATTAAAACGGAAACGAACAAAAAAAAAAAACTGAGAAAATTAACGAAAGAAAAGTGCTAAATAGACGATGAATAACAAAGCTGCTCACTGCTTGCCGTATCTGGCCAGACTGACTTTATATATTTTTGATAATATATTTTTATTGTAACATCTTATTATATTTACTGGTTCTACTTTAAACTAATGTTTTATATACAATCGATAAATTTTGACGACAGCAGACGATTAAAACTTCAGCGAACATTGTAGCTTCTCCGAGTCAAAAGTTATACTAATTGCAAATCTCGATATGCAGCAAAATAACCTAAATTTTGGATATTAAGTTTTTTGGATTGCCCCGTATGGTTGCAAATTTAAAGTCGTATTCACGTCAAACGCAATCAATTAGTCGGCCTACCTCTACCATTTCACAATAGATTTATTTTTCGATAATTTGACTTCAATTTCAATGTCTTTCACATTATTGTTTCCCTCTTCAATACCTTAGCACATGTGGAATATAGATTACAATGTAACTACAGAACTAATTAAGTAACACTGTAGCAAGCTCCGTGACTGAAGGCATTAACCGTTCGTGCTGGAGCGGCGCGCTGAGCGGGAGCCAACGTGTCGTGAACACACTCGGTTCGATGCGCTCACCTCCTTAATGGTCCATTACTTTAACTGCTATACTGCTATACTGCTAGGGATATCCTTCGCCCTAGTTAGCCGGTCGTAAAAATAAATTAAAAATGTATTAGTAACTGTAATAATATTTAATACTACGTAGTAGTTTCACCTCCCTAATTTACTTGAGTTAGCACTTACAGCTTAATATTGAATTGTCTAGCGATTAATGCAGGTTTGTGGTTTTACAATCTTAAACATAAAATAAACTAACTAAAACATTTTTTAATAATCAGAATTTTCTCCATTACTGTCAATATATTTTTGCTAACAAGTTAATATTGGGATGGTGCAAAAATAATTCTGGCTTTTATATGTGACAAAAACATTTATTATAATTCTGTGTGGTTTACAATGTTCTTACAACATTCTTCGCAATATCCCTAGTTGTTTTTGCAGTTTTCTACCAAAGCACTTAGTTGGTCGTGATCAACAACAGAAGACCTACCGTGGCTTTCCTTTCCTTTTAGACCAAAATCTTTAAAAGGAAATTTTTGGTACCTTCGCATCACTTTAAATTAGGAAGGAGTGGGAAAAATGCTAGAGAATCTGAGAATTCCTGATGCGGGAAAAATGGCGAAATAAAAAAAAAGTGTAATAATTTCAACTTGTCATTATGTCTTCTTCAGATCTCATAAATTATTAAGTTTTTTATAGCCGAACTTTAAAAAAAAAAAATGTATTGTAATCGTTAGCAATCTTTCACTCTGGAATATCTGATTTATATTGAAAGCTCATTTCCTAGTTTTTAAAAAGGTACAAACTCTATAAGAATTGGGAGACCCCACTACCTGTAAATCAAATAAGCGTGGCAGTCGAACGTACTGATGGAATGATTCAGAAGGAATTTCTTAATATTAATGGCAAGCGACATCAGGACAATGATTCAAATGAGTAAATATTTTATGAATCATTTTTCAAAATGATTGCTGATGAAAAAATAGTGCTTTATAAATAATAAAACTTGGAATTTGGACAGGTACTTATGACTCCATATATAAAAAAAATAGAAAGGGTACAAAACCTATGCATGAGATTAATAAACGACTACCCCAGGTGTACAATTATTTTTTCTTTTCTTATTTTGTAGATTTTTATTATTTTTATACATGTTAAACATGTATTAATATTAAATATGTTACGATTGTAAACTGTTAAATGTCATTTGGATAAAACTAGACAAGAGGATTATCTTTGTTTACTTGGTAAGCACTTGCCTAAACAAAATGAATAATCAAAACCTGCATAATTTTAGCTCCAACCCAATATCTTTTCTAAGCCCTGTGAGAAGCATTTTGGGTTTTCAGTATTAACGAATAATTAGTTAGGATATAATTATTCTAAGAACACATTTTCTATCTAATTTTGATTGTGAGATATTTAATCACTTAAGAAATTTTATTCGTTTGGCGAGAGGTCTGGAGAGTAGGATGAGATAGGCAAAGTATCAAAATCAAGCTCAAACAATTTTTTGAAATCATTCTTTAGACTTTGGTGGTCAGTTGATGCTTAGGGTACCCAAGTTTCCAGATTTGTTATTTTTCTTATTACCTCGAGATGGTCAATGAGGTCGAGAACTGAGAGGATCTCTGCAAGTACTAGTACAGTTTTTCTGTTTTCTGACATTTTGTGGAAGAACAACTATTTACAATACATATTAATTCGTGTTCCTGGATTTGTGAAAAATTAGGAGTTTCACCTTTTAATAAGGGTTTTTAAAAATGTTGATAGGGAAACTGCAATCTTCGAAGTATGAAGGTTCGTAGCATGACTTCTTCCCTGGATGAGGAAATTCTACTAGCTTAGGTGGTTGGAAATACCGGAATGGTTGGAATGGTGCTGAAGGGAACTGAAAAACATATACGGTCACAAAAAAAAAAAAAAAAAAAAAAAAAAAAAAAATCATGAAAGACTTATTTGTCGTTACGAAATTATAATGGAGCTTAATTATGAGTCTATGCCTAAAGCGGCCCACAGTGGGACGAAACGTTATTTTTTCTTGACATCGCAATTTGAGCCTCTAAAAATTTTTACATCGACTTCAAATTTCATATGGGTATGTTATCAAGGGTGTAGAATTCGAATCTGAAGTCTGTTTTTGCCTATCATTTCAAGATTTTGCTCTGTAAACCAATAGTGTGTCCAAAAAATCCATTTTTCGTTTGTTCGTGTTTCGATCCGAGGGATATTATTTTATATGATTTTTGGTGTGCCCTATCGAATTTAAGAAATCTGCAAATCAATCAGTTTACCCTTTTGTGAGTTATAGGTGTTGCATGCCTTTTTCGTCGATCGGACTTTTTAAATATTTAAGAAATCAAGGTTTGTCGACATTTAAACGAAAAAAAAATTACAATAATATTATTCTAAAAAATATAAAAATAAAAATATTTTATGTATTATTATAAAAATAGTGTGTATAAATATGTATTTAAATATGCGTTGTGTCGAGAAATATATGCATGAGAACGCGTAGAAATATATGCACCTATTGCAGGGCGCCTATTACCATTACTGCAATGTGGAAAAACCTAAGAAAAGAAAATAAGTAAGACTAAACATTTTGAAATTAACAAAATACAATTCTAAACTAAAAATTACAAATATTGTTTTGTTTTCCATAACTGCGAAAGGTACAAATAAAAATAAAGGTTGATGGTTTAATTAGATCGAATTACAACATTAGAAGTATATAAACTATGCCTAACCACGGGTTAATTCGGCCATATTCGGAAAATAATGGAACGTATTTATTTCATTAAATACCTAAGGTAAAAGTCTATGAAGTTCATTTTTTGGACAAATTTGGACGTTTTCTTCAACAGGCAATAATGTACTCGAAACATCCTGAAAGTTACTCCACATGTAATTGTTTTATAAAATCCTAATTCTTTCTAATGATAAAACCATCACTACTATTCTTTTTTTAGTTTGAATAGACTATTACGAAATAGAAAGTAATTTTTTATTTGAGATTATGAGGTATAATTATCAGTAAAATTTAAAAAGTTACAGGAACAATCATAATCACAAAATACGATTTCGTGTATTTTTATGTCAATTTTCATTACCTATTTATTTTATTACCTTTCATTAACAGCATTTTCACTACGTATTTCTGAAAAATTTCCACATTTTCTTATTCCTAAGATGTTAGAAGATGGTGTAAAGTGATCGGAGATTGCAATAAAATAGTTTCATTTCAAGTTTCAAATTTGGGCCATTCGTCCCACTGTGCAGCCTTCTCTCCAGCCCTCTAGTCTACCAACTACCATTTTTTAAGGACTTGGATTACTTTTTAAGCGATGTAAATATATTGATCAAAAGTTAAAAAAAACAGAAATGGCTAATTATAAGGATCCACAATCATATTCAGAGAGGCCAACTGATTGGACATAACACTGAGAATAATGAATCTTATTTCGATTAGTAAAACCGTTTTATAATAATTTATCTTATAGTTTTATATTAAAAACATAAACTTACATTACTTTCGATAATTCAGTATTATGTTTTGTTTTTTGTTCAAATATATACACAAGGCTAAAAAGAAACTGGAAAAAAATCAAACCACGCCCATTCTTTGAAACCCTTCTACCCTTAGCCGATATACATCAGGTCTAAGGCCTTGCTGTGAGGAAAAAAAAATTCCTTCAACATTAGTGATAAGCTTTTGGTTAAATATTATATACGGATATAGTTGTATATTTATTATTATTATTATTATTATTATTATTTATATTTATTGAATAATTAATTAAAATTCAGTATATTTTTTAAAAAACCCAAGCTCTGCTAAATAAAGGTGGTTTAGTGCATTTAATTTAAACTTTTTTTGTGCTTTACTCAATATATTTGAACAGTTGGTATTTCGGTTTGGTTTCGATGCTTCTTCAAAGCCCACCGTTGTTTTTTCTTCGACTTAAACGTGTTGCTTTCCCTCCAGCCGACTCTGGTTCTCTCTCCAGCCTTTATATTCCAGACACGCTGGACTACGCTGTTTGGTTAGGAAGGAATAAGTGATGGAGAACTTTGTAGGCCACGTTCCTAGCCCGTATGTGATCCTAAGGACATATAAACCTCTAAAAACTTTCTTCTTTTTTTGTGGTGGATGAATGTAAAACGAGGATAGTTTCCATTTTATTTTCTAATTTACTTTGTATTCTGTTTTGCTTTAGTTGGTCATTTTCTAGGAGCAATACAGTAAAAGTCCGGGACTGACGCATCATTTATACTTAAACCTTTCTGTTAGTGATTCAGTTTATGTTCTTCATCATGTTTTATATATATATATATATATATATATATATTATTCTGATAGTCCATAGTTGTAAGAAATTGACTTTCCTGTTTGTTGGAAAATTTTCAAACATTTATGTTTGAAGTTATATTTTAGTTTGATTGCATATTTTTGTTGTTATTATCGTTATAATAGCTTCTTTGAAGAACCAAAAAATAAACCAGTTACCAAAAAAATAGAATAAATTGATATCGATAATATGGTAGCGATAAATCTAATAATTATCGAAATGAAGACGGAAGCGGCTTGTGAATATAAAAATACAATTTCTAGGGACAGAACTTATTAATCCTCTGAACAAACAAAAATACTAGTAGACCTATTTAGCATTTCACTACTTCGAAATTACTAAGATCACTACGCATGATTTTTCCAATTTAATTTCAATTAAAGACATTAGTTACAAAATTTGATATACATTAGAGTACTACTGCACATCAGGCCGCCCCGCGATGCACCGACCAGTTTGATTCTCACGCTTCACATCGAGTTTACATTTATCGATAGCACTTTCCTATAAAACCACATGAAAACTTACAGTTTTATCTTGGACTTTGTTGTTTAGTTCGTTATACTGTTATTTAAGTCTTCTTAAATGTAAATGAGTGAAACAGATGTTAACAAAATGCGTTTCCTAATGGATTTTGTGTTTTATATATCCATGTTTTCTTATTTCCTCTTCCCTAATGTTCCAAAAGTTAACAAGATAAATTTTTAATGGATTTCGTGTTATATATATTTTTTATTTGGTATATGAACTTATGTGAGAAATTTTCAGTACATATTTTGTAAATAAATTCTTCGTCGTATATATTACTTATTGTCCTAAAGTAAGACCAGGAGGAAGCGCGGATAATAAAGGATTTTTCAAAGAATGCAGTTCGATGCGCAGGAGTGTAGAGGTTGATGGGTTGGGTTTCAGTATTTAAGAGGTGGTTGGAGGAGCGCAGGGTAAGGAGGTCATGAATATAGGAGGGTTTTTTTGGTCCTCCCTTTGGATTAAGTGAGGCGAGGTAGCTCAGTGGTTAAGACACTTGACTTGCTCCCGGGCCCGAGTTCGAGTCCGATTGAGGGCAGAAAATTTATTTCAGCCGTGGATCGAATTCGAGGTTGGGAGATCCTCCTGGGGCACACCCAGCCTCTTAATAAGTGGGTACCCTTAATTGGGGAAAAAAGCCTGAAAAAAAAGCGTGAATTCTGGCCAAATCACCTTTCACCGTTGGTTTAGAAACAGTACAGCATACCTAAGTACTGAACCCGAGACCCTTCATGGGTTGTAAGTGGTACAGGTTTTTTTTTTTTTGGTCCTCAAGGATTGAAATATGAGTGCCCCTAGGAAGTACTGACGTCGGAAACTGGGGTAGAGCCACCTAATTTCAGAATACCTGTGAGATATGTGAGAACGTATGGAGATCCCAAAAATAAATCTAATACAGCAGTTTCATATGTATTTATAATTCTCTATTTCCACTTTCCTAAGGTGAAAAAGTTTTTCAGAAGTTAACATTACTTGTGATATAGCATTATATGGAATCTGATTTTAGTATAATATTAATTCAACATTGATTTAGTGTTTCATATTTTCTTATTTCTCATTTTAATATCAGAAGGTATAACGGATATTAATTGTTCGCGCCAGTCGGCGCTTTTGTGAAGGGGGGAAAGGAGAAAGATCTAGTATATCGTTTATATGGACGCACCCTATGAATTTCCGGTGCAACTAGCCCCTATCTGCCTTAATCCCTACTAGAATATTCCTCTTTCTTGTATCATCTGTGCTCCAGTACGCACCTATTAAATTGCCCAAGACCTCATGATCTTCCATCGCTTTTTTGACCAAGGCGAAATTGCCTTCCAGGACCCTATTCCTCTTTAAAAAGTGATCTTATTTCCTGTGACGTTCATTAAAGATTTAGTTCTTCCCCTAATGAGTGGTGACATAAGAGGAGGAGAGCCTAGACAAATATTGCAGCTTAGGAGAAGCATTTGCCAGACCGTAAGGATTCCGGGGGCCCCCGGACAGACCGTCGGCGGCAGTAATAAGGTAAGAAGTTTCTTATGTACTATTTGTTTATGCTACCTTCTAAATAAAATCTCCCCACAGGTGCAAAACCTCGTTTTCATATTTTCCCATACAGTCCATTTTCTGGAGGCCGAGGCGGGTTTTTCGTTTCGGACATTATCATTTTTTTACTATACATTAATAATAGTTGGAAGATGGATTTAGAGTTTGTTGCGTAAATGAAGAGGCATAACCTTTCTTCACCAATAGTTTATATATATATATATATATATATATATATATATATATATATATATATATATATATATATATAAAACCATTAATTTATTTATCCTCATAATATAATAAACAGTAATTTAAATAACCAAATACCTTAAACTATACAATACATAAAGGGGAGAAAGAAAGAAAAAAATATAAATATATTTGAGGTTGCAATACCTGTTGATGATAAAATCCACAAAACCATATCAACGAAAATATGCAGGTACCAAGAGCTGGCTGGTGAGTTGAAGGATAGTAATAATATCATGTAATGGCCTTATACCTCAAACGACGGTGCAATCCTTCAAAGATGGAGAAATTTCAATGAAAAAATTAGAGGATGCACAAATGGCAGTCCTACTTGACACATCAATAATAAGAAAAACACTCAATATATAAACGTTTGGTTGGTACCAAACCTCCAAACGTTTACATCACCACTCAGTGTGTTCTAATAAAATAATAATAATAATAAAATAACAATAACAATAATAATATTTTTTTTAAAAATAAGTAAAAACAATTAATTAAATTATATCTTAAAAATACATTCATACAAGCCAGGTCCCGGAAGGAGAGATCCAGGCGCTTCTCTTTCAGCTGCGTCACTAGTGTAGATAATACCAATGGAGGCTGAGTGTGAGCGCTATTCTTCATAGTCACTCAGAGCATGAGTAGAGAAGCTGGCCATTACCAGGACCCCCTCCAATAGTAGTGACTAAAACATCGAAATAAATCAGAACAAGTTTAGAATCGATAAAAGGTATGTGTGGTGATTGAAGGGGCTGGAACGCCGCTTGAATAGTAGTACCTACGTCAAGATATATATATATATTTTTTAATTCAGTAGTACCAATTAAACAGGAAGCAACCCTCCTCCTTCTCAGTACAATGTATTAAATTGTTATTTATTTTGTTTAAAAAAACAAAATTTATTATTTAAAGTTAATTATAGACTGGAACATCGACCCCCCCCCCATAGAGAAGGGACTGACGGACATGAAGATAGGAGAGGAAGAGGAACCTGGGGCCAGACAGGATTTGAATGGAAGTCGTGGCCATTGTGAAGGAGGAGCGCATTGACGGCTTGATGATGGCTTCTGATATCTCGCCTCTGCTGCCCTCCAAGGCTCTATAAATAGAACCGCCTCTATTTGCCTTCCACAATAATATACAATAGCGGTATTTTTAATAGTCGTAATTAAGTTACAATCAACTCCATAAAACCTATAATGTAGGCTTCGCCTGCTAAATAGAGCAGCTTGGAGGTTATAATATAAATTTGAAAGCGTAGTTATTAATCTATGCATTCACCAATGGTCTCAATATTTTTTTGTCAAAGCATCACTAGTTTTTTATTTTTTTTCAACAGAATTTTAAATCTTCATTATTAACAAATTAAAAAAAAACAGGTCTGCATAGTAAATCTGTTACCCAGAGTTTCATAACCAAGCCTCAACAATTTCATAACATCCAAGCCTTTTTTTTTTTTTTTTTTTTTTTTCGATGAGGGAGGAGATGCCGTTTAATGCATGAGGTATGCATGAGGAAGTTTCATGCTTTTGAACCTTCCCAATTGCCAAAAGGTATAAAAATGGGCACTGGTATGGTAAGCATATGGGCACTCCTCCGTACTGGTCAAGGGATTATTGATTGAATACAGAGTGGCGAGGACTCTCTATGGTCCTTTGCTAATATAAGATAGCAGTGAGCAGTTGGAACCATTCTTTCCACTAGTTTGGATGCAGCTTGAGTTATTGAGCATATTCGTGTTCATTCTGGACTGTAAACTTTTGAGAGACATGTGAGATCGTTTTCGTTTCACGTTCTTATATTTATTTAAGAATAATTTCACAATGCTATCTGGAATGCGTAAAAACATAAGATACTTTTTGAAGTATACCTATATGTAAATATAACTCTTGCTAGAGATTACAACTTGCATCTTTTGTGATCGAAAGTTCTCTGAAGACACACGGGGAGAACTGTGGGTAAAATGTTCCCACATGTGGGAGTTTAGGTCGTCCCGGAGCTGAAAAAGCCAGTTATGATTGCGATTTCCGTAAATATTCTTTTTTCCTGGAATAAATAAACTTTCTACCGTTTCGAATTATTTTATCCTGTTTTAAACTATTTTTGGTGACTTTTTTGAAGAAACTCGTTATAGTTGTTAATGAAAGACAAAAATCTAGAATTTTTCAAGTAAAAGTAGCTTTAAATAAAAAACAAAAGAGGGTGTCAATATTTACACCTTTTCCTCTACTGTTTTCCTTATATATCGATTCAATAACAATGCGTCAGTTTCGTTGGCAACCGAGAACAAGGACTAAACAGCGGAGAGGACCGAGGCATGTATGGAATGTATTAGGTCTGGTCTGGGTTTTACATTTCGTTGAGGTTCAGTGTAGACAGAGATTATTGTTGGTTTCGATATCGAACCATCGGGTTAGCTAAGTATTATAATCATTGCATAATCAGTATTATTTCCTTCAACTGTGAACTAGATCTTAAGTCGTAGTTCCATAATCTTATATCATTCTCACATTCTCTTCCGCCTAACCTCGACTAAAAGTCAAATAGGATATTGATAATCGGTAAAAGGGCTCATTACAGGGGCCGACGGGTAATAAATGGTGGAGCATTAAGATAAACATCTTGCGGCTAGTTCTAATTTTAGTATATAAATCAATGCTAACCAGTGAGCAGTAATTATAGCTTCCTTTGCCACTAGGGTAAGTCTCATGCAATGGTAGCGATCAAGGACTTGCCAAGTTATATATCAAAGCTACTTTAATAACCTACATATTAAGTAGTAAACAAATTTATTTACTTGATGTGAAGTAAATAATTTTTGGCTGTTTACAAAAATACTTTCATATATAAAAAATAGCGAGGAGTATTATAAAAACTACAACATTAGAGAGGGAAATAATCTTTGGTAGAATATATGAGGAGGTAACTTTCAAAACGTGTTTTATCACAAAAAATATTTTTTGAGTTTTTGGTATCACTAGATTTGTTTTTCACAACCCTACAATATGTGATGAGTATTAGCCATCAAAACAAGGTTTGTCCCATCCAAAATTAGTAAACAAAATCAGGGTTTTAAGCAAAGATTGTTTTGCTCATAGCCTGTTTTTAGTTCAAACCATGCTTAGTCTACTAAGCCAATGGGAAAGCTGCATTACTGGCAATAATGACAACATTGAAAATAATTCCTTACACTAGTAAAAGGTTGTACTTTTTGACTCTCCAAGTGTTGAAAATGTGGAAGAGGATGAAACTTGTGACTGTTTAGAAAATGAAAGATATGAACTGCATATTTAAAAACTAGTGACTGTTAAGAAAATGAAAATGTTCCCTGAAAATTATGAGCGTCATTAACATGCATCATCTATTATGTAATTATAATTTTTATTTTGTGTACTTTTGAGCAAACAGTAACTTCTGTAAAATAAAACATAGCCCCTTCAAAATATAAAATGTATCAATAAAAATAAGATAAATAATAAAATATAGATGTGGAGAAATAAAATAACAAAGAAAATATGGCGTTAATAACCGATGCAGTTGTACGCCATGAAACTAAGCAAACAAACATCTCATAATATACGTTTTTAGTTATTGCTGAAAAGTGGGATTTTGAAAGTTACCTCCTAATATAGACCCACCTATGATGTTTCAATCTTGTTGCTGAGCAATGAATCTAATAATATGGCGGCCAGTACAGTTTTAAAACTATGCCTGATTAGAAACTTCGTCAGAAATCGCCCAACGTTTATAATTTGCTGTAGTTTTTAGTGTTAGGAAAACAGTAATTTAGTTTTATATATACATTTAGTTAGGTTCTTGAGGTTCAGCCAATAAAGAGAAGCAACTATTTTGGCGACGTTTGGAGACTATATTGTTCTCATAATCATGCCAATGTTACTGGTGGATATGTATGTATATGTATCGACTACTGATACCATAGCAGTTAGAAGCTCAACTCTTCTTATACTAAATAACACTATCTTGGACCAGGATGCAGGTTCTAACGAGTCTATGAGACTCTATTGTTCTCATAATCATGCCAATGTTACTGGTGGATATGTATGTATATGTATCGACTACTGATACCATAGCAGTTAGAAGCTCAACTCTTCTTATACTAAATAACACTATCTTGGACCAGGATGCAGGTTCTAACGAGTCAGCTCCTTTTGACTCTTTTTCTCCTAATAAGAAAAAAAAAATTAGCCTGAATTTGAGCGATCTTGCTCGATCCCTTTGTATGGTTGTTATTATATAATGTTATGGATTACATAATTTATTAAATTATATTGGAAAATATAGATAAAAGATTTAAATTAAAATTGAGAATCTCAGGAATCTATTCTGAATGACGGGTGATAAAATCTGTTTTGCAAAGTGATTGAGTTGATAATTAATTGAAGAAATACGGCTATAGACATGTCTATAAAGGAGATAGCATGTATTTAAAATTAAGATCCAAAATTTCTATTGAGTCAGCCTCTTAGCCAATATACTCGTACAGATAATCGCTGAAGTTACAGCAATGGTTCCTGCAATAGCTAACATAGATTTATCTCGGAGATAGAGCAGTCGCAATTACAAAGGCGATTCTGATGTAAGGCGTTCCTTGGGGTCGTGGGTTCAATAACAGCTTAGGAAATACCTTTTCTGGAGCTTGGCCTACTGCTCTCGGGGAGGGTATGTGGTTAGCATGTGGTATCTTGTGTCCTTGGGGATCCGTAATTAGAGATGGTGACAGTTTGTTGAGGGACCTAATTCAAAATATCATTTCCTATTTTAATATTTATTATATTATTATATATTAATCATTCTATCCAAGCCAATCAAGAAATTGAGGAACATAGTTTAAAACTTTATTTTTTAAATTTTATTTAGACCTTCGTTAATTCATCATTACTTCTTAATTTCGAGGCTTATAGGAATTGATATTTTCCTCATAATTCTTATTAAGACTAAGGCGACAAGAAACTGCTCGTCGTTACAGGCTACTTCAACATTTACTAGACAAATGATCAAAGCTCCCAATTCATTAGAAAAGACTTATTTACATGACTGTGATTAGACCTATTTGAACGTATGGAGTTGAGTTTTGGGCTCTACTAAACCATCCAATTCATCTCGTATGCTCCTTACTTTGTCACCAATAAACTTATCCATACATTTAAGGTTCCATATGTTGCTGAGTTAGCCCAAACCAGATACCTATCCTTTCATAGTAAGCTTCATAACCACTCAAATCTATTAGTTTCTCAACTTGCTTCCCACTCCATTCCCGATAATCCTCCGAGGCGTCTAGAAAGAAGAGGGCCTAGAGATCTTTTAGTGTAGAATTTTTATTGAAGTGCTACTGATGAGTAGTTCTTTTCAAGTTTTGACATGTCATTGCAATTGGTATCAATTCATCTACTTGATGTACATATTTGTACAGTTGTAAATTTCAATAAATTGGCTTATAAAAAAAAAAAAAATGTTATTAGTAATATTTATAGTCTGTCGAACTTATAAACGAATGCTGAGGCATTCTGGTTTCACTACTTTGGTGTAACGCACTTTTTATCGAAAATGTTTTTGGTTACTACAGGTGCTTTTTCTATTTTGTTGAATCCTTTCATCTATTTCAAAACCTATTTTCTTGAATTAACCTATTTCCTAGATAATTAGACTTTTTGACCATTTTAATTTACCCAAAGTCAGTAGCTAAAAATTTTGGTGCAACTTTTTATGTTAGTAATGAAATTTGTTTTCTCTGCTGAGATTCTTAAACCTGCTTTATTGGCTTTCTATTTCAAGAGATTGGCATGTATTTCTCCATTTAATAACCAAAACATTTTTTTTTTTTTTCGACATACGGACTTGAGCTTTGGGGATCTAGTAGTCCTTCCAATTCTTCTCGTTTTCAATTCTTGCAATCCAAATACTTTTGTAACATCCTCAATGCTCCTTATTATGTTAGAGACAAACTTATCCATAAAGACCTTAATATTGCATATATCCCTAATCCTTTCATAGTAAACTCTATACCCACTCAAATCCACTAGTCTCCCAACTTGCCTCACACTCTATTCCCGATAATCCTCCGAGGTGTCTAAAAAAAAAATCGCCTAGAGACCTTTCAATAATTTATTGAAGTGCTGCTGGTGAGTAGTTCTTCACATGTTAAGGACATGTCATTTTAATAATTTTCCTCAATTACACTTGTACATAAAGTATAAAGTTATAAATATTAATAAATAGTTTCTAATAAAAAAAAAAAATTGTTTTTTTTTCCTTTGTCAGAAAAGTCCCTTCACCCAGGCCTTGTTAAATAATTGTCTTTTGACGAATTGAAGCCTGTCGTTAATTGGGTCGGAGTATCTGTCCCCGGGTTCATTAGGTGTAATTGGGGTCAACGAATAATGGTCCTAAGTGAAAATTTTAATGTTCCAGTATCTTCTGGAATATTAGCTGGAATTAAAAGCGAAGGGGGGCTGAGGTAATGTTTAAATTCTAATGTGAAACTTGAACCCTAATTGACATCGTGACGAATCACCACTTCTCCATATTTCCCAAATTATGTGACTTCATTATTCATTTATAGATTTTATAATTTGATAATTATTGATTATTATGATTATCAGTTCAACTCTAAAATTAAAAGTTTATTTTTCGTTACTTAAATTTAAGTAAAATTCTTTTTCTGAATTTGCACTTTATTATACATTAATAATTACTTGTAGGTAAACATGGAACCCTCACTCTCGAATCAAAAGACTAGAACTTAAAATACGCTTCAGCTAACTGTACAGGCTACTGAATAGTACCACTCATCTTTTTGTTGAAAACAAACTTCTCATGTACGAAACCATCATTAAAACTATTTGAACTTATCTACTTGAACTGTGCGGGACTGCTAAAAAGTCTAATATCAAATGCATTCAATCCTCCCAACTATATTAATTACTCCTTATTATGTCTCCAAAAAACTCAATTTACCCTGTATCCTCGACCTCAACCGACATCACCTTTTAAATTCCATCGCAACCTTTCCTACTATTCTAACCCTCTGGCTCAATCATTATCTAGTCCCAAACATACCAATAACCCACCTCGAAGATTATAACGGCAGTGGCCAAGAGTCTTTTTTGTAAATATGGATTTATGTTGGAGTTATGGCAATCGCTATTTTCTCCACTCATGTTCTGAACGACTGCAATAGCGCTCTTACTCAGCCTCCACTGGTTTTCGACACCAATGAAACAGCTCCCTCAGCATTGGGATCTTTTAGGGTTTGGTTTGTCCCTCAATAAGTGGATGCACATGCTTGGTTCGGAGTTCTCTAGGCCAAGTGTATATATAGAATTATTTTATTTTTAAATTTTAGAATTATTCTGTATAGAATTATACAGTTAGATGTTTTATTTTATTTTTATTTATTGTATGAATGGATTCATAACTATCCAGATTACTTATTGCTTGGGATGAGTATCGATCCACGTTATATCAAAAAGTTCGATGTTTTTCTTTAACACATATCATTTCGATAATTTATCTTTCAAACATTCGTCTTATCGTAATATACGTTTTATTTATATTCGCAATATATATATTTTTTTTAAATAACAAAATCATTTATTGATATTTACAAACATTCAACAAGTAAATGTGTTATATATACAATGGCATGTAAATAACTTGTTTTTTAAATCTACACTAAAACTCTAGGCCATCTTCTTTTCAAAATCATGGAGGAGGAAGCAAAACTAGTGGAAGTGGTTAAGCTTACTATGGAAGGATAATCTGGTTTGGGCTAAATTATGGAACATTGAGGTCTTTATGGATAAGTTTATTCGTGACAAAGTAAGGAGCATTAAGGATTTTTTAGGGATTGGATTCGAGAAGAGTTGGATGGTTTAGTGGAGCCCCAAAGCTCAACTCCGTATGTCCATATAGGTCTAATAACCGTCATGTAAATGAGTATTTTTAATGTTGGGTGTAGGGGAATGTTGGCAGGATTGGTATTGGTTGCAACTGCCATTGGTATACATGTGACTAAATATGTGTACCTACTGCCATTGGTATACATGTGACTAAATATGTGTACCTACTGCCTATACTAGTGTTTAATTCATAATGAACTACGTTTGAAATTCGTATTTAAGTTATGAATAGTTGAGCTTTGAGGCTCCACTAAAACTTTGAATTATTTTGGTTTCTAATCCTTCCGATCCAAAAGCCTTCGTAAAATTCTCTATGCTCCATATCATGTCTCAAATTAACATATCCATAATGACCTTAATATTGTACTTTTCACTAATATAGCCCAAACCAGATACCTATCCTTTCATAGTAAACTCCATAACTATACAAATCATTTGTCTCTCAACTTGCTTCCCATTCTATTCCTGACAACCCTCCGAGGCGTTTAAAAAGAAAATGGCTAAGAGACCTTTTATAGAACTGCTACCAGTGAGTAGTTGCTTCACAAAGAATTGTCATGTACGTTATAATCACATTTACTGGAAGTTTTTTTTTTTTTTTTGTTTTGTTCTGTATAGTTATAAATTTCATTAAATAGATAAATAAAAAGTTGTAAATTAAATTAACTAAAACGATCAAGTAAACAGGAATATCATGATAGGAATATTTAAAATTATATTTATTTAAAAATATGTCCCGATCTATCGATATTTGTGGTCAACAATATCGACATTATATTTTGAGGTAAAATATTGTCGATATGGAATATCCATATTTTTCTTAAGATAATCATCCCTACTCATTGTGAGATCCCTACTTATGTGAGATAAATTGTAATATTTACACAGTAAAAGGTTTCTCACTTCCAAAAAAAATAATAATTATTATTATATAAATTATACGTCCTACATATCGGGGAAAGTGCTGTAGCTGTGGACAATTTTCACTTATAAATTTTTCTAATTTTCGGTGCTTTATTTATCTGAGTGGTTATTGTACCATTAGATAAGAAATTTAATGTGCTATCGAACCCTGTTTTTTTTTTTGTTTTTTTTTGAAAAGCAATTTTATTTTTACAGAAAATAATGTTTTGTAACTTACTGTTTAGTGTCCATAGGTACCTTCCCCCTTTGTACCTGTGGACACTAGTGGTTGTACCAATGGACATTCATTTCTTCATAGGTTTATAGGGATAATTGAAATGATATTTAGAGAAACGCATCAGCAATAATTTTTTATAAAATGTACTAAACAAATAGGATATTTAAACAAGAAAAGTCGACATGATATTATTGAACTAAAACCGACTAGAAAGGTGACAACAATAAATTTAGCGTATGAAAGTAAATGGAAACTTAACTGATTTTTAATCCTTTTAACAATAAATAAATCTTTAATGTACCTATAATTGCTGTAATTAACGAGTGTCACAGACTTTTTTTTTTGGAAA
The DNA here is from genome assembly GCA_003667255.2 of Euschistus heros. NCBI lineage: Eukaryota > Metazoa > Arthropoda > Insecta > Hemiptera > Pentatomidae > Euschistus > Euschistus heros. The sequence continues at coordinate 2,894,055 of RCWM02000082.1, forward strand.
CAATCGAATCTTTAGAGATCGTATCCATGAAAATATGTAGAAAAATTTAATTGTTTACATAATCTCCCTGTGCCAGTTATAAAATGTGGCGGTAGTAATTCTCTTTTGATATCTCTTATTTCAATTTCATAAACAGTAGCGATGTCCGGAAGAATAAATTTTGGGGTTCTATCATTTGATGAAATTTAGTAGCAAATGATCAAACCTATAAAATGCTGTACAAACAAAACAGCTACTAACGTATATTTCTTCATCTTCAATTTCTTTACCTTGTTCATAAACATTCATTAATTCATCCAAAAAATTACAATATTCTCTTGATGGATCAGCTAAGATCACATTTATGAAATCACCATCTTCACTAGTTGAATAGTTTGTTATAAATAGTGAGTGGCGAGTTTTCTCCTCTTAAAAAAAAAAGGTTATACGAATAGTAGGTATCCAAACTCAGGCATTTTATATCACGTGGAATGCCTACAAACGTTTCTGCAATATTTATAATTTAAATAATGTATTAATAAACCAAGAGAAAAATCTGTTGTCCCTGTGGACACTTTAACCATCTGTCCACAGGTTCAACTGGCAATGGTGTCCACAGGTACAACTAAACGCCATGTTGTGCGGAAAGCTCTTTTCCACAAAACCCATAATTGATAACTGATATGAAAACATATGAAGTTATAATATATTTATCGGACAACCCAATGAAATATTACTGCCTAGAAAATTTCTAAGTGTAGGTCTTAAACAATTTAAAAACACTGGTTGGATTGGTCAGGATTTGGAAGAAAATGCTTGCAGCTCTACCAATCTAACAATTTCAATTTCCCTTCTCCCACTCTCTCTTTATTAAAAATGTCCACTGGTACAACTGTGCTTTAGGTTCCACTTTCCCCTATAATATGTTGCTAAATAGTAATGTGAATGCATTACGATTAATGGCTTTTTAAAGAAGTTCTTATTTTATTCCATATCTATAGCCAATAAGTAACAATTTAAAAGCCAGTTGCGAAGCGTCTTTTTGTAATGTTTTTTTTTCTCATTAAATTGTGCAACCACTTTGTAACACTTAGCTTTACTTAACATTTCTAATTTTAGAGCTGGATAGCTATTCCCGACTTAATGTTATGTCTTTTAGAATCAGATGATCTCTTTGTCTATTCCCTCCGGGCGGATGTTTTCGGCTTCATTACCAAACCAGAGGAGGAGGTCTTACCAAAGTTGAAAGGTACTTGTGTTACGAAACAACGATAAAATTAAACTCAAATAGTAGATTTTATCGAGGTTTATTTCACCGATTGAATTTCAACAAGGCAGTTGATATTCCTCATTTCGTCGTGTTGCGTAAGGTAGGCTGTTTACTTTCGAATTTGTAAAATGGTAGTAAATCTCCCGTTTGAAGAGAAATTTTGTAATGTAAGCAAGGAAATGAGAAAATGCCTCTTTGATTGAATGGAATGTTAAATATACTTCAAATATACGTAATAAGCACCAATCGGTCCTAGGCCCAAACCTGTCTTAACCATAGTTTTTGCTATATTCTTCATAATTTGAATTTATTCAAAGAATACAAATTTAGATCTTAACTAGCATCCCCCCCTCTCGGCTTCGCCCGCTCTCGTAAGTAAAGAAGTAAAGAAGCTATTTGAACTGATTGAGTTTTAATTTTTTATCGATAAAAATCTTTCTTTGAAATAGGAATTTGAAAATTATTTCGTCAATTACATTTTCATACAAAACTGAAACCTTTGGACTATTCTTATATATTAGTATAGATGAGGTATCTGTGGAAAAACAAAATATGTAGTCTAATCACTGAGTGCTGAAATGAGGGACGTAGAGTGCATGGAATATGTGATAATTTTTGATTTCATACCTTCGTTAGAAATATTTATAAGGTAAATATACTAAAAGTCCCCGCCCCTGGGGGGTCAGCTAACGATGGGGAGGAGGGAAGAAGTTGAATATTTTTGGTATTTCGATTATATCTCAATAACAGTTGACTCTAGAAAAATATGTTACAGATCAAAATTAAAGCTAATTAAATTTCCCATAAAATTAATTATATACATTTTCGTCGAAATTCCAACGGTTTTCGAGATATACACTATTAATTATAGATAATTTCAGAAATAAAAAAAATGTTTATCTCACTTTTTTTGTTAAACATTTGCTACAAATACCAAAAACGTATATATTAAATTAAAGTAAATTTAGTGCTCTACAATGTTGATTCCGATTAACGATTGTGGAAGGTACTAGAAGCAAAAGTTTGACAAAAAGTGAGGTTATATTTATATTTTCCCGATTATCACCGATTTTCAATAACGAATATCTTGTAAACGTTTAGAACTACGACATATTTATAAAAAAATAAATTTTATAGGAAATTAAATTAGCTTTTATGTTTATTTGAAAAATATTTTTCTAGTTAACTGTTTTCGAGATATAATAGACAAAACAAAAAAATTGAACTTCTCCCCTCCCCCTCACCATTAGCTCACCCCCCAGGGGCGGGGACTTTTAGTATGTTTACCTTCTAACTATTCCTAACGATGCTATGAAGTCAAAAATTATCGCATATTCCATTCACTCTACAATGTGTTTAGTGACTGAACTAATGTCAAAGTATTGTCAAATTGAAATAAATTTACAACTAATTAAATTCTAATGAAGATTGGATGCAGTTTGGCCTGTCCTTCATATTGGATTCACCGAAAAATAAGTCAGGTTTTCTTTTTTTTCTCCAAATCACATCCTCTGTGTAATTAACGGTTTATATTTAGGTAATCGATTTTTATATCGTTTGTATGGATATTAATAGGAAGACGAGTCCGGCTGAAGACAGAAAATTTATTTTCGGTTATTACAGCCGTGGATCGACTTCGAGGTTGGAAGACCGCCCTGAGGCACACCCAGCCTCTATTAGTACCCTTGATTGGGAAAAATCTGACGGTTGAGCGTGATTTCGGCCAAATATTCTCCTTTTACAACCGTTGGCACAGTGACAGAACTTCCTTACTTTTTTATTTTTATATCCAAATAGAAAAGTCTAATTACTCTCTTTTGTGTGAGTCTTTTTTAAATTAATTAGAAGCTTTGAATGTTTGGTTAGTAAATGTAAAGTAAATTGATCAAAAACGACAAGAATTTTCTTTTCTTTTATGTGGATTCTTGTTTGTCCAGATGGATTTCTTGGTGGTAGATCTGTTCAACAGGGATCAGTGGAATATTATTAAAGGATATTTTAGGATAGAAATTAGGTTTAGAACATTGTTTGAGTATATTTGGAAAATTGTTCTCATCATATATTCTGCATCCCCTATCTCAGACCCGTTGAGCACCTGGGCATAAGATGTTAGTCCTGCTTTCTTTATTCATTTTGCTTGTTTGATTACACAAGTTGGACATGGATATGTCTTTTACCTAGGTGTCTATACTTTTTTGCTATAACTTTTATAATTATTTATATATAATTATACAATAGTCTTGGAATGGGTTGGCGTAAGGGATATGGTATATACATATAATTTGAATTGCAAGTCATGGTTATAAGGAAGTAACAGCAAAATAAATTGATTTGTTTGATGATTAATATAACTTAATTACAATTTCTAATTATTATTTACAATGATATTCTTACTTGTCAGATTTATTTTGTTTTTTCAATATGAACATTGGTATGTTTTGTTGCGGTGTTTTGGGGTAACTTCTTGTGACTTCTTGGTCTATACTTCATATATACGTGATAAGCACCAATCGGTCCTAGGCGCAGTCCTGTATTAATCATAGTTTTTGTTATGTTCTTCATAATTTGAATTTATTTAAAGAATAAAAATTTATGTTTTTATGAGGTATCCATGGAGAAACAAAATATGTCAAAGCATTGTTGTAAAATTGAAATTAATTCAACATTTAACTGAATACTAATAACGATCGGATGCAGTTTGGCCAGTGCTTCATATTGGATTTTCCGAAAAATAAGTCATGTTTTCTTGTTTTCTTTAGATCTCTGTTTCTTATACTCTGTTTAATTAACTGTTTATATTTAAAAGTTCCCTATTTTATATTAAGATTCATATTAGCGGCTTCGCCCGCTTTCATAAGTAAAGAGCTTACATCCTAATTGGTAACTTGAGTTTTATTTATTTATCTATAAAAATCTTGTGTTCTAGAAATCATGCAAAAAGGTAAAATAAATTTATAAGATATTCCAATTACAAACATTTCGAATTTCATCTCCCGATATTGAGGGAATGATTTGATTCTTAGGGTTTCTAATTCTGGAAAGCCTTACGTATTATTATTAACCTGAGAGAAAAAGTCAGTCCAAAGATCCACTACAACGTTTTTGTATGTCTATTCTTGCCATTTGCTAATTGTAATAGCAAAAGAAACTTGGATTAAAAATTTTAATAATTTAAATTGAAATATTAGATTAGTAGCAATTTTTGTGATTCTAGGATTAAATGCGAGTTCTTCAGTAGCTGTTCAAGTGAAAAATTCGATAGAAATCAGAAATATTTAATAATGAAAGTATTCGGTTTTAGGAAAAGAATGCAAGATTACCACACTGTGTAATAAACTGTTTACATTTAATAAAAATTTTTTTTAGATGGATATATAAATTATTTGTCTCCTAAACAAAATTATGTTTTTTTATAGCTCAGCATTTCACTACTTATAAATAATTTAATATTTACACAAACGAGTACACATGATTTTTATATAATGTCGGTTTACGAACCCAAACTCGATTGCAACATTATTAAAGTGCGGCATGACGTGAGTGTGCACCGTTCAGTAATGGTTTAATTAATTTCTTCTTCTTTCTCTTCCTCTTCGAGCCTTTATTGGCGTAGAGGGATTTTTTCTTTCTTATTTTATTTTATTTTTTTTTTTTTTTTTTTTTTTGGAAGGGGGGGTCGTTGTTTTTCATCTTTATTAATCTGAATCAAAAATACATCTCTGTAGATGATTGGCCCAACAGAAGAGGCACGTTACCTCGGTGTAACTGGCCTTCTGAAGTCCCCAGATGGAAAGGTGGTTATAAGGATCCAGGAAGGAATAAACATATGGTGGAACAGAGTGGTAATATAGGACATGATTCTCCCGGGATAAAGGATGAAGGAGATATCAAGAGATCGCGTAGACAGGGCCGCTAGGTCCCTGAAGTATATCTTTTCCTCACTGGGATTGTGAAAAAGGATCTACCCGCTACCCATTAATTAATTTCAAGATGGATAGTTCAGCCTTAAAGGCAAAGAGGTTCATGACTGGACTTTTTCCCTGTACGCATATATTCTTCGAGCTTTTTTACTTTTCGAGTAGATAAAAATCCTAGAACCCTTTGGGTTTTCCAGGCTTTCATTTCATCAAAAATGAAATCTCACTTCTGAAATTTCCCAGACCAACGTTGAACGGTGTACTAACTCACACCGCCATCACCAAAAACTTAAATAACGAAATTAGGTGAAAACGCTTTGACATTTAAGTACAAATAAATCAGTGAAATTATACATTTTTATCTTGACATGTATTCAAAGAAATAATCCATCAAACGTGAGCAGTTTATTATTAGAGAGGTTATTTTATGATTGAAACACGAAATCATGCATTATTTTCCAGACAAGCCAATATTTCTTCTAATTGCTTATAGCTATAAATAATTAACCACTTCCTCATCATTAAATACGTCACTACACCTCTTCCCCTGGGCGTGTAGATAAGGGTTGTACTCGGTGTCACTATGGCGTGAGAAGTAAATTCAGCCCGCATATCGCCAGGTTGTGGCTTGTAAAGTCTGATCTACTCGCTGCTCCACAACATACTAACATATGCAGTGTAGCATCGTTATTTATGGATACTCATACTGTTAGTTGTTGGTGAAGAGGAAAATTTAAAAACTTGCTTGTAATTGTAAAAGTTTCGATATATTGAGCATTCGTATTATACATCTTGTGACATAGTAAGGAGCATTGAGGAATTTACGAAGGATTTCGGATTGGTTTCTAGAAGAATTGTAAGCTCACCTCCGTAAGTCCAAATAGGTCTAATTTCTATCATGTAAAGGAGTCTTTTGTAACGAATTGGAACCTTTGAACGTCTGTCTAGTAAATGTTTAAGCCGTCTATATCGAAGTGCAGTTTCTTGTCGTTTTGGTCTAATTGGAAATAGAGTCCTATGTACCATTTCTATTCAACAGAAATTAATGTAATATTATGAAAGGATACTGAAGTACATGGAGTCGTGGGTTTACGACGAGGGAATACGAGTATTCCTATTTTAAATTTGTTTTCAGTAGAAACAAAAAACAATCAGTTACTGTGGAAACCTTAAGTAACTCTTGTTTTAGATTTTTACATTAATGAAATAATTATCAAGAGTTGCTTATATTTTGAATGTTTCTATTTTTTTAGAACTGAAGGTGAATAAAAATTTGCAACTTGCCTTCTAATACACTACAATATATTAGTATTGGTAAAGTACTAGCCAATACCAATATACTAAAGTATATTAGTATATTGGTATTGACAAAAATTCATAATTATCAAATGATATTGATTTTTCTGTACCATCAGCTGTTTCAGTTCTGTATGTTTATTTATATTGTTAGAAATTCTGAACAGTCATTGCAAGGTATGTTCTCACAATTGAATTATAAGCAATACATTTTTTTTTTTTTTTTTTTTTTTTTTTTTTTTTTTTTTTTTTTTTTTTTTTTTTTTTTTTTTTTTTTTTTTTTTTTTTTTTTTTTTTTTTTTTTTTTTTTTTTTTTTTTTTTTAAGAAAGGTGTTATTGTAAATTTAAACTCTTTTATAAAAGAATAAGCCATTTTTCGTTTTTGATCACTAACCACAAAAACTACTGAATCAATTTGTACCAAATTTTAACCGCATCATCTTTATAGTATGAGGGTTGTTTAGTAATAATAAAATCTAATGATTTTCAATTATATTGTTATCAAAAAAGCGATTATATGTAGTTAACAGTGAACTTTGAAAATTGACCGATAAGTGGCGAGCGCTATTTTAAAATTTGCTTAAAGGCACGGTGTTATTTTGATCAAAATTCGACTTAACCACTTATTCATTGGAATGACAAATATAAAGCGTTAAATTTATTATCAGTTATTTAAATTGATAATAAAGTTTACTTGCATTCAATAAAATTATTTTTTTTAAATCATAAATATGTGGTGCGACATGTTGATCCCATTGATGTTTGAAAATGGACTGATGTATATGGTTAGTACCATTCCACAATTAAGTTTTACCATGGTAAATCTACTGAACCAATGTTTAACTACATCATTTTCATTTTCCTAGAAAGGTTTAGCCATAATAAAAATTGAAATGTATAATGTTGAGTGGTAGAATCGAGGTTTGCTACATTGTTATATACTCTTATTTTTAGAAATTAAAATCCAACCAAATAAAATCAATAAAATTAATCTTGCCGTATAAAAATTATTACTAACTCAAAATCTCAATCCTTTGCTAATTGATATTGTGTGTAAAAATGTTATTCGTAGGCCTTTAGTTGAGAGCAATCATAATGCAGTCCGTTATCCTTAATAGTTTCTTAATATCCTCTTTCTAATTGTGATTAGCAACTCATTCACTGAAATGAAAAATTGGATGTCTAATTATGCTTCTACGTAATCTTCAAACACCTGTGCAATGTTAACCAGGTTAAAAATTACTGCTATGCTTGAAAATATTTTTGAAGAAATATTGCTCAATTGCATATTTTAATATAAGAATTTTATCGAAAAACAAATAAAACTTCAAATTAGTTAAAATTATTTAAGTTCTTTACTACTAAGCCGCAACTTAGGATGCTAGTATGTAATATTTTTAATTTAATATCGATTAATATGGTTATTCAATGATTCCCAACATCTGTTGTAAACTCCTGAAGACGTCTTGTAAGATCTTCTGAGAACTTACACGACCCTCTGGGCCAACAGCGTGAAGAAAGTTTCTTCCTCAACTTGAGGATTTATTGGCTCAAATCACGTCCCGCATCCACCACCATCTTTCTCTTCGCCGCTGGTCGGGTCCTCTTTACCATCCACCATCCTCTCACCGCTAATTGGCCCTTCTACAGCTATCCCTTTATATGGCAGCCAAGAGGAATGGATTGTCTCGCTGATGAAATAGGCTTCGCTTGATAGGACTGTTTTCAAAGCCCCAGTTAAAAATGTTCTGTTTCTAAATTTTAAATAATGAAAAGAAAACTACATTATTTAAACATTAAAATTTCAGCACTTCACTCATAATCTGTGTGGCAGTGCTCCTACTCTACCTCCATTGGCTTAAACAATTATGAATTGATTTAGAAGAGGTACTAGTTAGGTACTATTCTGAAGCTCTTCTTTGCTTTCATACCTAGTAAAGGAGTCGGTTCTGATGATAATAAATAATGTATCTATGTATGAGGTTGTGTTCGATTATCTTTTTTTTTTAATTTCGTTAGTTAATTTTATTAATAATCAGTTAGTTATTCATTATATTATTATTATTTTTTTGACAAGGATATGTCTTTTGGCTGGGGGTCTATAGTTTTCTTTTGTAACGTTTTTTCTACAATCAAAATGTGTAACGTTCAGAATATTCAGAAGTGTTAATATTTTGACATGCACTAGCTCCGTTGATAATGCTCTAATCGTATTTTTACGACAATTTCCTTATTATTAATTTAATTAAAAATATTTTTTGTTATATAACATTTGTCACTAGGACCCACAGTTAAAGAGCTATACATTTTAAAAATACATGCCTTTTTTTTTTCTTTTTTTTTTGAGACACGCTCTTTCTCTGTTAGTGTTACTCGTTGATTAAATAAATAATTTTTTATTGGCAGCCAAGGCATACATAAAACCCATGTGTGGAACCCACTGCTGCCAAAAAAAACCAAGCAGTATGCCTGGAATGGCTGGCTGGCTAGGGTAAACAAAAAAAAAATTTAGTGTTGCTCGGATTGAAAATTTGCCTAAAGTTTTCTTATCAGGTCTTATCAGTTTTTACACAGTCAGGGAGGAATTGAGTTTTTGAATAGGGACTTAAGTGTCAGCAGACACATTGATAAAGTGTGATGACGTTTGTGTGTAAACAATAATTTTAAATATTTCGCCCTAAGGGCAAGGAAGTTCGCGGCAGGTCGTCATCCCTGGATAACAAAATTCTTCAATCTTTAGTGGATAAAAATCTCAGAACTGTTCGGAAACTTTCAGATAAAATAAAATTTAACGAAATCAATCGATGCTGATCACCTCAAAGCAATTGAAATTGAAATCAATCAAAGCTGATAAAGCAATGGACCAGCTACAAAGAAAGAAAAGAAAAAAAAAGGTTTTATTGTTACAAAATCGTTGGAGCTCAGTTATTGAGTCTCAGCCTCAACTGCTCTTCTCTCCAGACCTCTATTCTACCAACTAACATATTTTTAAAGACCTGGACCGCTTTAAAAATAAACTCAAAATTTTTTCATGTTATAAATTACACTCTGATAAATACTTTTTATAAATAAACTATAGTTTCTTAAAGTATGAGTAATCAATGTTTTCTAAAATTAAATTTCTAATTTTTGAGAATTAACGAATGGAGTAATTGTATTTTCAAATATACTTTTTTTTTATACATAGACATGGTTTTAGTTGTTCTTTAAGAATATAAATTAAAAAAAAAATTATTATATATATATATATTTTTTTTTTCTTATGATGATAAGTGGTTTTCTCTTTGTTTAACCTTTAAAGTTTACTTGAAAAGAATCTTCAATATATTTGAGAATTTTACATTCAATATAATAATAATCTAAATATGTAACCGAAGAAGTCTTCTTACAAAACATCCTTTTGAGTCGATCAGCTCCCATACCCATTATCATAAATGTAATATAATATAATAATAATTACTAAAATGTTGCTACTAATTTATGATAGCTACCGATCTGATATCAATTTCGCGAGAGCCTTGGATCCTATAACACCAAGTACAGTTTAATTTACGACCCAATTAATAAAAGTTAGGACTTGAGGCGTTCTTGCGAGGAGGAATTTTCAGTAATTTCCTCTTTAATTTTAGTTTATGAACTTCCTCCATTCCTCAGCCTCGCGCACTTTGGAAGGCCGTGGAATTGGGCTGGAATGTTCCGCCATTGTCGCCTATGATGAGTAGGGAAGTGTTCCGGTAAAAGTATGGAGAAGTTAGAACGATAATATCAGAGATAACTCTAGGCTTCTCATTCATAAGTTGAGATTATTTTTTAATTAGATCAGAAACATGATCCTCAAGTATCTTAAGTTTATTAAATACAAACTTTAATTAATTAAGTCTCTAGTTGCTGTTCTGATAATTATAACATACACTTGACCTTTTCATATCGCATATTTCTGATTTTATCTTAGTCCCTTATAAATCGGAATAGCTCAAAGCTTTAATATTGGGTATATAATAACAACTATAGTGACACTAAACATCCTGTAGGCTTCTTTCAATTGGGTTGATGCAAGAGTTATGCAGGTTTATATATGTGACAAAAAAAAAATTTATAATTCTGTGTGGTTTTTAATGTTGAAAGGCCAACACTAAGTTATCTGGTAATGTTCCGAGTAGTTTTGCGAGGGTTTCTTCTATCAGAACCCTTTGATAGTCTTGATGAACAACAAAAGGCCAATCGCGACCTTCCTGGACTTTGAGATTAAAATCTCCAAGACGAAATTTTTAAAATCATCGCTGCACTGTACATTCAATGATACTTCCTTCGCCCCAAACAACATTGCTTTTACGCGCGGTTTGGGCCGCACTTCGACTATGAACTCGTTAAAATAAATTTAAGGAAAATCTTGTTTTTACACGGTGAATTTCAAAGGTATTTGCTCATAGAAATTGTAACACAAACTAAACTAATCTTTGAGGAATACCAACATTAAAAACCTTTTTTTTAATCCATTAATTAGATTGGAGAATTATGTTTGTTTACTTGGCAAGCACTTGCCTGAACAAAATGAATATTCAAAATTTACATTATTCTTGCACTAACCTAGTAAAAAAATACAAGACTTCCCAATTAAAAAACATTAAGATTCACCGCACAGTCACCCTGATGCCTCAGTTACCATACATTATACAGAGATTTACACATACCCATGTTTCAAGCTCTTATCTATATTTTAGAGAGAATATGGAATCAACAAACTCTTCGGATACACCAAAAAACTTTATCAATTACAAATTGATACTTACTAGAAAATAAGTAGTCTAAAAAAGGCGGATAAAAGATTCGTCGTTATCAGAAGGATCTCCTCTGACTAAAACATTGTTTTGATTCCTGATGACCCTACAAAATAAATAAGGCATAAGTACCTTTGAATACAGATCTTTCATTAAAGTGCGACTAATCGTTAGACTTTTGTAAGTTATTGACTCGTCATTTCAATCATTTTCCTCTTATTTACTGATGTACATAATGTACATAGCAATAAATAGTTAAATAATACAAAAATAAAAAATAAAAACAAGTACTGCGGTGTGCGGAATCTCCTTCATGTTTTGGCATGCCAGTTATTACATCTGCTTATCATCTATGCAGAAGTGGATATATTGCATGTTGCATTTGTATTTCAAAGTTGACACTACTCAAAAATATGTATTTCTTTATATATATTCATGTTTAAGTTCAATTGTCTTTTATGAAACGTCAAAAATGTATCGAATTACCTTCAGATCCATACATCTCACTAGACTTAAAGAATTTTACAATTTTTAATTGCAGGTTTTTGAATTGTGTCATTTTTTAAATACTGGATTGATATCAAAGTCAAAAAATAAAATATTATTTCCAATAAGGAAAGAATTTCAAATGCATCCTAACTGGGAAGAAAGATAGATCGTGGATATATCAATCTATAATCTACTGCATTTATATCTACTGCTGGAAGCTAGGCGACCCGAGCTATTCAAGCAGAGCTAGAGCTTGTCAAAAAAGCCCCAACACTTAAAAAATGTTGGCAAAACCTGGCATTTTTCGTTGAAACCAATATAGCTTCTAAACGGTAATCCTAACGACAAATTTTATAGTATGACAAATATTTTCCATTAAATTTATGATAAAAAAACTGTCGTTGAATTTTCGATCCGAGCTACACCAACAGAGCTAGAGCATTTCAAACAAGCCCCAACAAAAAATGTAGACAAAACGTCACTTTTTTCATGGAACCTATATAGCTCCTAAACGGTAGGTTCTAGATACAAATGGTTATATAACAAAACAAAAACATATTTTCCATTAAATTTATGATAAGGAAACTTGTGAAATTTTCGATCCGAGCAACATTAGACCGTGTAAAAAATTGAAAAATTGAGTGTGAAAAAACCTTAAACCAGAAAAAGATATACCCCAATCCAAAATGCATATATATTTTTATGGGTTTTATGGATTTTCATATACAATTTCATTTTTCTCCAATTGCCTGAGAAAAATGACTTACCCCCTTCTTCATATCAGATCTCTATCTATTATCCAGAGCTGCAAAGAGTTATAATCGTCTCTCCATTCCCTTTCTGAGTACCAAGATGCATTTGATTTATGTTTCAAATATTTTTCTATCAAAATAATTTCTTCGATACAAATTGAAAATATTGTATGTGAAAAAAGGATTTATTTTTTATTTTAGCGATTGCTTTGCGGCTGATGTACATTTTAACGAACTCTCGAATCTGAATTCACTCTGTAAAGGGAAGGAATGACCCTGTCAGAGGTGTACTTTTATATACAAAAGTAATAACGCATCGATTATGATTGAAAACAAAAATAGCATTTTGTTACTTTCGATACTCTGTATTTGCAAGAATGATATGCACATCAAATTTTTGATGTCTTAAACCGTATATATGTTGTTGTTTTTAGAACTGAAGATGAATATCTAACTCTCGATAGTATTATTATCAAATATCTAAGTGGGAAATCATTCTTCAATGCCTTGTTACATCGATCTAATCCTATTCTTGAATTGAATGAGAAAAACAACAAAAGAATTTTATCAATAAAAGATCTCTAGAACTAACAGTATCATCTCCTAGCTGTTTCTTCATTGAGTTCCCTTAGATATGATGGTACTCCGTATATTGTGTTCTGTACTCAAGTTCTCAGAGGTACCGTTAATCAGATCCTTTCGCATTTCTCCCCGCCGTAGGTTTCCATACCTTGGCATCTCATTGTGGCTGCCTCAGATCTGGAATCGCTATATGGAAGTTCATTGTAGACTATTCTGGGCCTTTCTCAGTATACTAAACAATAGGGTTGTACCAGTACCAAATAATTTCCTTCCTCGATAGCGATACCAAAAAACCGTCCCTTCATCACCTATATGGTAGTATAATTGTTTTAAAAAATAAACCACAATCCCCCAAAAAAATATAAGATATAATATTTCTGGAAATAAATTATATTTATCATCTAAAACTGGTCATGTGTAATTTTAATTAAAATTCATGTCATGTACAGAAAAATGATTATGTTGTTAGGGCTTAACGTTCTTAAGTGCTCTAACTTGGACAGGAAGGAGGGATTACTCTACAGGTTACCAACCTATTCTAGCCGGAGTGTGAGTCAGGATTCATTTCGTTGAATATCCACTCCTTTTAAGTTCCCAAAATAATCGTTTTACAGATTCTTATTGCAGTCAAGAGAAAGAGAAAAAAAACAAGTCTAAGTAAATCACATTTATGGGGTGCGAACGTTTCGACCACCTTGCAGGTCTTCTCCAAGGCTATCTAACCACACAGAATAAGCGATAATCGATGACTGAATGTTTTTATTTTTTTTTGGACGTGTTTTTTTTTTTCTTTTCCTGCTTCCCTGATCATCTTTTTCTGATATAAATACATATTTAATTTTTCTTTTTTTAAATTAAATTCTGTTAAAAAACACAGAAGATAAGGATGAACAGTTATTTCACTACAATCTCTTTATATTGTAAGTAAAAAATGAACGGTATTACTATATATTTATGTATATATTATAATGACAGAAAAAAATGATATAGTCTAAGATTTAAACTTTTTTTTTTTCCAGGCCGAGCCAGAGTGAACGTCAGAAAATGTCAGGTAAGTCATTGCTGAATTATTATCTCAATCATGAGTAGATTGTTACAAATATCCTTACACTGAAAACCATCCTTAATTGTAACTCTCATACTTTATCATATAAGAATGTTTTTGTTCCTATTATTTATTTCGTTGTTTTCTTTACTTTAATTTATATGCTTTAGCCTCTTGTCATTTGAATTGACTTTATAGGTTCAGTTTAATTATTAAAACTCACGTGCAAAGTCAGAAGATTAAAGATCTAACAGCAAAGGCAGCCGGCGAAGAAATTAGTGTCATAGCAGGATATTCTGCTATCCAAGTTTATAAAAGTGTATCACTAAGAGATTATTAAAATTTGAGTTACTTTTCGAAGGCATTTCTTATATATAAGACAAATATTTACTTACGGAGTCATTTTAAAAGTATTTATGAGCCACGGCGCAATACACTTCTAATTTAAGTGTTCAACATATTGCACTTATATCATTCTTTTTCCTGATCGCCACTTAATGTGCCAATTTAGCAAGTGATTGTGTAAAAAAATTATCCTTTTTCAACTATAATATTTGTATTATTATTTCTTTAATATAAAATACAATTAATACTCGAGGTAAAGTCAGTCGTTACCTACCGACATTTGCTATCTACTAGCCTAATGCTCCATCTCACGCTGATACCACTCCTTGTTGAAGAAGGATTTCAATTTCGGCAAAATGATCAACAATTTTCCTTTAAAGAAAAGGGGCCATTAATCGAAAGAAGTTTTGATCGGATAATTTTCAATTGAATTTTAATTATTTTTGATAATTTTATTTTAATGTTATTGATTTGTTAATTTTACTCGTGCCTGATAAACTATTATCCTTTTTGTTGATCATCGAATCGAAATAAATTTTAATTATACGGACATAAATCTAAAATAGTTTTAATTGTATGAATTAAACTAATTGCTCATAAATACTAAATAACAAACAAACTATTACACAATATTTAAGGTGGCATCTTCTAAAAGGTGGCAAAAACATTGTTACAAGTTGCCCACTAATTTACTTTTCTTTGTTTAATGAAAGATATAAAATTAAAAAAAATGAGTTTGCGACATGAAACAAAACGAAAATGCTGAATAGATTGGTTATCAATGTATTACTCATATAAAACAATCCTGCTGCTGAAACAGCGAAACATTTATTATTATAAATGTTACACGTTCAGTAGGCTGACGTGGGTATTTTATGGAATTTAATCATAATCGTATATATGGGCTCTGATAGAAAATTTAACCAGCCTTAAGATGGAAAAATGAAATTTTTGATCGGACGAATAGTTCCGGAGTTATAGCGAAAAATGTGCCTAAAAAGCATGGATTTCACAACAGTTCGTCTTTTTTAGCGCGCTGTTATTGGTATTTTACGGGACATGATCAAAATTTCGTATATGGGGTGTATTGGTACATTTAATTAACTAGATTTCTGATGGAAAACAAAGTTATGGATCTAACTAACAGTTTAGGAGTTATTTGTGTTTTCGCGGAGAAATGCTTGAAAAAGTGTTAGAGTAAGTCAGTTTTGAAAACCCACCCGCCCTTTTCCATTTTCCGCTGAGGCTTATGACCTACTGGGTGTAATTTAGCTGTTGTATAAATTTCAGCTGTTTATGTTTATGTCGAATGGAGTATTGAAATTTAATTGGGAAATCAAGATTTTTTGTTGAAATCTTATAAGGATCTTGTAAATTGCGACGTGATCAATATAAATTAACATCTTAATATATATAAATTACGTGTCGCCGCCTAGGGGCCGGCTAACACCTAAACTACTGAACCGATTTTAATCAAATTTGCATGCCATGTGCAGTTTGATCCAACAAAAAAGATAGGATACCTTATATCTTAATTTATAGTCGCAATATTATTTGTATATTATCTGTAAGTCACAATTATCTGTTAGCTCTTTACGATTCTAACATATGGCGGTATAAGGTTATACTATTATATAAAAGGACAAGCAATTTTTCGTTTGTGTTCACTAACCGCCAAAAACTACTGAACCAATCTCTACCAAATTTTGACTACATCATCTTTATAGAATGGTTTAGAAATAGTAAAATCTAATGATTTTCAACTAATTTTTTATTGAAAAATGAATAATAAGTGGATAACAGTGAAGTTCAAAAATGGCGGCAATTGCCATCTACATGGAAGGTTAAAAGGTACAGTGTTACATAGAGGTGAACATTGATAATAAAATTTACTTATTTTCAATTAAATTGTTATAAAAACAGCTATATGGAGTGAAATATACCAAATTTTAACTACATCATGTTCATAGTTCTAGGTTTAGCAACAATGAAAATTTAAATGTACAATGTTGAGTGTTAGAAACGGGTTTTGCCACACTACCACATACTTTTATGGTTAGAAATTAAAATCCAACCAGATCAAATCAAATAAAATTATTTCTGTCGAATTGAAAATTATTAAAAATCAAAATGCCGATCCTCAGCTGTTTAATATTGTGTGTAAGAATATGAATTTTGAACCTTTAGTTGTAAGCACTGATAATGCAGTTTCTTATACCGCAGTTTCTTAATAGTCTCTGTCCATCTGGATTACCAACTCATATATTAAAATTGAAAATTGGATGTCTAATTATGCTTTATGTTATCTTCAAATACCTAATCAATCTAAATTTAACCAAGTTAATAATGGCTGCTATGCGTGAAAATATTATCAAAAATATAATTTTCAATTGTTCACTTTAATACAAGATTTTTATCGATAAACAAAAAATCAATTATTAGTTAAAATTCCTCGACGGGGGATGATGAAGTTATATATAAAAGGACAAGCCATTTCCGTTCGTGATCACTCACCGCGAAAACTATAGAACTATTCTGTACCAAATATAACTACATCATCTTCACAGTTCAAGGAAGGTTTAGCAATAATAAAATTTACATATTTTCTCTTAAATTACTGTTTATAAAGCGATAAATATGTAGTGGGTAGTAAAGCGAGCGCCATTCAAGAGAGGTTACAATGATCCAGTGTTAATTATAGCTAGAAATTGATAATAAAATTACTAAATTAAATTAATTTGTTATCCAAAAAGCTATAAATATGTGGTGTGACGTGTGGATTCCAGTGAAATTTAAAAATCGAATATGTGGCAAGCGACAATAGCATTTTTAGTAAAACTAATGAACCTATATGAACCAAATTTTAACTACATCATCTTCATAGTTCTTGAAAGATTTACAATTAGAAAATTTACTATAATAATAACTTAATGTTCTAGACGTTTTAGGTTTACGATTTTCATGTAAAATAAACGAGTGAGGGTCTAGAAGACAAAAATATACGAAAAACATAAGTGAAAAACATTTTTTTTATTAAATTACTTTTCCGGAGCTGGTAGCACGAAGACGGTCCAGTTTTTCGTAAAAATGTATAGAACCAAACTTGTAGCAAATTTAATTTAATTTAATTTTTACTCCAAAAACGTTTTCAATGCCACGCAATGTTTTCGAGTTATAAGTAAAAAACTTAAAAATGGAATGTTTAAGGGCCCTTTCCCCCTAAAGGCACCGGAATTTGGAGGGGCATTATTTTTCCTTGTTCAGGGGACCATCACCTTCACATTCCTGAAAAAATTGGAACTAGTATTTTTTATTCCTCTGATTTTCTTATTTTTGGTTTAGATTGGCTATACCGTGATATTCTTTTCAAATGATCAGTTGGTGATCTATTTTTTTCCCTTCATTTTCCCGAATACCAATAACTGTTCCCCTAAGAATAGATTTTAACACTTGTATCGAGAATGGTTCTTCGTTCTTCCTCTTTGAGCCCGTTATACCTTTCCATTTCCCCGACTTTATTGGCTTGTCAAAAACCTGATCAATAATTAGGACCTGGCCGTCAGGATTGACGGGGCGGCTGTAGAGTGAAGACTAGAGAACTCTAACCTAGATAGTTCCTCCAACAGCAGCCCATTAGCTTCGGCATAAATCAACTTTCTCACCTCTACATTAATTAGTGTGGAGGTTATAGTCGACTAATATTGTAGATATAATTCTTATTATGATATTTACTTTATAGCTTACCTTGAGGACCATGGGTGTGGTCTTGGGATAATGACTCAATCCTTTGGGGTGAGGAAAGGTAACCTACTTGATTCAAGTCTATACAAATAAGTCAATATTTGCTCGATACCTAAAGGATTACTATTGGTTTGTGCAAAAATACTGCAGGTTTATATATATGACAAAAACAAATTATTATAATTTTGTGTGGTTTATAATGTTGAGTGGCCAACACTAACTTCTCTCGCAAAGTTCCAAGTAGTTTTACGAGAGTTTTCTTCAGAACCCTCAGATAGTCGTGATAAACAAACGCCTACCACGATCTTCCTCCAATTTGAGATCAAAATCTCCTAGACGAAATTTTTAGAACCATCGCTGCACTGTAGTGATGCTTCCTTCACCCTAAACAACTTTGATTTTACGCGCGGTTTGGGCTGCACTTCGACCATGTTTGAACTTGTAAAAATAAATTTTACGAAAATTTTGTATTGACCTAATAGATTTCGAAGGTCCTTACTCATAAAAAATGTTACACAAGCTAAACTAATCTTTGAGCTATAGCAACATTAATGACCATTGTTTATTATCTAAACAGATCGGAGGACTATCTTTGTTTACTTGGCAAGCACTTGCCTAAACAAAATGAGTATTTAAAACCAATTTTATTGCACCAATCTAATACTTAAATTGCAACGCTGAAACCAATGTCAAGAAATGGATTTTCGATTCTCGATATAAAGATTTGGAGTAAAAATGAAAGATGCAGATAATAAACTACATATTAGTGCTTACAAATTTTGACACAATGCCAAAAAGTGAAGGATCGACAGATATTATGTATCTGTTTGTTAGTGTTTCCACGGAGTTTTTCATGAAATTGTCGATAAAGTGTATGAATATGGGTCTTAACTGTCGGCATACATAAGTCTGTATTTAGGGTATCGTTTGACACTTAACGTCTGTTGTTTGTCTTGAAATGTGGGCCCCATCTCAGTCTTCTATCAAGCGTATGTAAAATGTATGCAAAACTATATCTATCACTTTTTTAGTTTGATGTGAAAGTTAGTTGTCAATATAAACAGGCAGGCAGGCTGCGTTGTAGTGTAAATGTAATATGAAGTGATTTGTCATAATTAACTTTTATTCTACATTTCTTACACCATGTTTGAATCTCGTTGAGGTTGTGTTGAAGTGTTGAAGTAACTTGTGTAGGGTCTGCGTCTCTATTCATGATTGCAGTGTCATCTGCGTAAGTAGCAGTTAATAGGTTATTGTTCGTGGGTATTTCATAGGTATATACTAAATATAGAAAAGGTGCTAGAATTGAGCCTTGAGGGACTCCTGCTAAAAGAGGTTTGATGGAGGAGATATCTGAGCCCTGACGAACAGAGAAAAAGTGGTCTGAAAGAAAGGATTGTAAAATAAGGTAGTGTATGGTAGTAACGGTTTCAATTTTACTAGTAACCCCTGGTGCCATACTCTATCAAAAGCCTGGGAAATGTCCACAAACGCCCCAAAAACGTAAAGTTTTAGTTCTAAAGCAGCGGATATGTAATCTGCGACTCTATGTAACTGTTGTGTTGTAGAATGATATGAGCGGAATCGAAATTGGTGCTCAGGTATTGTATTTAATTCAGTCAGTAATTTAGTAATACGGTCCAGTAGTAATTTTTCAAGCATTTTTGAACAGAGCGGTAAAAGACTAATAAGTCTGTAGGAAGAAGGTGTGTATTTGTCTTTGTTTGGCTTGTGAATCATTAACATTAAGGGGTGTTTCCACATTTGGTAAAGATTGATTCAGTAGTTTTCGCAGTTATTGATCTCAAACGAAAAATGGATTGTCCTTTTATGTAATATTAGATATACACACACATAATACTAATATATATATATATATATATATACATACATCATAAATTGCCGACTAATGTTGAATTAAAAATAACAAACAGAAAAGAAAAAAAAATCTTTCTAGTCTATAAAATAAATGAGGACACCGTTATACCAATGTTTTCTTTTCTAATTACTACTTATCTTTTCAATTACAATTCCCATTAATGGACATACAAATTTTAATTTACAAAGAATGTTATCTCCTTTAAGCATCTTGGCCGAGGGTCCTGATACGGCGAACAAATACTAACCAGGAGCGATGTTTTGGAGCTGAGGGACACAGCTCTCGATCGGGACTGCATTCCTTCGGTAATTGGCATTGATTGATACCATCTTTAATAATCTCATTGATTGTTACCATCTTTATTAATGTCAACATTAAGCTCTGTCTCCAAAAAACAGCTTGCGCGTCTCTCCTCAACAAAAAAAAATTCAATTAATTATTTTTTTTTTAATTTTAATTAAACAGTTACTGAGAGGATTAACATTGACAAATATAAATGTATATATATTTTTTTTTATATCTTTAAGTTTCGAAATCTCTATAATGTGTCTCCCACGTCTGTAATTTTGTTGACCCTTTCTCTCTGATACAGAAATAAAACTTTTGATGAAGTTTTAGAAATGTGTATATTCACTTGACGTACGCATGATGGTATGGAAGGATCAATACAATTATAATTGATGAATTAATTGCCACTTCTATTAGATTTTTTTTTTTTTAAACTTGTTTCGAATGAACATTCATCATCAGTTCTAAAACATACAAAATATTCAAAACATCAGTCCTTTGTTACATATGTTGTATATGTTATATAACTTTTTAAAAATGTAAGACAAGAAATCAAATATATTGGTATTCATCTGCTAAGGCAAAGCAGACTTCTGAAAGATATGAAGAGTGGAAGGAAAAGTGGCCCGGTAAGTTAAACCCTTCGTATTTTCCAATGACTGGTTGACTTTTTATTTTGAACTACTCGAACATTTCCTAGACAAACGTACGAAGCTTCAAATGTAATTACTAATCACTCATTGACATGACAATAATTAGACCGATTTGGACATACTTTATGTCTTTATTCTTTATTCTTTCTTGGTCATAAACTTTATGTCCACTCTTTATGTCTTAGCTGTGAGGCTCCACTAAGGCTTCCAATTCTTCTCGTATCAAATCTTTTCCATCCAAAATACTTCGTGAAATTTTCAATTTTCCTTATAGAGTCACAAATAAACGTATACATATTAATTTAATCCCATAAATTTTAGAATCGGCGCAAACAGATACCTATCCCGCTTTGACAAACTTCATGCTCACTCCAATCCTCTGGTCTATCAACTTCTTTCCTATTCCGATTACTCGATAATCTGAAAATAAAACGGCCTGTGGAACTAGGTAGATTTTATTGAAGTTTTGCTAATAATTAGTTCCTTTATTCGTTATTGTCTTGTCATTTTGTACACATTTACTTGATGTGTTTAACGTGTAGAGTTGCGAATTTTAATAAATAATTTTTAAAAAAGTTTATGAAATTTTTAAAATTTCTAATGACTTTTCTTTGTGTGTGTGTTTCTATCATCAAGTGTTAATAAATTGTTTTAATAAAATAAGAAAGATTATTTTATTATTAAGTTCTGTGATCAGAATCGATGGAAAGTACTTGATAGTAATAATTGCTCATCACCTCAGACACTCGACAAGTGACACATTTACTCAAATCAGACTAACTGCGCCATTATTTAGGAATGGTTTTAAAAATACTCTTACGGTTTTTGTTTATTTGCCTTATATATCAAGATATTTATAAAATAAAAAATCAGACTAAATAATAATATGAAAACCTCTTCATATAATACTTCCTTATACAATGATAAACATTTTTTTTATTTTCTTATTGAATCAGTGGCTAATAACCAATATAAGTTTTTATCTCATGATATCTTTATTAAGAATTCTTTAGGATTCACTCTTGAGTGTTGTTCAATGCTCACGGTATTGATTCCATCCTACCTCGAATGTTTTACAATACCTTACCATATACCAGCCAGCTTGTACAATACGAGACATTTTTTGGCTTTGGGCTCCTCTAAACCTAATTAATTCTTCACTTATCCAACCCTTACGATCGAAAATCATTCGTAAAATATTTTATTCTTATTATGAATAAACTTATAAATGATGATTTTTATTTTATTGTAATTAATGATTTATTGATATTTACAACTGTATACAAGATATACATATGAATGTCTGGAATATGATTGCAATGGCATACAACTTGAAAAGAACTATTCATTAATAGCAAAAAAGTTCTATATTAGAAGGTATTTAGGTCATCTTTTCAGACGCCTCGGAGGATTGTCGGGAATCAGGAATCGAAGGTGAAGCAATTTGGGAAACCTTTGTCTTGTAAATTTTACAGTAATCCTTTAAACTACGGACAACTAATAAACGAGGAGCAGTTTCTTGTCGTTTCAATCTTGTATGTGAATTCCAAGTAAGACTTTCTCCAAATGGAGTCCTAGGTAGCAGCAGCGTAGGTCCTAGTTGGTAACAGCGATTAATGGACAATAATGATTTAAATGCCCTGTATGTTGGTGATTTGGCCCAAACAAAACTCATTTCCGTCCATGATAAACTCCATACCCGCTCGAATACCCATACCCATACCCACTAGTCTTTCAAATTCTCCTAAAAAGCTTCCCACTTGATTCCCGATAACCTTAGAGGTGTTTAAAAAGAGGATGGCTTACGATCTTCTATTACAAACCTTTTATTGTAGTACTAACTATCAATGGGTTTCTTTACTAGTTATTGTAATAATTTTCCCTCTAATTTACTAATATACATACAGTCAAAACTCGGTAAGTCGAAGTTGAAGGATGAATAAATTTACATCGAGTTATCAATTTTTCAAGATAACAAAGATATCGAGTTCACAAAAAATATTTTTTCGAGCTATCAAGTATGTGCGTTTATGTGTGTGTGTGTGTGTGTGTGTGTGTGTGTGTGTGTGTGTGTGTGTGTGTGTGTGTGTGTGTGTGTGTGTGTGTGTGTGTGTGTGTGTGTGTGAGAGAGAGAGAGAGAGATAATAAATAAATTATTCGAAGAAAAATTAACAGAAATGGAAATACTAATATAAAAAAAATTTTTTTTTTTTTTTTTATTTTTTTATTTACAATTTATTGAAATTTACAACTGTACAAAAATACATTAAGTAAATGTGTTAAAAATGCTTACAATAACATGGTAAAACTTGAAAGGAACTATTCATTAGTAGCACTTTAATGAAAATCTACACAAGAAGATCTCTAGGCCATCTTCTTTTCAGACTAGTGGATTTGAGTGGTTATGGAGCTTACTATGAAAGGATTGGTATCTGTGTTGGGCTAAATCAGCAACATATGGAACATTAAGATCTTTATGGATAAGTTTATTGGTGACAAAATAAGGAGCATTGAGGATTTTTCGAAGGATTTTGGATTGTAAGGATTGGATACGGGATGAATTGGATGGTTTAGTAGAGCCCCAAATTGAGCTCCGTAAGTCCATATTGGTCTAATCACGGTCATGTAAATGAGTCTTTTGTAATTAATTGGGAGTTTTGAACGTTTGTCCAGTAAATGTTGAAGCAGTCTGTAACGATGAGCTGTTTCTTGTCGTTTTAGTCTTGTATGTAGATTCCAAGTAAGACGTTTGTCCAAGTGGAGTCCTAGGTAGCGGATCTGTTCAACTGGGATTAGTGGAATATCATTAAAGTATACTGTAGGACAGGAGGTCGTAGGTTTACGACAAAGGGTAAAGGTTATTTGGTGAGATTTGTTCGGATTTATTTTGATTCTCCATTTTTGACACCATTCTTGAATGTTTAGGATATGGGATTGGAGTGTTTGGGAGGCAATGAAGGGATCATTGTTTACTGATAATACACATGTGTCATCAGCGTAAGTGGTGGGGACAGCTGTAGGATGAGTTGGGATGTCAGCTGTGTAGACCGTGTAGAGAATGGGACCAAGAATACTACCTTGAGGAACACCGGCAGATGGGTAAAGAGGGAAGAGTAAGAAAATTGATGGTTCACTTTAAACGTTCTATCACTGAGATAGGAACGGATAATAAGGAAGTATGTTGAGGGAAGGAATTTGCGGAGCTTGTAAAGCAGTCCTGGGTGCCAGACTCGATCAAAAGCTTGTTCTATGTCGAGAAAGGCTCCCGTGCAGTACATTCCGCGCTCTAACGCTGAGGAGGCCACATCCACCACGCGATGGCATTGCTGGATAGTGGAGTGTGACGTTCGAAAACCCAACTGGTGGTCTGGGATGATTTGATTGGAATCTAGGATAGGATACAGTCGTTTCAGAATGAGTTTTTCAAGGATTTTGCCCATAATAGGCAAAAGTGATATTGGATGATATGAGGATGGGAGTTTAGGTGGTTTTTTGGGCTCAGGAATCATCTTTACTATCGATATTTTCCAAGGATCAGGGAAATATGTGGTGCGGAGTACCGCATTATATATGTATGAAATAGGATAGCTTTCCGAGGAAGGAATTTTAGGATATAGGCTGTAATGAGGTCATATCCAGGGGCTTTGTTGGAAGGTAATCTGAGGATTATGTTGGATACTTCTGAAGCTTGGAATGCATTAGGAGGAGGAGACATTTGGAGAGGGTCATTTAGTTCTGCTTCAATACATTCAATGTGAGCAGGATTGAAGATGTCGGGATGTTAAATGTTTTTAAAAGGTGCAGACCAAAAATTTGGGATTTTTCTTCGTCTGATCTTGTCCAGGTTTTAGAATCAGTTAGAAGAGGGTGATTAAAATTTTTGTAATTAAGGAGCTTTTTCGTGGTCATCCATAATGACTTGTCGGAGGTATTTAGGTTTTCAGTATGGTTTTGTAGGTTTTGAATTCTGAGTTTTCTTATTTCTGTCTTCAGTCTGTTCGTTAAATTATTGTAATTTTTTTTGTATGATGGGTATTTAGTACGGTGCTTGCGTAGTGGTTGCTCTGCGTTTTTCTGTCAATACGTTGCGAATATGCTGTGGTAAGTTATACTGTTGACTATTTGGATTTTTTCGGTGTGAGGTGTTTTCAGTTATGCTATTTTGTATTGATGAAGTAAGTTTGTCAATTGCTATGTTTATATCTTGTTTTGTTTTAAGGGGAATTTTAAGGTCCAATTGGTTTTCGAAATCCATCCCAGTCTACACGTCCTGTTATCAGCCTAGGAAGAGAGGGTTTAGGAACGGGATTTGAATGTAATAGAAGCAAAACAGGGCTATGATCTGATGAAAGGTCGTTCATGGATTTAATGACAGTTTGAGAGATGGAAATTTGGGAAGAAATGAAAATGTCAAGGACATCGGACGTTTTTTAGGAGAGGTAGGCCAATAAGTAGGATTCAAGGGAGAGAGGACAGGATAACAGTTGGAGGTTGCAATACGGGATAGGATGTTACCACGGGAGTTGGATGTTCTACAACCCCATCGCTGGTGTTTGGCATTGTAGTATCCTCCAGCGATAAAGCGCGGTCCAAGGGAGCGGAATAAGGAATCAAGGAGGCTATAGGAAAGGGAATTACCAGGAGGGCAGTATACAGCTGAGAATGTAATATGGAAAGGACGAGTTGAAATGGTTACTGAGGTGGATTGAATGGTGTCAGATGGAGTAGAGGGAACAAGAGAGTGAGGTATTGATCTATGGATAAGAATGCAAGAGCCGCCATGGGAGGTGTTGTCTGGGTGGTCTGATCTGTAAGTGATGTAGTCTCGTATGTTAAAATATGAACGTTGAGTAAAGTGAGTTTCAGTAAGTAGGGCAGTATCTATTTTATTGTCGTGAAGAAATATGTCGAGTTCGTCTTGGTGATTTTTCAGTCCGTTCGCATTCCATAAAATGATAGCAAGAGGCTTAACACTCATCTTGCACCATTAAAAGGAATTTCCGAAAGGGCTCTTGTAAGAAGGGTGATGAGTGGTCTTATGGTTTCTTTCAATTCTGAAAGAAATGAGGAAAGGATACTGTTGATGTCAGTAGGGTTTTGGTAGGTAAGAGGATATAAATTGGAAGCTTGGGGTATATTGTTTGTTTCAGTGAGTGGATTGTTTGGGATCGGGAATCTTCGTTGAATAGGAGGAGCAGCATCTACTTGCAATGATGCTTGGAGTAAAAGATTGATCTGAACTGGATTTGAACTGGATTTTGTTTTTCAGGTGGTAATTTTACCTTTAATGGTAAATTATGTGTAGGGATGTTCTGTCGAGGAGGTTGAGGATGAGAACGGGATGTAGGAAGCTGGGTTTGGGAGGTTTGAGGCGCCTGACGTCTAGGTTGCTGCTTCGTCTTGTCCGAGTAAGGAGCTTGTTGTCGTGGTGGATGATCATCTGCTGAGGTTGATTGCTGATGTTCTATTCTTTGATCTGGATTTACTCGCATTTCTGGGAATACTGTGGTGTTATCGAAATCAGGTGCCTGGGTGTGAGGGTTTTGTTTTATTGTGGATGTATTTGGCTTTCGTTGGCTTTGCATACTTTTGTAGACAATGCAACCTTTGTAATTCGCAGGGTGAGCTTCTCGACACAGTACGCATTTAGCAGGAGTATCGCGTGACTGCAGGCATGTTTCAGTTGCGTTTGAGCCAGCACATTTTACGCATCTTGGCTGATGGTGACAATACGTCTTCGTGTGTCCTAAGCCTTGGCATCTAGTGCACTGGACTATAGTCGGTTTCCTCTTAGGTTCTTCGAATTTTACGCAGGAATATACTAGTCTAGTGACGTCAAATATATCTTTGTTGTTGCTGGCCGGCTCCAAGTCCACAAAGAATAGAGGCAGCGGATATTTTTCTCTATGATGAAGCACATTAGATACTCGCCTAACGCTACATCCAATTGCTTCTAAACCGTCTTTTATGGCGCTCGTTGGGATAGTAGTATGGAGACCTCGGAGTACTACTCTATAAGCCTTATCTTCTTTCAGCTGATAAAAGTGAAAATCGTAGTTTTTACTTGTTAGGTGATTAATCACTTTTTTATAACAGTCTTTCGACAATGTTTTCACCTTAATATCTTTGATTCGTGAATAGGAATCGAAGTTGGTCTCTCCAATCAAATCTGCTATTTCTTATCAAAATGATAAGAAATTTTCGATTTTATGTACATAAATTGATGGCGGGTCTGAGTCAGAATTCTGTTGAGGATTTGAGTCACTATTATTACTGTTTGATGGTTTAGAGACATTAAAAGTTGAGGTACTAGGTGTGATTGATTGAGTTGTTTTCGCTGCAGTAGATTTACTGCGGGTTTGATGACTTGCATTGGTAAGTGGCTTTTTTAATTTTACCGTCTTATTTTTCTTTTTGTTCGGTGAATTGCCCACTGATCCAGGGGCACTATTTCGGTGGCGCTTTTGAAGAACTCTTCTTGATTGGGAATCAGTTTCACTGATTTCCGATTAGGGGGCATCTTCCTCCGATTCGTCACCAGATGTGACAACGTCCATCATTTGATAAGTAAAAATAAAAATGAAATGAAAATTAAAATTAAATTATGATAATAATAGCAATTGATATTGAAATTATTACCTATATGAAGAACATATTTACATAAATTATACAATATTTCTGGAGTAAAACATTATAAAAAAAATCTTTAAAAATGACACTAAGAATATTTTAAAAAAATAAATAAAAAAAATAATAATAATATTAATAATATATAAATAAAATAGTCCAAAGAAGTAGAGAGAGAAAAAAAAAATTTATATTGTCTAGTTTCGAACGGGAGGCATTTAACTATCAGCACTAACCTTGACCGTGTGATAGCGATGTATTCTACCAGCCGGTAGGATTACAGCAAGCCAGTTAGACTGCTTCACCACGTATATTGTTATTGTTCACAGTTAATTTAAAATTTTCACTCACCTCACTAAAAGTGAGGTAATATGTTCTATTGTCATTAATTTCACCTGATGGTAAAGATAAGAGCTGGATTTTAGTTAGTACACTGGTAAAGAAAGTCACAATCACAGAGCGATTATTAGGCGTGCAGTGTGGGCGCCTTGGTAGTCAACAAAAAAAATAAAAATAAAAATAAATAAAAAATTACATAATTAAAAATTGGGTACACGCTGAATTGGATGTAAAGCTGCAAAGATATCAACAGATTATAAAGTAGTTGGCACCCAATAAAATCCTCTTAATTTTCATCTATAACTACAAGAATTACTAGATTCCCCGCTCCTAGGAGGTGAGCTAACGGTGAGGGGAGAAGGTTCAATTTTTTAGTTTTTCGATTATATCTCGAGAATGGTGGACTCTAGAAAAATATGTTTCATATAAAAATAAAATCTAATTAAATTTCCTATAAAATTGATTTAATACTTATTTCTCGTTTAGAAGTTCAAAAATATGTATTAAATCAATCAAGGTTTCCGAGATATGCGTTATTAAAAATCAAAAATGTTCACAAAAAAATAATTTTTACCTCAATTTTTGTCAAACATTTTGTTCTAGTGCCTTCCATGATCATTTCTCATAAAAAAAAGTGCCACCAGTGGTTAGTTGCTTTACAATAAAACAAGTTATTGTAATAATTTTTCCACTCGTTTACCTAATATTTACAGTTTATTCATTTGTTGAAGTCAGTAAATAAAAATGGAAGTTAATTCCTGAAAGCTCTTCTTCTTTTAATATTTTAAAGAATTCCCCAGGCGGCTGTGTTTATGATATGTGTAAGAAAAGACTTTGTTTTGGTCTTTGTGCTTTGGATCGGCTACGGTGTCCGTGCGTGTCAATTTATCGGCATTGAAGTCGCCAACTAATTATATCGGAGTAATGACCCCCTTACATTCTCCTCTTCCACCTTCCTTTACCAAAACCTCCTCGTCTTTAGTTCCTTTTTTAACCTTTTCTCCTTCCACTTTCGGCGAAAAAAAAGCTCGTGTACCGTTTGGCTTCGCTACATTTTTCACGCCTCCAATGTAAACACCAGAATTTCTTTTTCGGTTATGTTGTTTTTCTTTAGTCGTTTGCCTACTTGAAACCTGAAAGTAAAAGTGAATTCTATTTTCGAAATTGGATTACTTGAAATTTTTATATGATTATTTTAATGCTCTCATAAGTAAAGAACTTCGATAATTTTAACTAATAATTTAAGGTTTATTTGTTTATCGATAAAAATTATGCAATGAACTAAGCAATTGGGTATTTTTTTTTTCCAATGTTATTTAGACGCATAGTAGTCATTTTTAACCTCATTTAAAATTGCACTGATAAGCTAGGTATTGGAAGATTAAGTAAAAGCATAATTAGACATCCAACTTTTAATTTAATTGTATGAGTAGGTAATCAAGGTGGACGAAGACTATCAAGAACCTTTTGCAGATAATGGACTGCATTATCAGTGTTTGCGACTAAAGGCCAATGAATCACATTTTTACAAACAATATCAAAAGGCAAATAAAGGTTATTTTGATTTGGCAATAATTTTTATTTGACAGAAATAATTTTATTGATTTCATATGGTTGAATTTTAATTTCTAACCATGAAAGTATATGACAAATTCATTGAGTTTCAAGTGTGAAGGAAGTTGGGAAACAAGCGGATTCGAGTGGGTAAGGGGTTTGCTATGAAAGGACAGGTATCAGGTTTGGATTGTATCAGCAAAATATGGAACATTAAGATCTTTATTGATAAGTAAAATTTAAAATTAAAAACTACCGCTGCAACCCAAGAAGGCTTAAGATAAAACTCAACCGCCAGGTTTTATCCCTACTTAAGGTTACCCACATTGCAGAGACTGGTCATTTCCTAGGAGGGTATCCAGACCCCAAAGTTGAGTAACTGCTAAAATAAAATTTTTTTTTTTTTCAACAGCCGGACACGAACTTGGGCCCGAGAGTTAGAAGTGGGATTGTGCTTTACCCTTACGTACTTAATACAACCTAGTACATTATTTTCATTCCCATACTTAATAAATGCCATTGATAGAGGTAAAGAATAAGCTTTAAGGCAGAAAATGTAAATTATAATTTCAAAATTTTCTGAAACTCGGAAGGAAATAAATAAAAGATAAATGAGGGCTTTATTAAAAGAGAAGTTATTACTATGCTAACTATATTGCTATATTACTATGCTAACTATATCAGGAAGGAAAGAAGGCTTAATAACCATCTTCCCCTCTCGCTCTTTGAAGGGAAGAGAAAAATTGAATGAAAACACTCCCCCCCATTTCTTGCCCTAACCAAGTTAGGAATATTACTGAAAGAGAACCCCCCCTCCCCCCTTCCAAACTTGGTCCTAAGTTATTATAAAGTTTAAAATTTGGGCTTTATAAATAATAATGAAACTAATCTACAATGGCTATTATGAATGAAGAAGTAAACTATGATTATGAAGGCATTTATTGATTTAATCCCTGATTTATTCATCCTTATTAAATCTTTATTCTTAAATTTAGTTTGTCTATAAGTATCTCTCATATTGAAGTACTCCTTGTTCAACAGATTCGCATCCGGTGAAACGTTGATCCTATTCTGGGTAGTAACTGGATGAAAGAAATTCATTACAAATTTTCAGATATGAAAACTTTACAATGCTACAATGAATGCGTAAACTATAATTAATTATTTTAATTTTTTTTTTCGGTTGGCTCTACAGACCTTTTAGATCCTTGGCTGCCTTGCTTCAAATTTGTTCTTGTACTTCTTTTGGTATCTTCGTAACATAAAGCCCGGGTCGGTACCCCTTTTTACCACAGATTTTCGGAGGCTGATTGAAAGTTTCGTAGTTTTTACAGACTAGAGTTACAAGCCCTATGCAACTCCCAACCTGGAGGACCAGGAGCTATGTCGGGCACAGGAGTCCCTCACCTCCCTGTGACTCTCAGGGTGAGGACAGTGTCCTGCCCGGAATCGAACCCACGCCGTATTAGCCTGAGTATCTGAACAAGGTGGTCTTATCTGGAGGGCGGTCACCCATCCAAGTACTTACCACGCTTGACAGTGCTTCACATTAAATATCTACTGCATATGTCTAAGTCCGCTCGGCTACCCCGTTCCCAACTGTTTAAATATATAATATATATATATATATATTGGAGTACGGAGATGAACCTTGAGGCTCTTTTACTCAACCTGTGCAGGTAATATCCCCAGCTATAATACAGTTATTGCATTCCAACGACATTACACATACTTTCGAGAATAGTGTTGAGACTAAAGCATCAAAATTAATCGAAATCATCCTCATACAATCTACAATTATACATCGTTGTAAAACTAGGGCTTTCTATCCTATAATATTCGTTAATTATATTTCAATATCCTGTTGAACAAACAGTGGCCAAATTACTTAAATTAACAATTAAATCAAATTAACAATCAATGATTATTCGAAATTAACAAAGTTGTTATAAAATAGCGGTTTCAAACATGGCTTTTTTCACCCAAAACAATATAGTTCCTGAACGGTAGGGCCTAGCGACAAATTTTATAAAAGAAACAATGTTAACCATTAAATTTATGATCAGACATCTCCCGTCAAATTTTCGATCCGAGCAACACCAGCAGAGCTAGAGAGTGTAAAGAAAAATCCCCAAACTAAATAAATGTAGAAAACGTTACTTTTTACATTCAAACCAATATAGCTTCTAAACGGTAGGACCCAACCACAAATGTTAAGTTACAAAAAATGTTCTCCATTATATTCCTGATAAGGAAAATATCGTCAAATTTTCGATTCCAACAACATCAACAGAGCTAAAGCTTGTAAAAATGAATGTTGAAAAACGTTACACCAAAAAAAGTCTAGACCACCACTCAAAAGACATATCATGTCAAAAAAATTATTTAAAAGTACAAAATCTGACATTCCAACTCAACCTACCACTGTCCTCACCACTTACGCTGATGACACATGTGTGTTATCAGTAAACAATGATCCCTTCATTGCCTCCCAAACACTCCAATCCCATACCATAACGCTTCAAGAATGGTGTCAAAAATGGAGAATCAAAATAAATCCAAAAAAAATCTCACCAAATAACCTTTACCCTTCGTCGTAAACCCACGACTTCCTGTCCTACAGTATTCTTTAACATCATTCCACTGATCCCTGTTGGACAGATCCGCTACCTAGCGGATAAAAACGTTTAACTTGGAATCCACATACAAGACTAAAAAGAGGAGAAACTGCCCATCGTTACAGATTACTTCAACATTTACTAGACAATCGTTCAAAGCTCCCAATTAATTACAAAAGACCAATATACCTGACTGTGATTAGACTTATCTGGACGTACGCAGTTGAGCTTTGGTGCTCCACTAAACCATCCAATTCATCTCGTATCCAATCCTTATAATGCAAATACTTCGAAAAATCCTCAATGCACCTCACTTTGTCATCAATAAACTTATCCATAAAAATCTTAATGTTCCATATGTTGCAGATTTAGCCCAAACCAGATATCTATCCTTTTATAGTAAGCTCCATAACCACTCAAATCCATTAGTTTCTCAACTTGCTTCCCACACCATTCCTGATAATCCTCCGAGGCGTCTGAAAAGAAGATGGCCCAGAGACCTTCTAGTGTAGAATTTTTATTAAAGTGCTACTATGAGTAGCTCTTTTCAAGTTTTGTCACGTTATTGTAATAGTTAACAGCACATTTACTTGATGTATAAATTTTGTGCAGTTGTAAATTTCAATAAATTGTTTATAAGTTTTTCGTGAAATATTCTGTATTTTGTTTAGATGTGTTCCAGTATAGTGGGTATGTGTAAGACAATATGCTATGCGAGGCCTAGGATATTCTTCGGCCGCCAAAAATCGTCAGATCCTGGCAGATCTGAAAAACAGTATCCTTTTGGGCGCCATGTATTCTGTTACTTACGTACCATTGGGATAGTGCAATTAGACGCAGTATTTGTGATGGAAACCATAAATCTGTGTTGCGTAAGTCCAAGTCCAAATGGGTTTCAGTAAGTTTATTTATTCAAACGCTGTATTAGTTTCAGAGAGGGTCTTCTTTATAGCAGGTATAAGAAGAGACGTTGACGCTTTTTTTAAATAAGTCGTCTATTAAACAAGATGAAGCCATCGAATGTTAATCCTAGGTATTTTACTTTTTCAGTCTGTGGAATTGGTTTGTTGTTTAAGCATAATGGAGGACATGTGTCGTGTCGTAGAGTGAAGGTAATGTGTTGTGATTTTTCCTTGTTTTGTATGATTATCTAAAGTTTCTTCAAGAGTCGTTTTATAAAGTGAATTTAATATATTCATTCATACATTTTTATTCAATAAAGTGAATAAAAAAGTTCAATGAATGAATGTAGTTACGCTATACCTTTTCAATGCTCTATAACATTTTATATTAGGTATTAGATTTAATGACAATAGTAAAAGAAGAATGGAGTGCGAGACAGTTGAGTGTAGCTATGAGGGTGTCCTCATTCACTCATTCACCACCGCACTCATGATGGAGGGAAATATGTAAATTGGCAATTCCAGCTGTAACTTGATGATTTAGTTTTAACTTGCAAATCATCTGAGTCCTCTACGGCAATTTATTTTCAATTGTCCCTGCTAAATGGCATTATTACCTACGCTATTGTGAAATGAGTCTGTGTGAAATACGATGGATATAACTGAGTTAGATATTTTCCTCTCTTGATAATGAATAGTTATATAATTAATTTTCTTATTTAAAGTTAGTGTATGACTTTATATATATATATATATATATATATATATATATATATATATATATATATATATATATATATATATATTTATAAAGTTCTATTTCATATCTTAAAGAGGGACTGTGATGGCCGATAGTGCGATGATTTAGAGGGTTATAAAAAAATAGTAAATTTAGGGCAAAATCGAGAATTTTAGAAATATTTTTTAAGCTTTGTGTCAATCCTAATTTGCTATTTTTTCTTTATTTTTCTGTTAAAATTGTTTCTTTTTATTACCAGTTGAACCATTCGTATCATTGCTGGAACGCTTGAAAAAGCAAAGGATGTTAAAAAGTTTGAGATGTGTCGGTAACAAACATATTTCAATTTTTGATACCGATATCTAACTTTAGAGAATATTGCTATTACAAGAGCAAATCCATATAGAAGCCAAAAATGAGTACTTGGATCTTTATATTTTAAATTCTGGATCCAGGCGTCTTGATGTAATGCACGGTAGATTTCTATGTACCGATTTTTTTTCATTAGGAAGAAGAATAGATCTGTAATAATTACATGTTTAGGTATTACAAAACTATCGCTGGGGCCCAAAGGCCGACTGAGTTGGGGCGAGGGTCTCAGCGCGCTCATAACCAGAAGGTCGTGGGTTCGAATCCCACCTGGGCGGACCCACGAAATGAACCTTGACCTTCCCACCCAGGCCAGTATAGGACTTCAATGGAAGTGTTGGGCTCAAAAAAAAAAAAAAAACTATTGCTGAACTCAGCTGTATTAATTGGTTCCTTGTGATCGACTCCGGATCATCGATTCTCGATACCTTTTATCAAGAATCAAGAATCGTACCATAATTAATATATATATATATATATATATATATATATATATATATATATATATATATATATATATATATATTATTTTATTCGAAATATGCAATTCTTTGAACATTTAGTATATTTGTTTTTGTTTTTACTTTTCCTTTCAACTAAGTAGAAAGTCTTTAAACTGATGTCGAGAAGGATGTATGAGTTATTTTCTTGTTATGAAGTTTGATACGGATGTTTTTAACTTTTTTTTTGTCAAATATTTAACTCATAGACCTAATAGTCAGCGTGTAAACTATGGTTAATGTAAAAT
Source organism: Euschistus heros (assembly GCA_003667255.2). Classification (NCBI taxonomy): domain Eukaryota; kingdom Metazoa; phylum Arthropoda; class Insecta; order Hemiptera; family Pentatomidae; genus Euschistus; species Euschistus heros. Next base: position 2,928,965 of record RCWM02000082.1, read on the forward strand.
AATTGAAGCTTAAGAATGTTCAAAATTATATATGCAAATTTGTTGTAATTGTTTTTTGGAAAGAGTCGTTTATATCAAATTTATCAATTGTATCCATTAAACTAATTATTTGTTTTTATTTTTAATTTATAGAAACAATTCTTTCCATATTATAACTTTTATTCTTCTGCTAAGGGATAAATGTTTAGTTCACAAAACTTTTACTTATTATCTTTAATTGTAGTTGGTGGTCTTATTTATTAAAATATAAGTTTTCGATTAATAAAACAATAGGTTTTTTTTTTGGTTTTTTTTATATCCATCTGTGATTTTTATGCTAGACCGTGATCACTAATGATAAATCCCAATCCTTTGGTCTTTGGATAGACCTATACACTTCGAAAACTTAATCCAGATTTCTTCCTCCGCCTGTCCCAATTATCCTCCCACACCAGAGGATCAGGACCCCTCCACGCCCACGAGGGACCAGAAGACAGCTCCTCACAAAAACCTGGACTAACTAAGGTGCAAGAAATAAAAGATAGGGCTAAGAAGATTTGAGATGGAGGAGATAGGATGGGGCTAAGACTGGCTGCGTGTGGTCTCCCCTAAGACACGTAGCAGCTCTACACGGCGGGTGTTTTCATTAACTGGTCGTCCCGTCGGATCGGTGTACGGGACCTCACTAACTCTGTAGCTCACTAACTCACTAACTCAGTGCCTCAGAGTCCTCATTAGCCTGCCTCCATTAGTGTACTCTCTGCTCAGGGGTAATTTGGAGACGCAATAAAATCTGAGACCTTTCAAAGGCCAACTGTAACGCCTGATTTACCATAACCGTATTTATTACAACAGTTTTTTTATAAATTGAACTGTATACTTGCCTTTTGATTGGAGTTTTAATGTAATAATTTGTTTTCAAGGATTAGTCAGTAATTTTTTTTTTTTTTTTTAATATTGGGTTTTACATCTGTCTTTGTTATAAACAACAAGTTTGAGCGAAATGATTACAATGGCATGGAAAGAACTACTCAATAGTAGCACTTCAATAGTTCTACATTAGAAGGTCTCTTCTTAGTCTTCGTTTCAGACGCATCAGAGGATTATCGGGCAGTGTGAGGCATGTTGGGAGACTAGTATTTGGATGGTTGTGAAGTTTACTACGAAAGGATTTGTATCTGGTTTGGGCTATATCAGCAATTTGTGGAACAATGAGATCTTTATGTATAAGTTTTGTTTGAGACCTAATTAGGAACATTCTGGATTTTACGAACGATTTTGGATTGTAAAGATTGGATACTAGAAGAATTAGAAGGTATAGTGGATGCCCAAAGCTGAACTCCATTTTGTTCTAATTACTGTAATGTAAACAAATCTTTTGTAATTTATTGGTAGCTTTGAACCCTTTTCTAGTAAATATTACAGTAGTCGGAAGTGACAAGCAGTTTCTTGTCTTTTAAGTCTGGTATGGTGTTTTAATTTGAAATTATGGTTAAGTACAATGTCAATCAACTTCTTAACTATACTAAGTTGTTATATATTCCCTTGAGGATGGATACAACCCTTGATTCTAACATTCACAATTAATCCTATTAGAATGTATTAGTTTTTGCTCTCAAATCCTAAGTTTGGAACATTAAAATCTTTATGGTTAAGTTTTTTTGTGACAAAGTAAGGAGCATTTTTGGATTTTACGAAGGATTCGGGATTGTAAGGAGATGGCGAGACGAATTGGATGGTTTAGCAGAGCCCCAAAGCTCAACTTCGTATGTCCAAATGGGTTTAATCATTGTCATGTAAATAAGTCTTTTATAATTTATTGGGAGTTTTGAACGCTTGTCTAGTAAATCTTCAAGTAGTCTGACACTACAAACAGTTTCTTGTATTTTAAGTCTGGTAGGGTAAACCAGACACTTATTGATAGCCTTAAGGAAATATTCGGAAAAAAATTCAAACTGTAATTATAGAAAGCCTAGTTCAAATAAAGTTGATATACCTAGTATGATATACCTTCAAATAAAGCCTGATTTACCTTATGTTTAGTCAATGGAATATTATAAAACAGTCCCAACATTTTGAAAAACTATGTAACTCAGATAAGTATTGGGTTGTTCGGAATGGTTTAAGGTTTATGATTTGTAGTAATTAATCCAACAAAATTATTTTCAAAATTATGTTCATAAAAAGCATATTTTTATTAGGTATGGCATATTTTAATGGCAATCTTAATAAATCCACTCCCTTGTAAATTGGATATAATAAAAACTACTGTTTTTATGTTAATTAGAAAAATCGTAAATTGATTAATGCTACAATATTAGTGCTAACGAATCTTGAAGAGTAGATCATCTCTGCTGAATTCATTCAATACGGTAATACTGTCTTAGTCTACATTAACATTACACCTCCGGATTCATCACTTCTCCAATCGATCTAAAAACGGTAGAAAAATTGGTTGTTATACCGCTACTAAAGCCTTAAAGTAAGTGGTATTTTTAGGGCATTTATAGGATTTTGGAAAACTATGAGAAATACCTTACTGAAAAGCGCTCAATTTTGACTTTTTTTTACTTCACTACAGCCGGGGATTTATTCCTAATACATGTTATCTTTTATCAAAATTTTCAAGACTATAAAGCATATACATATATTCTATTTCTAATATGAATTAAGTTATATGATTATTACTATTATGATCATTACGCTGTAATTAGTTCATGGTATTCGCATGGGCTATTTAGTAATACATATTTGCTAAAAATAATATTATTAATTATTACATTAATAGTTGTGAATTATTCAATGTTTGCGATTTCTTGTAGTGCTAACATGATTTCAACACGAACATCAACCATCGCCATTCTTTGCTTACTTTACCCTGTCCTTTTAGTCCTCTAGGATCGATTATTCTATTCGATTCGTGCTCATCCACCGACGTGAGGTCTTAAATCCAGCTTAGGCAATCCATGGAATGGGGCGTCGATGGGGCTAGCCGACAGCTAATCCCGATCTGTGCCAAGGAGACCGTAATCGCGGCAATTATACGGTGAGACTATCCTTGGGGTATCGCCTTTACTCTGGAGGTAATTTTATACCGGTCGGGGCATGAGTACACTGGCTCCAATCGATACGAGTCTTTGTCTACCGCGGTGCTCATTGTAACTATTGAATATGTTATGGCTTGTATTATGTTGGTAGTGGGCAGAAATAATTAATATACAAGACCTACAGTGAGTTATAATGTTACTAATATATAACTTTCAGCTATATCATGAGAAATTAAATTAGGTATGAATATTAGTAATTATCATCTGAATAAATTGAAAAATGAGTTTATTCACATATCATTAAAATTATTTATTATTGGTATGACTAATGGTATAGAAGGATCTATAAAATTATGATTAAAAATTATTTGCTTTTTCTATTGGAATGTTTTTATTCAAAGATTAGTTTCGAATGTTAAACATCATTATCACTTCTAAAAACATTCAAAATATTAAAATTATCAATATTTTGCGGCATAAATTATGTACATTATTTTTTTTTTTAAATATAATACAAAACATCAAACATGTTGGTACTCACATAGCGGGCCAAATGGAAACAGTTTCGAATGTTAAACATTCATTTTCAATTCTAAGCAATTTTTTTTTAATATAATATATATATACATTTATTGAAATTTACAACTGTACAGAATATATACATCAAGTAAATGTATTGACAACGATTACAATAACATGTTAAAACTTAAAAAGAACTACTCACCAGTAGCACTTTATTAAAAATTCTAGACAAGAAGGTCTCTAGGCCATCGTTACAGACGCCTAGGAGGATTATCAGGAATGGAGTGGGAAGCAAGTTGAGAAACTAACGGATTTGAGTGGCAACGGAGCTTACTGTAAAAGGATAGGTATCTGGAGTAAGGAGGCAAAATGAAAAGGCTATTGACAGATTCAGCACCTAGAACAGGCTGAATGTCACAGTAAATTTCATTTGATTGGTTACGGATACGTAAAATATTATTAATTTTATTACAATTTATGTAGAAGGAGATTTGGTTCTTTAATATAAATTTTTTTGGCACAATTCCTAATTTATTTATTTAGCTTGTTTCACTACATGTTTCGGCACTTTAGTCCCATCCTCAGGTTTCTAAAATTGTGCCAGCATATTACATAAATAACACTAAATTAATTCTATAATTTTACAAAACAATTAATAATTTACCACATTTGCTATGAATTATGCTCGTTGTCTATCATTTAAGGTCTATATTAACTCTCAGTCCACTGAAAAATGTTAAACTGTTGTTTACCTTATGGTTTCACGCTTATCAACTAAAACTATTTAAATCAGTAATTATTATTAACCTATTAATAATTTATATTTCTTATGTTTTTTACTAATGTTAATTTTTGATTTAATTCTTTTAAATTTTATTTTATTTGATTCTTTTATATATTAATTTTTTTTTAAATGTTTAATTTTTTTCATTTTTTGCTTTAATTTGTTTATTATATTTGCGGAAATGTTTCCTATTTTTTCTATATGTGTTTTATAATTGATCGCTTTATCTATTGTTTTGTTAATGTATATATCTTCTAATAATTTTCTATGATGTGTTTATTTAATTTATTTATTTAAAGAAAGTATTACAATCTGCCACAACGTGAGCAATAAGTAATATGGATGGGTTGATGGATCCATTCACACAATATGCACAATAAGAAATAAAAACAAAGAAGAGGTGAAAAAAAAAATTTAAAATAAATAAATAAAAATAAGTAAAGAATCTCATAATATTTAATACAATAAAAATAAATTAAAAAAGTACCTCAAACTATACAATGCATAAAGTTAAAAAAAAATTGAATGAAGTAGATAATTTAGGTATTAAAAGAACAAACAATAATAATAGTAAAAATAAAAAATTATAATAAAAAAATTTTAAAAATCTTAAAAATACATTCATACTTTATTTACAGTATGTACACATTATGTGTTTTATGTTCATGATTTAAAATTATGGTGTCATCAAAGTCAAATTCATGTCCTAATTCTTGAGCGCGTTCACGTATGTAATAAAATATTTGACAATTTTTTTCCAATAGGAATAGAAAAACCGACCAGTGATAAGGAAAACCTAAGGGACTGCCCATTTACCTAAATAATAATTGTAGGGATTACAATATATTTACCTAACTACCATTTAACCAACTCTTCCTTTCGTCTCTTTACACTCAGTCTACTCTAGGTCCCTGAAGTTTTGAATTTGTCGTATGTTTTTAGAACTTATGATGGACATTCAAAACTAGTACTTTAATAAAAAATTCTAATAGAAGTAGCGAATAATATATCGATGTTTACTGTAAACTATTTACATTTTCTTCAGATTAGCAAAACCTATGACAATAATCTATTGATTCATATTCTATTTCTATCCGTATCATTTATATAACAACATCGATTACATAAAACATCGAAGCTGTGTGTGAAATGTGTCATGAGGTAATTGTGCCACTTTTACTTCCTTGCGTTTTTTTTCCAGTGACGATGAACATGAATAGCAAGGCGCTAGTTAACATTCTTGGGATTCCAGTGATCCCAGGGCCTCCATGAAGAGAGGTGAAGATGTGCCAATACTTGAACAATAAAATTGAGAGGATTCTTCCAATTTGAATGCCGCTGCGATGTGACTCAAGAATTCCTTTAATGCAACCTGATGCAAGATTATTGTTGATTCATTCTGTTTGTTTTGGTGTGGCATGATCGAGCTGCGTGGCATGGTGGTACAGCCTTTCATCTGTGGATTGCTCAATAATGAAACGCATTCTCCAATCTCATAAATAAGTAAGATATTTTTCTAAGATAAAATAAGTTGCATTTCAGAAATATTTTCTACAGCAATTATTTTATAAAGAGTGTCGAAATAACTATGTTTGTTAAAAAATATTTATTTCATCTTAGGAAGAATGGACCTTAATAACAGAATTCAGATTTTCTGAAAAAAGTAAAGAAAAATCAGGGTGAAGTTCCGTATTCCTCCATTACGTGTTCCGTATTGAACCGAAGATCGTTGGTTCGAATGCAGTCAGAAGCAGGGTGAAATGAATCCGTAATAATTGTTTCATCCCGGCCTGGAAAATCCGTGTTAAAAAGGAAGAAAGAAAAAAGTTCATGATTTTGTCATTATATTTATTTTAAGTAATAAATAAATAGATTCAGCTTGATGTCACCACCAATATCCGAACACACACTTTCTCTCCATCCCACCCTTTAAAACCCAAAACCACAGGATCAGCGCTGAAACAATGCTTCCAGCTACATCTAGTACGTATATCTGGCTTAACTTTCTTGGAATTCGGTTATTATTAAATTAAACGAATTTACATGCCCAGTTGATAATCGCACTGCTATAATAACTAAACTATACCCACCGGATGTCTGGAATTTCAGCGCGGTGGATAAGACGGAACTCTCCCGAATTCCAGTCCGGCTGAAGGCCTTCTTTTATTTCATTCGTAGATCGGTTTCGGGGTCCGGAGATCCTCTAGGAGCTCTAGTCTAAGTAAGCACCCTTAAATGAGGAGTGGTTGAGCGTGATTTCTAACCACATCTATTCCTTCTTCTTCCGTTGTTCTCGAAACAATACATCTTTACCAATAACTAAACCCAAGACCCTTCATGGGCTATAGCATTTTATGTTGTTTTTTTTTGTTTGTTTTTTTAGTTATTATTTGTAATATTTTCCTGTTTATATTACTGTATATATATATATATATATATATATATATATATATATATATATATATATATATATATATATATATATCACATATTAGTCAGTTACTGATAGCCTTGAAAAAAGTCAACAGGGCAGGCCGAAACGTCGATACTCTAATTAAGGTTATTTAATTGATTTTATTAATAAAATAGCTTATACATTTAACACCCGAGTAGTCCAAGTAGGTGGTTCTTAGGTCGATAAGGTACAGTCTTTCATAACAGGATGCCCAGACTTATAAAACTATTACTGAAAATGAAAGTTAGGGTTTTTAATGAAAATGCTGTTCGGATTTTATTTTTATAATTTATTTTAGAATGTTATTTTGTTAATTTGATTTTCATTATTTATAGTTTTCATTCATAAATTAAGCCATCATTCATACATACAGTTTTCATAATTTATAGATTATATAAATGTAGAGCTTTTGTTACCATATTTCTTTTGTTTTTTTTTATGTTGTATCCAAACTTTTGGCCTACAGAGTATGTTTGTTTCACTTGCAATAGTCACATTTTTGAGGGACCCAATATTAAAAAACGAAATATAATACGTTATTCAATATTTTTTGTAAGTTTATGTATAATCTGTAATGTTCAGGAAACAGCTGTTTTTTTTTTTTTTTTTTTTTTTTTTTGTTCCTTAGTCAAGGTGAGATGCCATGTTGAACTTGTTGAATAAACCTGTAAAGAAATAGCAGTTAGAAAGCTGATACTGAAAACTTTTTGTGTAAAGCCTCATGGAAGAGAAGCCGCCGGCAACACCAACTTAATAAAAACAACCTTTCTCCCGTCCAACTCCTTTTTTCTGCCAGCAGTCGCTCACACAGAAGTTTAGCAGGTTACGCTCTCTTCAGGAGTTGGAAAAAAAAAAAAAATTTAAACTGACATAACGATCCGTGAAAACGAAAACCCGATAAAAACTTTTGAACAATGAAAATTCTTAATTCTATAAGGAATAATATAAGAAATGGGATAAACCCAGTGAAGATTTCCTAACGGAAAAAAAAACTATCAGCTCTGCTTTTCCCCTTCATTTGTTTCAATGTTTTGCTGGACGTGGCCTGGAGAGTGGCAGAAGAAAATGCAGTATTATATTGAATTATATTACTTTCGAATTCAGATAATTCGTATCGCCAGGAGGCTGGGTTTTAATGACTGGCGGGTAGGTACTAGTTATCGGTATTATCAATTAATGGGAGTATAATATTAAAAATGATAACGTATTAAGAAGTATATATATATATATATATATATATATATATATATATATATATATATATATATATATATAAAAACAGCAATAAACACTGCTTTATACTAATCTATCCAATAAATAATTCAATTAATAAAAAATATGTGCATACTTATGTTCCAGCTTTAATAGACTCCAATAAAACATCTGTTTGGAAAAAAAAAAAACCGTTTGGTTACTAGCTCGTTACTCCCTTTTCAGCTTAGCTCATTGATCACTTTTCTTCATTGATACTCATAGAATGATCGGGAATACATAAACTCAACAGCAAAAAAAACTGGGCACTCTGATTTGGTCACATAATTTTGTTAAATACATTAACAAATCTTTTTATACACATTTATATATACATCACTTAAATCTTTTTAATTTATGGTGAGAAATGGTTTGTTTATAAGTTATATTTACACAAAATCTGCCACAAATGAATAATTTTTATTAATCAATAACAAAAAAATTATAAAATAAAGAAAAAATAATAAATTAACACATTTTTAAAAAACTTTATTCTTCATTTTTATCAGGTTTTCTGACAAGGGATGTTCTTCTAATAGCGGTTTTTCCCCTCTTCTGCGGCGAAAGACGCTAATACTGTCAGGCATAACAGAAATTAAAACAATTCAATAAATAACACAGAAGTAGAATTTGCGAAATTTCAGTTATAGGAATTATTTTTTAAAATCAATTCCACATTCTTTCAAGACAGGACGGTATTTATTTATCATAAAGCATTTTTTTCTGTGCCGCTTCACAACGTATTTAACAAAATTATGAGACCAAATCTGAGTGTCCGGTTTTTTTTGCTGTTGCGTGTGTATGATTCTCAGAAAACGGGAAATTTTGGGAGTCGAAATTTAAAAATTTTGAACCTTTACTAAACATAAAAAAAAAAAAATCTAGTAACACTAGATATATTTGGTGTCTATTAAACATTCTACTGCTTGATACAACTCGAATCTCATTTTCCTAATAAAAATTTAAAATTTGAATATTTTTTTACCTCCATGGTTTTTTATTATCCACCGTGAGGTAATATTACTACCTCAGTATTAACCAAACCATTTACCTCCTGATAGAAGAAGGTTTTTCAATAATTTATCATCATATCATGCAATATGAATAAATAAACAATTTATAAATTTATAAACGTTGCTTTTAAAATTGTTATAAAGTTAGGTAGATAGATAGTCATTTTATTTATAAAAGACTATTCTCGTACAAAAAAGAGTCTGGTACATTCTTAGACAATTCCAAGTTCATTTACATAAAGGGAAAGAATATGAAATAAAAATACACTTATTACATACAAATACATGAATTAATATTATAATAAATTATAGAAAAAATAAATATAAGCAAGTGTTCTCTCGGTTAGCTACTTAAGTCCACTAAAGAACTGATAAGTTTATACAAAGTTGTACGGATACATATAAAAGTTTTAAGTACTGGTTATTATTTGTATAGATATTTTACTGATATAATTATAAATAATGTTTATTTTTTGAATATCAGGAATATTTAAAATATTTTCAACATTGGTAGTGTCATTGGTGTCCGTGATAAAGGTCTGCAAGTAGGTTTTTCCGGGCTCATTGAATTTAGAGCAGTGCAGTAGCAGGTGACTCATGCAGTCCTCCACAAAACGTTGTTTCCTTCAAGTGAAATAGTCGCTTTCTTCAGGTACAGCTTGATGACTGCCGGGCTGGAAACTCTTGTTTGACTCACAATTCTCACTTTATGGAAGCCAACTTTAAATAATAAATATTTTTCTGGTTCTCCGATGTTAAAACTGCTAATATACCCGTAGATTTGGTTAGCGGCTGAATTTAAAGCCCTGTTGATATCTATGGACAAAAGGTGGGTCGTTATTTTTTTTGCAAAATATCATATTTTTGTCTTATCAAATAATTTACCTCAATACGTAAAAATTTCTCTTTGCAACCTAGTGATTCGAAGATTGATCTCACTTGTGTAACCCAATTGAAGTCATATTCGTGCTTGTTTCTCATTTTATCAAGCTTAATAAGCCTGTTAAAGCAAACCCGCGGAAGACAAATTTCAATAAAGTAATGAAATGTTAAAGTTGGATTTAAACGTAAGTAGTATTTTTTTTTTTTTTTTTAAAGATTAAAATCAAATTCCTATCGTGTTTAATTATTATATAAAATATATTGGAAAATATTACTGATTTGTATTTTCCACTTAATAAGACTTACCTGGAAAAATAAAATTAATATTAACATCCATGGAATATAGTGTAACATACGTGGAAAGAATAAAAACCATGGCTTAAAAATTACGCGAACTCAGGCACGGAAGATACCAATGTCACGTAAAAATTCCATTATTAGAAACGGTTAAGGAAATAATAGTTATAAGTTGAAGAAAATCTGATGATATACATAAACGAAATTTTCTAATGTGGAAGTTTTTCATTCTAAATCACGAAAAAGGTTATAACTACCTTCCGGGCTCTTTTTCACACTAGGAATAGAGAACTGAAATGCGACCGACGATGTAGGAATCACTAATTTTGCCTCTTTTTAATGCACAAATTCCCATTTCAAAATATTACGACCTTTCTTTGATTTTTACAGAATTTTTTTTCCCTGACAAAGGTAAAGTTATTTTCGTAACTAGGAATGTTCACTAGTTCAACTTAATTTGAGTTCTAGGCCAATAGTGCCTCCGATCTAGTGATATGGGTATTTTAGGATGAAGAACGAAATAGAAGTAATTTATCTACCAACGAGAAAAAAAAAACGTAAGATGGGGACATCCACGGAATTTATAATTTTAATGAGATAATAAAACAACACATCATTGAACAGGTGTGAAGAAAGAAAACATTGAACCCACTGTTGTAGGCCCTGGACGAATGAGAGACCTAAAACATGCCCGTTATCTGAGAAAAATCCAAATGTTGGCAAACGTTATCTGAAATAATTGCACTTTTACCTTTAAGCTTTTAAAACTTAATGCTTCTTTTTTTAATTCAGTGAAACCCCCCATTACTAGCACGAAAGTTTTCTGTTCCAGTTATTTCTGCATGAACTCAGACTGTTTCTCCAATAAAATAAATAAAATATTTCGTCCAATTTTCTTGCTTGTGCGAACTACTTCTAACCTTCTTCCCTAGTTCCTATTAAACATAATTTATTTTCCTACCTTCTAGATAGTCAAACTTCCGCATACATGTGGACTGTTAAGTAGATATTTAGTGGATGGTTATGTGTTTATTTATATTTTTAACTGTGTGAAAGCATTTATTTTCTCTCTTTTTATTTCTATTTTTTTCTGTCAATAATCTGTGCCTTAATTTCTAATGCCTTGATCAGTGCATGATTCTTATTCTTAGGGGAGAGCACGTTCCAGAATAAAGTTTATTTTTCATTCGTTCAGTATGTATCTATGTTTCGTAACATTGATTTCTCAGAGAACGTCTCCATTTACGAAAATATTCTTGAGTGATCAATAGGATTTTGAATTCTTGCTTTTATATCTTCTATTTTGTTATTCTCGTGAAAACCGTGCGACGATATTTGAATTTTAAATAATAATTACTCATTTTAAACAACACTCCCCACTCGTTTTGTTCTTATTTATTTTGAGACCTCTTTCAACAGCTGCGTTTTTCCATTCTTTGCATACATAATGAATATGGCGTTATGAACATGCATACTTCAACTTGCAAGAACATAAGAATAGGTTATAGAATCATTTTTTTGTTGTATGATATAACAATATAGTGAATATGATTATAACGTCCATAATATCATGTAAATCATTTGTAAAACCACTAGTAGCACTTCAAAAAATGTTCTATATCAGGAGGCCTCGAGTCCATCTTGTTTTCAGACGCCTCCGAATAGATTGGGAAGCAAGTTGAGGGACCAGTGGATTTGGATGTTTACGGAGTTTGGTATCCTTTAAAAGGATAAGTATCGTGTTTGGGCCGAATCAGCAACGTTTGGAATATTAAGGTGTTTATAGATAAGTTTATTCGTAACAAAGTAAAGAGCAGTAAAGATTTTCCAGTGGATTATATACATATACTGTCATGTAAATGAGTCTTTTGTAATTAATCGGCATCACAGTGCGTTTGTATAGCAAATATTGAAGTCGAAAACGGCGAGCAGTTTCTAGGGGTTTTTGTTAACCCCTAACCTGAAATCAGCTAACTAGACTCCAAGTTAAACATTGGTCCAGTTAGAGTCCTTGAACGGGGATCTGTTCAACACGGATCAGTAAAACGTATTAATGTCTCAAAATCATATGTACTTTTTGTTTGTTGGGGCTTAACATCTGTATTTACTTCACCCAAGGTTGATAGATGAACATGTAGTTTTTATTTTATATAATTTAATTCACTGTTATTTATAACTGGTGAGGATTAAATTAAAAACAAAGCTCATACAAAATAGCGTAAAAATAAAGCCAGAGATAACTACCTTACAAATCATCAACGCTGTAAATGACTGTAGTTAACTGGATCGTCGCATTTAAACATAGCATTTTCTTGAAACTCTCTAGCCATAAAAATGACTACTAAGCAGCGGTAAAAGTTGAACCGGTGGTAGCGAATAGTGCAGCGAAAAGAAAGCGGCAGCTGCATAAACTGTGAGCGCTAACCACAATAAAATATAATGGAATAGAAGGGAAAGTGAGGTTTGAATGGCTTGATTGAAGGCGTCGTTTGTGAGCGAGGGGAACTGAAAGAAGGAAACGGACCCATTTCTCTTGTCTATCTGTCTGCGAGGGGAAATGGGAATCTTCTCAACCGGCTCTTAGTGGGTATCTATTTTCAATTATCTGAGAATGGTGACATTTTTATGAGAGCATTGTATTACATTTTCAAATCAACTTATTAGATATCCGTACTTTGCAGAGTTTATATTAAATAAAGTGTAGAAATCGGAAAACGGTGTAAAAATAGTCGATTCATAATTGTTTTTAAATTTTAATTAATGTTTTTTATATGGTAACACTGTTGTCATATGAAAAACATTGATTACCGAAATAAGTAATAACTTTTACCTTGACAGTATTGAACCCCTTTTGACCAATAACTTCAAACCCGCACAGCACCCAAAGTCGTTACATAATAACTTTATTTATTAACATATTCTACATCAAACATATCTCATTATATCAACTCATAATTTCAACTGTACACAGTTACGTATTTCAAAATAAGTATGTTCACAACACACTCTTCCATGGCCTTCACCTAACAGATACTAAAGTGACAATGAACATGCAAAACAAACAGCTTTATGTTTCCGCCTATAATAAACAAACTATTTTTTCTTATTTCTGTTTTATTTATTATTTTTATTTTATTTTATTTTTTATTATTATTACTTTCATATTTTTATTAGCAATCTCAACTTAAAACCCAATATATATGTAACTAACAATGAGAAAATTAAATTTATGATGTACAATATAATGTCAAACGATTAGACGTAACGATGTAGAATTCAAATTATTTTCTCCAGCAACATCAACCACTTAAGTATAATATTTGTATTATATAAACATATTAGTTATTTTTATTTTATCTTATTTTTTATTACATATATGTATTTCCTTCTGGTATAGTTATGGAAGATAACAAAAAATTCTTCTACTGACAATAAGTATCAAGGCAATATCTCAAGGAACGGGATAAGGTTCATTAAGTAAGGCAAGGACTTGGCTAAAAACCGTTCAAATTATTCTAATCGCGGTTTTGTGGTGTCCTGGATATTTATTTTTTTTATTTTGTTGAACCTCATTGTGGTTTGACAAAATAAAACGACAAAGTCGTTGTTTGAAATAGTTATAATAATTTCTTATTTTATTTATACTTGTTAGCCGTTTTTGTAAAATGATCTCTTATATAACGTTAGATATTTTTTTGTACAATTTTCAGTAGATTTTACAGTATTAACTTCCATGTTGTATTAAAATGTATTAAACCTATACGATTATATGCTTTAAAAACGTAAAACAATACGAAATAAAATTTTGTGATCAGTAGAAGAATTTAAATTTAATCATAACAATTTTAGAGTATAATAGGTCAGCTAATAGGAAAAAAATTATTTAATCCAAGAAAACTACTTCATGTAAGAAATAGCTTACTAGTAAATATTTACGAATCACTAGAAATAACAATATCGTATAAAACTAACCAAATTTTTGTTTAAATGACAAGATACATATGTCTAATGTTCTCCTTTTATATTTGTTTCCAATAAGAACCGAAATAACGATTAATCATTGGTATAACCCTAGGGATTGTCCATTTAAGTGATTATTTAGCTGACCACATCACCCCCTTTCATTAATTTCATCTAAGTTTACTCTAGGATATGATTCCCTTCCATTTTGTCTCCTTACTTTTTTTAGAAATCAATTTTGCCACCTTGCTGATGTTTTCAATTTTTTATAGTGTTTTTAGGACTGGTAATCAATTTTTGAGTAATAAATGTTTTAGGTTCTTTTTTTATTTATTTATTTTTATTTTTTTTTACATTTTCCTTTCGCATGAAAATATTACTGAGCCCCATCTTTTACATATATTAATTTCTAGTTGTTCTGAAATATTCAGATTTTTCTACTTAACACTTCTGCACATAAATTTATCCAATAATCTAGATTGTATTTTTATAAAAATGTGGCATAGCCCCTTCATCCACGTATATAAAATAATTGTATGAAATAAACGCTGAAGAAAGGAATCTATTTTTAAATGATCCCAGATATTTCCAGCAGCCCTGTTGATATTTGTTATCGCTAGGAATATACCGAGCAGAACAGCAGTCAATATTGAATCATGTTTAGGAACAAAGAGACAAAAATAGAAACCAGACCTTCGATAAAATTTTATCGCCAAAGTACAATAAATATAACATTAGATAAAATAGAGAAATTTGTTTGGAGAAATTACAAATAATATGATCATTTTTCCAATGTTGTAAATACTCTTAGGTATTTATTAATTGTTTGCCTCTTCTATTATTTTTAATTTATTTTAAGTCTTAATATCAAAGACTGAATATTTATCTTCAGTTCTAAAAACATTAAAACTATTCAAAGCATTGAATTATTTTATTTGAGGAATAGTTTCGAATTTTATAAATTTAAAATCAGACATACCAAAAATTACAAAACATCAGCAATTACTACATAGGTTATATTTATTGATTTTTTAAAAATGTAAAATCAAACATTAAAACTCACCTTAGGATTTTATTATATTTAATTCATTATATATTTATATCCATAGATATTTAACTTTAGACTATTTCCTACGTGATGTATTTCACTCCCGAATCTTTGTTGAATTTATGGCCATTTTTATTTAGATATAGATATCTTAATATATATAAATTACGTGTCGCCGCCTAGGGGCCGGCTAACACCTAAACTACTGAACCGATTTTAATCAAATTTGCGTACCGTGTGCAGTTTGATCCAACAAAAAAGATAGGATACCTTATATCTTAATTTATAGTCGCAATATTATTTGTATATTATCTGTAAGTCACAATTATCTGTTAGCTCTATACGATTCTAACATATGGCGGTATAAGGTGGATAACAGTGAAGTTCAAAAATGGCGGCAATTGCAATCTACATGAAAGGTTAAAATGTACAGTGTTACATAGAGGTGAACATTGATAGTAAAATTTACTTATTTTCAATTAAATTGTTATAAAAACAGGTATATGGAGTGAAATATACCAAAGTTTAACTACATCATGTTCATAATTCTAGGTTTAGCAAACAATAAAAATTTAAATGTACAATGTTGAGTGTTAGAAACGGGTTTTGCCACACTACCACATACTTTTATGGTTAGAAATTAAAATCCAACCAGATCAAATCAAATAAAATTATTTCTGTCGAATGAAAATTATTAAAAATCAAAATGCCGATTCTCAGCTGTTTAATATTGTGTGTAAAAATATGAATTTTGAACCTTTAGTTGTAAGCACTGATAATGCAGTTTCTTATACCGCAGTTTCTTAATAGTCTCTGTCCATCTGGATTACCAACTCATATATTAAAATTGAAAATTGGATGTCTAATATGCTTTATGTTATCTTCAAATACCTAATCAATCTAAATTTAACCAAGGTAATAATGGCTGCTATGCGTGAAAATATTATCAAAAATATAATTTTCAATTGTTCACTTTAATACAAGATTTTTATCGATAAACAAAAAATCAATTATTAGTTAAAATTCCTCGACGGGGGATGATGAAGTTATACATAGAAGGACAAGCCATTTCCGTTCGTGATCACTAACCGCGAAAACTATAGAACTATTCTGTACCAAATATTAACTACATCATTTTCATAATTCTAAGAAGGTTTAGCAATATTAAAATCTACTGATTTTTAATTTATATTTTATTGAAAAAGGTTAATATGTGGACAACAGTGCAGTATGAAAATTGACCGATAGGTGGGGAGTGCCATTCTACACGAGAGGTTAGAAAAGAGCTTGAAATCGATGATAAAATTCACTTAATTAACTATCAAGAAAATTATTTTAAAAAATTTAAATATGGTGTGCGATATGTGGATCTCAGTGAAGCTTGAAAATCGACCGATTGTTTATAGAGCCATTCCACAATAGAGTTAACAATGGTAAACTGAACCTATCTGTACCGACATCTAAATAAATATTTTTTATAATTCTAGGAAGGTTTTGCAATGGTAAAATTTAAAATAACTAAAATTTAAATGTACAATTTTGAGAGGCAGGAACGAGGTTTGCCACACTGTCATATACTTTTATAGTTCGAAATCAACATATAACCAGATGAAATCAATAAAGTTATTTCTGCCGAATACAAATTATTACTAACTCAAAATGTAGATCCTTTTCTTTTTTATATCGTGTGTAAAAATATGATTCACGGACCTTTTGTCGTAAGCACTGATAATGCAGTTTATTTTCCGCAAGAGTTTCTTAATAGTCTTTATCCATCTTGATTAACAATTCATACATTAAAGTTAAAACTTTTATGCCTAATGGTGCTTATATGTAATCTTCAACCACCTGATCAGTGCAATTATAACTAGATTAATAATTACTGCTAAAAAATCATTGAAGAAATAATGCTCAACCACATGCTAAAATACAAGAATCTTATCGATAAACAAATAAAACTTTAATTTTTAGTTGAAATTATCTTTAGTTATGAGGGCGGGCGAAGCCGCGACGGGGATGCTAGTCTTAATATATATAAATTACGTGTCGCCGCCTAGGGGCCGGCTAACACCTAAACTACTGAACCGATTTTAATCAAATTTGCATACCGTGTGCAGTTTGATCCAACAAAAAAGATAGGATACCTTACATCTTAATTTATAGTCGCAATATTATTTTGTATATTATCTGTAAGTCACAATTATCTGTTAGCTCTATACGATTCTAACATATGGCGGTATAAGGTTATACTATTATATAAAAGGACAAGCAATTTTTCGTTTGTGTTCAATAACCGCCAAAAACTACTGAACCGATCTCTACCAAATTTTGACTACATCATCTTTATAGAATGGTTTAGAAATAGTAAAATCTAATGATTTTCAACTTATTCTTTATTGAAAAATGAATAATAAGTGGATAACAGTGAAGTTCAAAAATGGCGGCAATTGCCATCTACATGAAAGGTTAAAAGGTACAGTGTTACGTAGAGGCGAACATTGATAATAAAATTTACTTATTTTCAATTAAATTGTTATAAAAACAGCTATATAGAGTGAAATATACCAAATTTTAACTACATAATGTTCATAGTACTAGGTTTAGCAACAATGAAAATTTAAATGTACAATGTTGAGTGTTAGAAACGGGTTTTGCCACACTACCACATACTTTTATGGTTAGAAATTAAAATCCAACCAGATCAAATCAAATAAAATTATTTCTGTCGAATGAAAATTATTAAAAATCAAAATGCCGATCCTCAGCTGTTTAATATTGTGTGTAAAAATATGAATTTTGAACCTTTAGTTGTAAGCACTGATAATGCAGTTTCTTATACCGCAGTTTCTTAATAGTCTCTGTCCATCTGGATTACCAACTCATATATTAAAATTGAAAATTGGATGTCTAATTATGCTTTATGTTATCTTCAAATACCTAATCAATCTAAATTTAACCAAGTTAATAATGGCTGCGTGAAAATAGTATCAAAAAATATAATTTTCAATTGTTCACTTTAATACAAGATTTTTATCGATAAACAAAAAATCAATTATTAGTTAAAATTCCTCGACGGGGGATGATGAAGTTATATATAAAAGGACAAGCCATTTCCGTTCGTGATCACTAACCGCGAAAACTATAGAACTATTCTGTACCAAATATAACTACATCATCTTCACAGTTCAAGGAAGGTTTAGCAATAATAAAATTTACATATTTTCTCTTAAATTACTGTTTATAAAGCGATAAATATGTAGTGGGTAGTAAAGCGAGCGCCATTCAAGAGAGGTTACAATGATCCGGTGTTAATTATAGCTAGAAATTGATAATAAAATTACTAAATTAAATTAATTTGTTATCCAAAAAGCTATAAATATGTGGTGTGACGTGTGGATTCCAGTGAAATTTAAAAATCGAATATGTGGCAAGCGACAATAGCATTTTAGTAAAACTAATGAACCTATATGAACCAAATTTTAACTACATCATCTTCATAGTTCTTGAAAGATTTACAACTAGAAAATTTACTATAATAATAACTTATACTATTATATAAAAGGATAAGCCATTTTTCGTTTGTGATCACTAACCGCGAATATTACTGAACAAATCTGTACTAAATATTAACTAGATCATTTTCATAATTCTAAGAAGGTTTAGCAATATTAAAATCTACTGATTTTTAATTTATATTTTATTAAAAAAGGTTAATATGTGGACAACAGTGCAGTATGAAAATTGACCGATAGGTGGGGAGTACCATTCTACACGAGAGGTTAGAAAAGAGCTTGAAATCGATGATAAAATTCACTTATTAAACTATCAAGAAAATTATTTTAAAAAATTTAAATATGGTGTGCGATATGTGGATCCCAGTGAAGCTTGAAAATCGACCGATTGTGTATAGAGCCATTTCACAATAGAGTTAACAATGGTAAACTGAACCTATGTGTACCGAGGTCTAAATAAATAATTTTTATAATTCTAGGAAGGTTTCGCAATGGTAAAATTTAGAATAACTAAAATTTAAATGTACAATTTTGAGAGGCAGGAACGAGGTTTGCCACACTGTCATATACTTTTATAGTTCGAAATCAACATATAACCAGATGAAATCAATAAAGTTATTTCTGCCGAATACAAATTATTACTAACTCAAAATGTAGATCCTTTGCTTTTTTATATCGTGTGTAAAAATATGATTCACGGGCCTTTTGTCGTAAGCACTGATAATGCAGTTTATTTTCCGCAAGAGTTTCTTAATAGTCTTTATCCATCTTGATTACCAATTCATACATTAAAGTTAAAAATTTTATGCCTAATGGTGCATATATGTAATCTTCAACCACCTGATCAGTGCAATTATAACTAGATTAATAATTACTGCTAAAAAATCATTGAAGAAATAATGCTCAACCACATGCTAAAATACAAGAATCTTATCGATAAACAAATAAAACTTTAATTTTTAGTTGAAATTATCTTTAGTTATGTGGGCGGGCGAAGCCGCGACGGGAATGCTAGTAGATATATAGATTCAGATAGATATAGATATAAAATAGACATAGATATAGAAGGTGGAATTCTGAATCTTGTTACTGTATACTCTTAAATGCTCTTTTAATCTTTGATTTACTGTTATAGATATATTATATCTATATTAAAATTATTATGATTTCTTACATTATTTGTCACCGTTAAATCTATCATGTAAATTCTATAAATAATCTGTTTTTAATTGAACTCTATAAAGAAGCAAAATCATTTGAGGTAAAAAGGTGGAAAAAACTATAAATTGAAAAATTACAAAAAATAAATTAAGTGAAAAATTAAATGGAAATAGAAAAACAACAATAATAGTGAAAAAAAAGATTAAATCCAAAAGTAAAAATACAATCTTACTTTATTTACAGTGTACATACATCCCAGGGAATCTCCAACAAGACTTGTCCCTTATGGAGAGACAAGCCGGGTCCGAAAAATTTCCAGTGAAGGATGTGAGAGCGCTATAGTGCAGTCACTCAGAACATGAGGCCATTGCCTGGACTCCATGGCGAATTTTATAATATATCAACAGGCCACTGCCAAATTATGGTTGGAGTCCATTTTTGTAAACTTTTCACATCTGGTCGGTGGAGGTAAAGGTCTAACTGGATTAGGAACAGACCGTTTTCAGTGTGATATAACTACTTTTAGGAGAACATCTTTCTCCTAAAGATAGTTTGGGTCTTTTGCATTTGTTCCCCGCATTTCATTTTGGGTTTGTTATCATATGTTTAGGTTACGAGTAACCTTCCCAAACGTAATAACATGTCAATGAGAGATCGTTTGATTGTTCCTATTATTAAATAATATAAATAAAAAAATATTAAAAAAATTACAAAAACTAGATAGCGCACTGTACTCCGGATTCAGTGCCGAGTTCGCTCCGGATTCAGTGCCGAGCTCAAAAAAAAATTAAAAAAACAATAAAACATTTATTTAAATATTTTATTAAGAGTTAATATTATAACTTGTCAGGTTATAATTAAAAATATGATTGCTTAGCAACATTACCTGCCTCATATGTTATCCGTTTAATTGTAATATTCCGTGATATCATTTTTTTTTATTATTATACGCGACATGTCTTTGTTCGATTTGATTCATCGAATAATACACAAGAAAAAGCGATAGAATTTTTTCAGGAAAAAGGTATTTGACATCGAATAACACTTAATAAATAATTAATTTTTTTTTGTTTTTGTAATTTTTTTAATTTACTTATTTAATAATAGGAACAATCAAACGATATCTTATTGACATGTTATTACATTTGGGAAGGTTACTGCTCAACTAAACACATTATAATAAACTCAAAACGAAATGCGGAGAACAAGTGCAAAATAATTTAGTAGAAAAACTATTTAAATAAAAAAACAATCTGGAAATTGAACTTGGCTGGTTTTGGAATTCTACACCTCATTTACTAGATATATTTTTTGTATACAGTTATAATTTCAAAAAATTGGAAAATATAAATGATCTGCTACGTATTTGTTAAATTATTAAAACCGATTCCTGGTGGTTTCCCTTTCACTTCAAAGTAGCCATTAGCTGAGACCTCGACCCGACAGACTGATCCAACCTAAAGGCCCAGAAGTCCCCGAGCCCTATTAAATCAAAGAGATGTAGATTGTCCAGGGCCCCGAGGTAGAAAAGAAAACCGATTTACGATCGCACCTGTCAATAGGTCAGGCCTATAGTCGCTAATAACAGCTTCTGGCAGTTCAAGGCCCGCCTCCCGCAACAAATTGGAAAGTACCTTCTAAGGCAGGACCTTGAGGATCCTAGTCCTCAGGATGTGTCTGTGACAGTTAGCTGAGCCTTAAAAGGGCTCCTCAAGAACTTTTCCTCTTCCTCCTTAGATTTTCTTTTCAAAGTTATTCCGAGGATGAAAGGAACAGAAGACTATTCATTCCCTTTTAAGGAGAGTCCCGTTAAATCCTGTTGAGAAATAACCTGCAAGGCGTATAATCATTATTATGTTGTCTTCTTCATTCTTTACTATGAACGAAGAATTTATTACGAGAGGCTTTGTTACTGATATTAAAAACTTCTTTTTTTTTTTAAGAACTTTAAAGTACAGAATTTATAGTAATTGAGTTATCCAGTATTCATGTAAATGATGTGAATTACTGTAAAACCAATAAATTAAAAAGACAAAAGAAAACACTTTTTTTTCCTAGTACATGATATTCCATAGCTAATAATTATTACAATAACAGTAATATCAAAAAACAGTAACAGCAATAGAAAAAAAAAAAAAATCGTATTTCTCTCTGACCAGGGAAAAACAATAAATCATACAATATATGTAATCTTCTGCTTTTCCCAATTTATTTATTTTTAATTTATTTATTTAAAGGGAGTAGCGGGATAAGATAGGTCTGGCGGCCGCCACGAATTTTATTCAAGCGACCCCAAAACCTTGAAGAGGGCCAAAAAAAAAGATTTTTTGAGATTTTTTCCGATCCCCATCCCCCCCCCCTGAAATCCCACAAGGGGAAAAGACGTGCTTTTTGATATTTGAATTTTTTTCGAGAGTTCAAATTAATTTTTAAGCGGTTCCAACGCAAGTAAAATATTGTTTGGGATGTGTAGATGTTCCCTGTTTTTTTTTCAGATTTTATTATTGAATGAAACACAGCTTAATATCCAACCAAAAGGTAAATAATCGGGATTTCACAGTAAAAACTCTATGTATCTAGGTGCAGACTAAATGAAAAAGGACGGCCTAAATAGCATTGAAAGATTCACCCTTCCTCTTCAATATGGCGCCGATAAACTGGAATTTGGTTGCTTGTAGTCCGCGACAAATCGATTTGAGTAAAACGTAAATTTTAAATTATGCAATTTAGGCCTACAGAATCAGTCAATATTTAATTAAATATATGAAAAATAGTCCAAATAGGGTTTTTCGAGATATCTGATCACGAATTTGACGTCAAAAATATATTTTGACAATTGACAGCTATCAAAAAAGCTGTCAACAAGTGATAAAATTATTATATTTCTAATTTTTGATAAATAATCAACAAAAATGCTTTATTTATGACTAGACAAGTTGAACGACGACATTTTCCGCACAGAACTTTTCCTACATCTACTTCTTTGTCCAGCACCACCGATAACGAGTAGGCTTCTTCTGAAGTAATGACTTTTTTCTGCCCGGTGTCATATCTTAACAGAAGATTGCATTTCACGCATCTTTCATCCTGTTCATGTTTTCGTTTTTTTTGGAGGCATTTCGGTGTAAGCTGAAAAAATTATCAAATTAACGTTCTCGAAAGAGTCAAACTAAAAAAATGTAATATGACGCTTCACAATACTAGACATTTCAATTCTAAATAAATTCAACCGGGCAACGTAAATATATTATGATTAAAGGTACTTTCGGTTCTGTTAACTCGTGTTTACTTGAAAACGTGAAATAAACGCGGCTGTAAAGGCGTGACTAACAAGGGGAGGACACACTCAGTTTCTCACGGATCTTGTTGCCAATTTTTTCGGAGGTTCCTGGTCAAAAAATATTAGGCATGAATTTTGCCGTTCCGACCAATGGGCCCTATAAGCCGAGAAAAAAAATAAAATAGTATTAAACTAATTTATTTTTTATCTCGAGTTTAAAAAATGATATCGACATGATTCTAGCACCAAGATTTTTAGTTTTGATTGCGAATTTAAGAAAAAATATAGTCGCACCATAGGTTTTATTTTAGGTTAACTAAATTCTAAAAAAATGATTAGTCTTTCAAGCAAACTACCTCTATAGATTTTTTTACACAAAAATTAACGTCAGATTCTAATTCAGTACCCTCAAAAACATTAAAAAACGCTTATTCAACAAAATCAAAAAATATCATTTTTTTCACCCTCTTCCAGGAAAATGAAATTTTTAAACCGATTATTGGTTACATACCTTTAAATCGCCATTACTTTGTCACGCAATACACTGGTTGGTATCGCTAGAAAGAGGAGAGTCTCAGCTTTCTTTTGATGTATAAAAATATAAAATTCGATGAACAAAAACCTATTAAAAAAAATGGAAAATCCGAAAAACATTTTGATTTTTAACTTGAGTTTGAAACCAGATAGGATGATGGAACCAAATACATTTCAAGCGTACTACCACCCTATATTTTGTGTAAAAAAATAAAGTTGATACGTTAAATCGTCTAAGCGTAATTTATGTTTTTATCAATTTAAACAAAAGTTGCCTACAGTCAGGCAGATTTTGAAACTTACAAATTTTTATTTTTCTATTTGGATGAAATTTCGTATTTAAGGGTTCTTTTGAATGCTGAATTCGAATCCGATGTCGGTTCTTGTGAAAAAAAAAATATATTGAACGTACTTCACTTGAAAACTTTTAGCGTTTACACTGTACAAAGTGATAGAAAAATTTTTTGGCCCCAGAATTCCATTTCAACATCCTCAAAACTCAGGAAACGAATGTGTATATATATATACCAATAAAACAAATATAAATATATATACTAATTAGGATAAATAATTTGTTACTTTAATTATTATTAGAGTAATTATAATTATTAACTATTTATTGTAATAATAATTTATTACAACTTAATATTTACATAATATACAGACAGAACCACATATTAGATTTGGTTGTTAAGTATTTACAATTTTTATTTTATTCTTCAAACCGAGAACACATCTCTAATCCGTTTACTGGGTTTTTCTAATAACTGAAGCTTATCACCTTACAATTTCATTTTGGTATATATAGATACCAATAAAACAAATATATAATATATAATACTAATTAGGAGAGAATATAATTTATTACACTTTAATATTTACATAATATACAAACGTATATTATAACTTTATTGTAAGCACAACTTTGACAAAAACTACAACTTAGATTATTGAAGATATATGTTTGAAAAACTTTGTTGTCTTTTTACTTAAACGTACAAAATAATTTTTTCAGCTTACACTGAAATGCCTCCAAAAAAACGAAAACATGAACATGATGAAAGATGTGTGAAATGCAATCTTCTGTTATGATATGACACCGGGCAGAAAAAAGTCATTACTTCAGAAGAAGCCTACTCGTTATCGGTGGTGCTGGACAAAGAAGTAGATGTAGGAAACGTTCTGTGCGGAAAATGTCGTCGTTCAACTCGTCTAGTCATAAATAAAGCATTTTTGTTGATTATTTATCAAAAATTAGAAATATAAAAATTTCATCACTTGTTGACAGCTTTTTTGATAGCTGTCAATTGTCAAAATATATTTTTGACGTCAAATTCGTGATCAGATATCTCGAAAAACCCTATTTGGACTATTTTTCATATATTTAATTAAATATTGACTGATTCTGTAGGCCTAAATTGCATAATTTAAAATTTACGTTTTACTCAAATCGATTTGTCGCGGACTACAAGCAACCAAATTCCAGTTTATCGGCGCCATATTGAAAAGGAAGGGTGAATCTTTCAATGCTATTTAGGCCGTCCTTTTTCATTTAGTCTGCACCTAGATACATAGAGTTTTTACTGTGAAATCCCGATTATTTACCTTTTGGTTGGATATTAAGCTGTGTTTCATTCAATAATAAAATCTGAAAAAAATCAGGGAACATCTACACATCCCAAACAATATTTTACTTGCGTTGGAACCGCTTAAAAATTAATTTGAACTCTCGAAAAAAATTCAAATATCAAAAAGCACGTTTTTTCCCCTTGTGGGATTTCAGGGGAGGATGGGGATCGGAAAAAATCTCAAAAAATCTTTTTTTTTTTGGCCCTCTTCAAGGTTTTGGGGTCGCTGGAATAAACTTCGTGGGGGCCGCCAGACCTATCTTATCCCGCTACCCCCTTTACAGCTGCATACAATATAAGAAAATAATATATCAAGTAAATGTGATGATAATGCTAAAAAATGACACACCACTTGTTTTGGAAGAAACAATATTAGAAGGTCCCGTTAAATTATATATTAAAATTTATTAGACAAATTGATTTATTAAAAGGTCCCGAGGTTTCCCAGTTTACTTTTTAGAATTTAAAGGATCTAATTACTTAATTAATAATTAAATAAAATCAACAATTAATTCGAAATAAATTAAGTTGAAGGAAAATAGGGGTTTCGAACGTTGGTTTATTCATTGAAACTAAACCTAGTGACAAATGTTACAACAAAAAATGTTCCCTATTAAATTGTTAACAAGAAAACTTTCGCAAATTTTGGATCTGAGCAGCAATAACAGAGATATTGCGTGTTAAAATGTTATATTTTTGAGAGCGAAAAAAACATACATTTTAAATTACTTGTTAATTGCGATTAACTCCCTCCCTTCCTCTCTCTCTTTCTCACATTCTCTTACCCTCTCTTTCTATCTATCTATCTTCCACTACTCTCATTACTGGCTGGTTGTTTAAATAACACTCAACTCTATTTCTTCTTCCCTTAATTGAATAAACTAATCTTGGAACTCCTTCCTAGGAAACTAGGTTACCTAATATTTACTCGTGTAGTTACTTTTTCTTCCCTTGTTCCTAATATTTACAACCAGAACCCTCTCATCCCTCAGACCACAGAAGGGTGTTCCTCGGTTTGCTTAGGATGTAACGAGAACCGAATTGGAAGTAGTTTAGGTAAAGAAAGGAGAGTATTCCTGGCCGAAGAAATGTTTGAGGTTCCTGTTTGCTAGGGCCAGGGATAGTGAGATCTCTATTTGCTCAGGTCCTGTTTCATCTTCTCAACACCACCTCCGTTTCAATAATGTACTCCTTTTTGCTATATAGTAGTTTTAAAAAGAACAATAAAACAAAAAAAATCTATGACTCGAAATTATTTGAAATAAACGAGGCTCTATAAATTCAATTGAGCTAACTTGTTTTTAACTCTATTCCTGGTCGGTCGGTTATCGGGAATCGTGTAAGAAACAGGTTGGGAGACTAGTGGATTTGAGTGGATATATAGCATTTCATGGGAGGTTAAGTATCTTCTTTAAGACTAATCTGCAAAATATCGGACACTTAGATCGTTATGGATAAGTTTGTTTCTGACAGAGTAAAGTGCATTGATGTTGTAGGTGATAAATTATATTCGTTATTTTCTAATTTATTTCCCGTTATTCTAATTTATTCTCGTTATAGAAAATTAATTTTTAACCCAATATAGCGAAAATAGATTTTTTAGTAACAGTGCCGGTATATGCTTGTATCGAAAACCGACACACCACTTGAATATACCTTAAATGGTACTACTTTTAGTTCTTAATGTATTTCTAATATTACGAACTAAACCAATAATAGACAATAATATTATAGTAATAACGTCCTGAAATAAAAAGGGGAAACGATCTACTGTTGCGAATCCATTAAGTAATTATTATTTTAAAAAACTAAAACTAAAAAGTTGTAAATTGTCTTTTTTTAATATCTTCCAAGCATAAAAAAAAAAATTAAATTTAATATATTTTTTTTAAATTGGATAACGGCTTTTAAAAAATCAAAATAACTATTGTAAAGTAAATTTTATGAGTAGCCAATTAGCGTTAAAAACAAGTTACATTAAAAACTAAAAGAAATCGACTGAAGAATAACTGTAAATGTTAATAGTATTTTTAAAAAATCATTTAGAGAAACATAACAAATTGTCCGCTGTAACTGTCATTATTTGTGAAGTAGTTTGGTTTTATCCCAGTAGTTGCCAGAATCAGTTTGCATCGAAGTCCAGTAATCTGGTAGTTATTTAGAGGAAAACATTTTTTTAAATTCCTAACAGTTTCTTTTTTTTGGATGTACTGCTAAAAAAAAGTGCATTTACTTCATGTACAAATTGTATATAGTTGTAATTATATATAAGTAAATTTTTTAAAATTATACTTGGAACCAACAATTTAAAGTAATAAAATAAAATAAATGACAGACCTCCATAGAATTGTACTTCAAATATTAGACTCACAAACAACGACTGAATTAAAAGTACACATTGACAAAGTACCACTCGAGTCTTAACTAAACATTGACAAAGCAAATCCTACTTGGAGCGGTTTCATCTGACGAACTCTGACATTTGCAATTACGACAGACAACAGGCAAACATTTGTTATTTTTATTTACAATTGAACTATTTTTGGAGCTAATGAGTAAAGCTCGATTCTCATGTACCAATAAGAACGTACGTAGCGTGTTCGTTATGACGACACAGCAGAGACGCTAGTTTTCACACCAAAAGACAAGTTTATTATAAATATTCAAGTGCAAACTTACTTAATTTTACTTGTAAAATGTAAACAATTAAATTGTGTGGAAGTAAAGTGAAAAGAGAAAGAAATTTTGCTGGAAAGTTGTTCAATTGATTTATAAAGAAAAAATATCGAGAATTTTTTTTAATACTCGAAGCTATCTTCTTTTATTCACCTAACGGCCTCTGAGAACTACGCGAATACCTTATTCTTTCAGAATTTAGATTTTCTTTCTTCCCATTTCAGTTTCATAATTTTCATCTGCATTTCCTTTCTTTCTTCGGACCACTTTGTATCCTTCTTTTTTTCTCTTGTAATATTGGTGAGATTTTTGTAATGTTTTCCTGTAGGTGTCTCTAACCTGACAGTCGGCATCTGAAATTTTAAGGTCCTTCAATTCTCTCATTTGCTTCGTGTAACCTCCCGTGCTTTTGTAGCTAAAAACTTTGTTAAAGATCTTTTGTTAAATCTTTCCTCCTTCCTCCTTTTCATGTGCCCATAGAATCAGCCTTCTGATTCTTATCTCGGTTTCCAGGTCTTTAATTTCTTTGTAGATCTCTTTGTTAGATCTTCGCCTGTAACCTTCCTGTGTTTTCCTGGCCCATAGATTTTCCTCAAGATCCTCCTTTCTATTCGAAGCTATTTTTTTTTATATAAAATACAAAATATAATACATCAAGCTAATGTGATGACATAGATAAAAATAACACGTCACTTGTTTTTAAAGCAACTACCCATCGGTAGTACTTTATTCTACTTTTAGTTCTATATATTAGAAGGTCCCGAGGCCATCTTCTTTTCAGGCGCCTCGGAGGGTTATCTTGAATGGAATGAGAAGCAAGTTGTGATACTAATGGATTTGAATGGTTGTAGAGTTTGCTATGAAAGGATTGATATCTGGTTTGAGCTGAGTCAGAATCGTCAGTTATATTAAGATCTTTGTGGATAAGCTTTTTTGTTAACAAGTAAGGAGCATTTAGGATTTTTCTAAGGACTTTGGATTGTAAGGATTGGACACGAGATGAACTGGATGGTTTAGTGGAGCCCCAAAGTTCAAATTGGTCTAATTATTGTTATGTAAATGAGTCTTTTGTAATTAATTGGAAGGTTGGAACGTTTGTCAAGTAAATCTATCAAGTAGTCGATAATAGATATTATTTAATATCGCAGACCCGGATTTACGGTCCCCGTCGCCATGCCCCCCCCCTCCCCCTGATAACTTTAATAAATGTAGAATTGAGATGGGAGGGAGATTCATCCCCAAAGGAACAAAGCCATGAAGACTCATTTCCCTAAATAAATATAGAAAAAGTTTCTTGCTAGTTTTGGTAGAGTCGACAGTTTAATACAAAAAAAGTAACTTTTATTGAAAAAACAGCAGGTTTTAAGTAACAGTGAATCTTTGTTAATACTTTTCTTGATTAATTATCCTTTACTGAAAAATCATGCGAAACTTTTTCAAAGTTCAGTTTTTGCGTTGTCGCCACATCATCATGACTTAATTCAACTTTTCATCCTGTAGGGCTGCCCACTTAGCATTTTTAATACTGAACAAAACCGAAAAATCTCGTTCGGCGTTAAGGTTTGTTTCCATCCACAAAGCTATCTAAAAAAAAAAAAATTAGCTTTTTTTCCCTTCAGACTGCCACTCCCTTCATAGTGCCGCCCTGCGAAAATGCCCACTCTGCCCGTCCGTAAATCCAGCCTTGATGGTTCGTAAATATTTGTTTTTGAAAATATTTTGAATTATAATCTATTGACATTTTTATCTGAATTCATTAGCGTTTATACATTTAAATAAACTAAAAGATAAATAATACTAAATAAAATTAAAATTAAAAAAATAAAATAAAATAATGAAAGAGGCTTTAGTCAGTAGTTTGGGAATGGCGTACGAGTAAAGAGGATCATCTCCAATATTTGAATATATCTTTCATATCCACCCTATTTTATTTACAATTATGTTATAACTCACATGTCAAGACCGTGTTTTGTTCGTTAGTATGTCATGAAGATGACATTACAGCTGACACGTGTACGGTTAGACCATTGAAGGAGGCTTAAAGTAATCTTCTTGAACAATGGCCCCGTGGAACTTCTTATTGGTCTTCTTCAACAAAAGACCAAAACAAAAAAGTTTACAGTTCATTACCAATGCATGGCCTGTTGGGTTGGATTTTAAATATGGAACTCTTCTCTAGTCTTCCGTTCCCTCTATATTAGTTTGTACAACTGACTTTCTAATTGAGGAGGTGACAGGAATAACAACTTCATAGGCTGCATCTAAGTTTTATGAACACCTGAATTTCTACCTTGAGTTAGATCAATGAAAGTTTTGTTTTATGTCTAACCAATGTATATATATATATATATATATATATATATATATATATATATATATATATATATATCGTTCAAGATTCAGGTGTTTTTTTCTGAAGTTTGGAATGTATCAAAGAAATATGAGAGGAGGTCTAATAAATGGAAATGGTTGACGAATTCAGCAGTAAGGATTATAAGTATGCAAAGTCGAATAGCTGAGTCTGGGATTCAAGAGGTAGAAGGAGGAAATCAGTGACAGAATATCAATAACATAGTACAGATTTTGGATTTTAATAGGGCTTCTGAAAACGTGACTATTATGTATCAAAGTATTTTAGTTTTTTATATAACTTTTTGGTTTGTTTATAGAACTGATAATGAATGTTTGTTTGTTTAATGGGACTTAACGTCCTTATGTACTTCAACTAGGACGGGAAGGACGGTTTATCCTACAGGTTACCAACCTCTTCTAGCCAGGATGGGAAGGTCAAGATTTATTTTGTTGGTTCGCCACGAAATACATTTTGACCCTCTCAGGTGGGATTCGAACCAATGACCCTCCCCCAATTCGCTCGGCCATAGAGTCCCCTGATGATGAATGTTAAAGTAGCGATTTATTCATTAATCCTAATTTACTAAATAATAATAATTATTACAGTAGACAAGTGTTAATATGGACCTATATGTCCATAAACCACAGCAAATGAGAAACCTGAAGATGGGACTAACGTCCCGAAACATGAAGTAGCTATAAAATAAATAAATAAATTAGGAGTTGTGCCAACAGCTTCAACTAAATAATAATAAAGATGTGTAATTATTCTACTAATTAGACTGTGTCTTTACTGGCAGTGCAAGAAAAAAGTTTACTTGAGGTATGCGTTATACGGTATTGCATTTATATATAAGTCCGTTTTTCCTCTGATGATGAATGCTTAACATTCGAAACTAGTTTTCAAATAAAACAGTTCCAATAGAAATGGCAATTAATTCATCAATTGTGAGAAAAAAAAAGTTATTGATTTAAATTCTAAAGTTGTTTTAACAATGTATGTTCTTGCATAAAAAGTTTTTAAAAAGGCATGATGGAACACCAAAGTATTGTTGTAATTAAATGACCAAAATAATCGATTTAGTTTGTCATTTGGTGTCTGTGTAAGCTCATGTCTGCTACGTTACACGATGAACACGTGACGTATTTGTATTTGTGAATCACCATTCACTTTTTAGTTGTCAAACATACTTAAGTGGTAAATCGCGATGTGTCTATTCCAAATGTAAATTTTCGATTCTCGATAGACGAAAGATAGTGCTTGGCAAAGAATTTAAAAGATTCTCTTAAAAAACCGTGAATTTCTACTTAAAGTTAAAAACCAAATTGTTGAAGATAAATATTTACGATTTGGAAAATAAAGAAATAGGATTACGGTTTCAAATTTCGAGTTCTAACGAAATGAATTTACCAGGCAATAGCACCATTTTATTTCAAATTTTTGTTGTGTTTCTACCTATTCTTAAGAAAAGGTCGGTTTCATGAATCTATGTGCCAAAGTCGATTGCTAAGGTACTATCAATACTGCTGACTTAAATGTGTAACATTCGATAAGAACAAAATCTATGCTAGAAATCGTCATTTGCAATGACTTCCATGCCGAATTTCTGCCTCCATACGATACCATCTACATTTACTGTTTCGTAAGTTCGAAGTTGATTCAAAGCCTTGCTGCCTTATTATAACAATTTATTTATTAAAATTGTCATTACTTACTTGCTGAGAAAAAAAAATGAAATAAGTTATCCACTAATCACTGCTTTATTACTTTTGAAAGTATTATGAATATTTTAAGAAGAAGATGATCAGGGATGCAGTAAGGAGAAAAAAAAAACAGGTCCAAGTAAAAGAACTTTTGTGGAATGCCGACGTTTCGACCTTCCATGCAGGGCTAAAATAAAAAAAAACAAAACTAGTTGTGACCAAAAGACAACAGACAGCCTGATGACAAGTGGATATCAAAAGATCTAGTTTAATAAAGAATTACATTGATATCATGGTTAAGCAAAAAATACAATATTTAATAGTGTAGCCCCTGTATATCAACTAAATTTTTCTTGTTATTAATATTTTAATCATAATTTTTATCTCTTTCGAAATCCCCTAACTGACAAAATTTATTAATTGTTGCTTAATATAATATGTCATAATTTATTGTTTTATTTTTTTTATAATATCTTCTTTATTTATTATAACCTATTTTATTGCCTAACTATTACAATCTGCATCACTGAAGAGTAATAAATAGTCCAAGAGCCGAGGCCAAATTTCGTGATTTATTTGAAGAAAAATTTTAGACATACAGCCATAAAATGTCCACCCTCAGCAATCAATTTGCACTTGTCTGCCAACTCAAAGCGGGGGCGTTTCAAAATGGCGACCTCCGAAAGGGGGTAGCAAATATCAAAATATGGTATTATTTGAAGATGATTTATTTAATACAAACAAGAAACTGCAAACCCCCCTAGCTCCCAAAAAACGATGTCTGCCAAAATTTGGAGGGGGTGTCGCACCGGCAGACAAAATTCAAAATCCGCGTTTCTTCAGTCCAAAAGTTGAAAATTTGAAGACGATTTATTTGAAGCACACAAGAAACTGCATACTTGCTATATGTCAAATAACGTTGTCTGCCAAAATTTGGAGGGGGCTAAGCACCGACAGACAAAATTCAAAATCCGCGTTTTTTCAGTCCAAAAGTGGACAATTTGAAGACGATTTATTTGAAGCACACAAGAAACTGCATACTCCCTAGATGACAAAAAACGTTGTCTGCCAAAATTTGGAGGGGGCTAAGCACCGGCAGACAAAATTCAAAACCCTTGTGAAGGCGTCCCACCGGCTGACATTGTTCAAAACTCTTATCCTTTTCGTCCAACAATGAACTTTTTGAACATGATTTCCTTTTTTATTTGATTTATAAGTAGTTTTTCTCTAGAATAATTTGAGGAAATTATATTATATTGTTTCCTACGTATGGTACAATATAATTATTTTAATATAAAATAATCTTGTTTAAAAATTTTAATGTAAAAAATACCAATTAATATATATGAACAGTAATAATATAAATACCAGCGATATAATTAAAAAATGAATAATATTTCAACTTATAAAGTAATGAAATATGTACTACCCTGGAACAAAATACGTGGGAAACATGTAGTTCTTCGTAAACGTATGTTCTTGGAAAATCGAATGTTCTTAGTCGTTTGATCGAATAACTCGGAAACCGTTCCTATTAGTATATTTTGAGCTATGTACATTATTGAAGCAAATCAAATTTGCAAGAAATTTGGCACTATTCACTTCTTTTTCTCTCATCTATAGTTTTCAAACGGTTTGGCCACCAATGATTGGCTAACTTGTGGTAAGTAACTGGCTAAATTTCATACCATACTACATATATGAAATTTATATAAAGTCATGTAAAATACCCACGCCAGAATTTTTTGGTACATTTTTCGTTAAAACCTTAAAACTATTCCTTCGATCCAAAATTTATTTTTTTTCAACTGATAGCTGACTAAATTTTCAATCAGACCCATATATTAAATTGATATAAAGTCATGTAAAATACCCACGCCAGAATTTTTTGGTACATTTTTCGTTAAAACCTTAAAACTATTCCTTCGATCCAAAATTTATTTTTTTTCAACTGATAGCTGACTAAATTTTCAATCAGACCCATATATTAAATTGATATAAAGTCATGTAAAATACCAATGCCAGCACACCAAAACCTCGTACTGTTGTGAAATCCAAGTTTTTTGGCACATTTTTCGTTATTACCCAAAAACTATTCTTCCGATCCAATATTTATTTTTCTTAACTGATAGCTGCCTAAATTTTCAATGAGCCCCATATATTAAATTGATATAATGTCATGTAAAATACCAATGACAGCCCACCAAAACCTCGTACTGTTGTGAAATCGAAGTTTTTTGGCACATTTTTCGTTATTACCCAAAAACTATTCTTCCGATCCAATATTTATTTTTCTTAACTGATAGCTGCCTAAATTTGCAATGAGCCCCATATATTAAATTGATATAATGTCATGTAAAATACCAATGCCAGCACACTAAAACCTCGTACTGTTGTGAAATCCAAGTGTTTTGGCAGATTTTTCGTTATTACCCCAAAACTATTTTTCCTATCCAAAATTTATTTTTCTCAACTGATAGCTGACTAAATTTTCAATCAGACCCATATATTAAATTGATATAATGTCATGTAAAATACCAATGCCAGCACACCAAAACCTCGTACTGTTGTGAAATCCAAGTTTTTTGGCACATTTTTCGTTATTACCCCAAAACTATTCTTCCGATCCAAAATTTATTTTTCTCAACTGATACCTGACTAAATTTTCAATCAGACCCATATATTAAATTGATATAAAGTCATGTAAAATACCAATGCCAGCACACCAAAACCTCGTACTGTTGTGAAATCCAAGTTTTTTGGCACATTTTTCGTCATTACCCCAAAACTATTCTTCCGATCCAAAATTTATATTTCTCAACTGATACCTGACTAAATTTTCAATCAGACCCATATATTTTATTGATATAAAGTCATGTAAAATACCAATGCCAGCACACCAAAACTTCGTACTGTTGTGAAATCCAAGTTTCTTTGCACATTTTTCGTTATTACCGCAAAACTATTCTTCCGA
The DNA here is from genome assembly GCA_003667255.2 of Euschistus heros. NCBI lineage: Eukaryota > Metazoa > Arthropoda > Insecta > Hemiptera > Pentatomidae > Euschistus > Euschistus heros. The sequence goes on from RCWM02000082.1 coordinate 2,964,024, forward strand.
TCCAAAATTTATTTTTCTCAACTGATAGCTGACTAAATTTTCAATCAGACCCATATATTAAATTGATCTAAAGTCATGTGAAATACCAATGCCAGCACACCAAAACTTCGTAATGTTGTGGAATCCAAGTTTTTTGGCACATTTTTCGCTATAACCCCCAAACTATTTTTTTTATCCTAAATTTAATGTTTTCAATGAAAGCTTACTAAATTTACAATTAAATCAAATTATATAATGATGAATGAATCCCGCAAAATACCCACGCCAGCCCACTGTAACATGTAAAATTGTTATGTTTTTTCCAAAACATACACATTTAACCAGCTGGCATGGATTTCAATTAAATATTCATGTATAAAATGTGATATCAAATTTAGTCAACTTTCAGTTGAAAAAAGTAAATTTTGGTTTAGACAAATTGTTTTGGACTAATATCGAAAAATAATCTAAATAATTTGTATTTAACAACAGCACTTGTTTTTAGCGTGCTGGCACGGGTATTTTACAGAGCTTGATCAAAATTTTATATATGGGGTCTGATTGCAAATTTAGTCAGCTATCAGTTGAGAAAAATAAATTTTGGATTGGACGAGTAGTTTTGGGGTTATAATGAAAAATGTACCAAAAAACTTGGATTTTACAACAGTTCGGGGTTTTAGCGTGCTGGCATGGGAATTTTACATGACTTTATAGAAATTTCATACATGAGGTCTGATAGAAAATTTAGCCAGCTATCAATTGAAAGAATAAATAAATTTTAGATCGAACGAATAGTTTTGGTGTTATAACGATGTATGTGCCAAATCAGTTGAAAAAGATAAATTTTGGATTAGAGTTGTAACCGACAAAGGAAAAGTACCAACTGCTTCTTTTTACGAAGAAGTGCGACTTATATGAAGTTAGTCAATCTTTGGTGGCCAAACCGCTCTAAAACTATTGATCTGAGAACAAAATGACTATTACAAAATTTGTTGCAAAGTTGATTTGCTTGAATAACGTATAATAGAACACAAAATATACTAAAAGTAACGATTTCCGAACTTCTAAGAAATACTATTTTCAACTCCTTCCCCCCACTGTCATTTTTGCGGCACTCACCTTTATTGGAAAATTCATAAATTTTCATTCATAACAGTGGACAGGTTACAAAAAAGGGGTGAAATAACTCGGTATGTTTTCCTATCGGGCTCTCGGTCTATCATTTTACAAATCAATTAACTGGTCGACTATACAAGTTTTATAAGAATTTTGTTCCAGGATAGTACATATTTGATAACTTTATAAGTTGAAATATTATTCTTTTTTAATTATGTGGCCGGTATTTATATTATTACTCTTCATATATATTAATTGGTATTTTTTACATTAAAATGTTTAAACAAGATTATTTTATATTAAAATAATTATATTGTACCATACGTAGGAAGCAATATAATATAATTTCCTCAAATTATTCTAGAGAAAAACTACTTATAAATCAAATAAAAAAGGAAATCATGTTCAAAAAGTTCATTGTTGGACGAAAAGGATGTGAGTTTTGAACAATGTCAGCCGGTGGGACGCCTTCACAAGGGTTTTGAATTTTGTCTGCCGGTGCTTAGCCCCCTCCAAATTTTGGCAGACAACGTTTTTTGTCATCTGGGGAGTATGCAGTTTCTTGTGTGCTTCAAATAAATCGTCTTCAAATTTTCAACTTTTGGACTGAAAAACGCGGATTTTGAATTTTGTCTGCCGGTGCGATGCCCCCTCCAAATTTTGGCAGACAACGTTTTTTGTCATCTAGTGAGCATGCTGTTTCTTGTATGCTTGAAATAAATCGTCTTCAAATGATCCACTTTTGGACTGAAAAAACGCGGATTTTGAATTTTGTCTGTCGGTGCGATGCCCCCTCCAAATTTTGGAAGACAACGGTTTTTGGCACCTAGGGGGTTTGTAGTTTCTTGTTTGTTTTAAATAAATCATCATCAAATAATACCATATTTTGATATTTGGTACCCCCTTTCGGAGGTCGCCATTTTGAAACGCCCCCGCTTTGAGTTGGCAGACAAGTGCAAATTGATTGCTGAGGGTGGACATTTAATGGCTATATGTCTAAATGTTTTCTTCAAATAAGTCATGAAATTTGGCCTCGGCTCTTGGACTATAATAGATTATATATATAGGTATGTATTCAGACATAAATACATAAATAAGTGCATACCTCCACAAATATTTTAAATAAAATTAAATAATAATAAAAATTAACAAAAACAAAATAATATCAAAGATACAGCTATCACTTATGGAGGGATAAGACCATACCCAAAGAGATCTTAGTGTCGCTCTTTCAGCTACTTCTCTGGTAACATTATCATCCTGTATTATCCATTATGGTATAATGTTATGTATTGTAATATATAATATATGTTTGCGACTGTGGGTTTATATTAGATTATATAATTTTATTTCAACAAGTTGGAACACAGTATTACCGATTATATTTAGAACGTTACACATATCTGTAATCTGCTAGATTACAAGTGAGTCTGGTTTATTGCGGAATGCGTAAGTACCTTAAAAACAAATTTTCCTTATTAGAGAAAAAACTTGCGGAATCCGAAAAATTACATGTGTTTGTTCGAAGATGAAATGTATGTGTAACTGTGAATCATTATATTTGTTTTATTTATGCTTATAAAGTAAATTCCACAACGTTATATCACCAAGGTCCAATGTTTCATGGAAAATGAAAATGTAAAAATAAACGGTGAATAACTCTGCAGTACAACAACCCATGCAAGTTTCATGGAAATAGTTTTATTCCATATAAGTAATTAGTTTTATTGCAAATATGATGTGGTCAACAACCACTTCCAACTGCAAGGTGCTTCCTCTAGATTAATTAATAGGAGAGTATGGCGTACGATCCCTACATTTTTTTAAAAAAAATTTGACACTCTGGGATAACAAAATCGTCGGTTAATTGAGACCCCAAAAAATTAAGGATAATATAAAAAAAAAATAACGTAGTGCAATTTAACGTAATATATGTGTATATTTAACTAAGCAAAAAAATTTTTTTTTACTTTATATTTATTTTCACTTATTTCATTTTTTCTTCAGTTTATCCCTTTGATTCAGTTCTTATTTTGTTTATTTTATGTTGTAAAGGTCATTAGTATTTCAAAAAAATTATTTACATTAAATGAAAAGTTATATGAAACAATGTATGCATATAATATTTTTGCATGGTGTATGCACAATTTTTAAAATACACTCCTCTTCTGTAGGGTTACTACAGAAGAGAAATAATAAATAAATAAATTGTATCTACTTAATAACAAAATAATAATAATGTACATATATGGCTTGAAAAGAAATCACTAATTTTCTTTAGTTCAATTACCGACATTCTCTATTTCTATCTTGAGAAATTGTTAATAACGATTCGCTTCCTTGTAGACGGTCCTCCCCATCCTTCAAGCTTCCAGTAGTAATGCTGGTAGAAAGATTTCTTTATGTCTTGCAGTAGCAATCGACTGTTTTGTGAAAAAAAGTAATAATTCATAGTAAAATTAAATAAAAATATATTTATATAAGGCTCGGTTGAGTCCCTCCCTAGTGTAGGGATAAGTAATATTAAAATATAAAATATTTAAATGTATTTCCAAAACGTGAAAAATATTTCTATTGCTAAAAAGCTTTCGTTTTAACCTAATATTTCTCTGCTGTTATCTTTTTTTAATAGCTTTATTACTGTTTTATGGTGTTAATATTACTGGGATCCAGATACAAAACTGAATCGACAAGGGAACCTCTTTCGTTTAGAACTGCTTCAACGTCTACTAAACAAATGCAATGAGACAAGAGACCCATACAAATTACAAATTTATACCTATTTATTTATGCATACGAAATTGAGATTTGGCTCTACTAAACCATCCAATTTACCTCTTATCCAATCTTGACAAAATCCTCATTTCTCCTCACTATTCCTCTAATAAAACTATCCAAAAATTTTCAATAATTTGCTATTAACCATTACGTTGAGAGAATTTTATTGATTGTAACGGGGAATATTTGGGTGAATAAATGTTTTTATTTCTTAATCAATTTTGACATGGTTGTTTCTTTTGGTTAAGGGTCTATAGTTTTATTATGTAATGTATGTGTATGTATGTATGTATATAAGTAATTGTCATGAAAATTTGGTGATATATATATATTTTTTATATAGCATTTGTCTATAAGTCCTACTGTTAAGGAGCTATATTGGTGCGAATGATAAAAGTAACGTTTTGCCTACATATTGTAAGGGTTGGGGCTTTTTTGACACATTCTATAGTCTAGACAATGAAGGCCTGAAATTGAGTGTAGAGTGCGTCTTCTGGTATTCCAGGTTTTTCTTCGGAAACATGTTTAGGGTAGTTAGAAAGTAAACATACTAAAAGTCCTGTAGTTTTCGGGTATGGGAACAGGAAGAGGGGGGCGCGAAAGGTCCCTTTTTTTGGTACTGCGCTTATATCTCAAAAACGGTGCGTCGTACGCAAAACATCACTATTTACTCAATTAATAGCAATTAAATTCTCTCCACTTTTTATTAAATACACATTTTTCATATTCTGTACTGTTTTCGAGATATACGCTTGGCAAATGTGAACATTTTTGAAAAAAAAATTTCACCTCACGTTTTCTGTTAATCTCCTCTATATATCCTCTAAAACGTTCATCCTACGACAAAAGTCTTCATATATGCCAATTTATCTTCAACCTGCCAAAAGTGACATTAATTTTAACTTTTCTTGGTAAACCAAACATACTTAAGTCCGTCACTTTTGCCAAGCGTATATCTCGGAAACGGTACAGAATATGAAAAATGTGTACATAATAAAAGTTGTAGAGAAGCAAAAATTATAACCTGTTGGCAAAAAAATATAGATGGCAGTTTATTGTTAAGAAAAAAATTTGTTTTTTTTTAAAATTCATTTTTGGTATTTTTAATATTCATATCAAGACTTATTTTTATTTTTGTTTTACCGTCATTTGTATTTTATTTCTAAGTAGAATCAATTTCCGATCCATGGAGCCTAGATATCGATAGGACAGGGTGGAAATTAAAAGCCCTAATCGAGGAGGCCTTGGTGTGATTAGTGTAAGTGGGCCAGGGCGGGCCGTCACTAAACACTTTCACACCAAGTTGATAGTGACTGATTGATCTCTGACCGTGTTCCTCCAAGTGAGAGGAGTGCCGCGTTTCTTTGATCTCTTGATTCTCAATGATAAATTAACTTCAGTAATTATAGTTATGTTAACAATTATAAATAATATAATTGCGAGATATAGGTACCTTACGTAAATATTATTTAAAAATATATTAGTTATGCGTCGATGACATAGATTAGTAATAGATAGTAAAATAGTTGCTAGATATCGATTCTATATACTAATCTAAAAAAGCAAAACAAGTCAATTAAGCAATCATAAATTGTTTAACAGCAAATAGTATTTTATCCCGAATCGATTGGATCAAGAATCGACTTTTGGAATCTACATAACCCGAGAAATGGCAAAACACATTTAAAAATATAACCTAACTGTGGAGGGAAAGTACTTGGAAACAGGTATCTTAAATAAAATTCTACAATTATCACTATGCACTTAAATTTCAAATATATTATTTGACTTCACCCTAACTTCATTACAACTTACACCTACAAAAAAAATTTTCTCTCACACCAATTTCCGTGGACCCCATCAAACAGAAAATATGACATTACGAGAAGACATCACTGAAAAACTCACAAACGTACGAGACATATATTAATTGTCTTAACCTGAGATATATATCGATTAAATGTATATAAAATAAAATAACACCTGTACCACTACAACCCATGAAGGGTCTTGGGTTCAGTACTTAGGTAAGGATGTACTGTTTCTAGGACAACGGTTGTGAAAGGAGGAAATTTGGCCTAAATCCCGCTCAACCGCCAGGTTTTTCCCCATTTAAGGGTACCCACTTTGTAGAGGCTGGGTGTGCCCCAGGAAGGATTAAATGTATATATATAATTATATTTTATTTTAACTTAAATATTCATTTAAGAATTTTAATTTGGTTTATTTTATTTTTTATATCTTATTGTATGAAAATTTTTATTTCTTATTTACTTTTCTTCTTTTCTATTTTGAAGGTTTTTTTAAAAACGTTCTTAATGTAGATAACTTCAAATCGGTAAAATACCAACAAAAAAAATGTAATTTATGCTTCTGTAATTAAAGGAGCACCTTTCACATGTAAATATATGTATATAATATCCGTTTGGCAATATTTGTTTAATAAACTTCCGTCAAAAGTATCTCAACACTTTAAAATATTTGAATTTTATAAAAACGTATTTTTTTTTTTTCATTATAAAGAATGGTTCTGAAGTCTATTATAAATATTCCTAAACTAGACATAAACAATTTTTATTAAAATAAATTACAATATTTTTTCCACTAAACAAAAAAGTTAGAAAACTTACTTTTTTAAATTTTCATTAATTACAATTAAATAAATTTAATATTGTTAATTTATATTTAATAAGACATATTGCCCCCTCTGGCTTGAATGGCTGCTCCCACTAGTCTTGGCAAACTTGTAAATAACGAAACTATTGATAAACATCGACTGAAGGAAATTTTAAAAAAATAATCTAAAATTCCATCGTTTGTTATTAACAGGGAAAAATATTGATCTGTCTAATCCTTAATATCTCACGTCTACTAAACAATATTGATATGATTATAAATCAAGTATGGATCGGAAACCAGGAAAATCTCGAGAATTGTGGATGTTGCAATACTTTTGACGGGGGGTTTATTATATTTAAATGTTTATTTAAAAAAAAAAAAATTAACATTACATATGAACAGGTGAGGAGCAAAACTCGTTTGTTCCATTATTTTGAAAAATGGAACGAACGAGTTTTGCACCTCATCTCCTCATATGCATAAACACTTTTTGTAGAATGTCCTCGTAAAGTTTCGTAACGATATTATGCCTTAACAGTTTCACTATAAACTCTAATAATAAGTATTAAGATGAACGAGTACTGGTATAAAGATTCGTAAACATCGAATTGATTATTATATTAAATCCGGTTTCTGAGCCAAATAGAATTGAAAAGGTTTTAAAAGTCCTTGGCCTTCACCAATTAGCTTTATCTCTCTAAAAAATAAAAAAAGAAATTCCCGACCAAATACAGAAATGGAGCTAGCTCAACGATTAGAACGGTTCCTGAACTTAAATCAGCATCCCGTACCAACAGGAAGAGATCGAAGGCCGCCCCGAAGAGGATATGACTGCTAACAGCTAACAGGCTGCCCCTATAAGGAGCTAAAGGACTCCGGAGGATACTCTAATATGGAGATCGACCTTTGAGGTTCAGTTTCCTGACACAACGGAGGCAGGATATTGGTCTATAGATGGCCAGATAACAGTAATATTATTTATTATATATATATATATATATATATATATATATATATATATATATATATATATATATATATATATTTAAAAACACACACAGTATATATTTAAAAACATATATGTATTATAAATAATAATAAAAGTAATCAATTACAGTAGAACCTCACTAAGGGACCAAGGGATAATGCAAGGGTTAACGGCCAGGAGGTTGGATTTACCGGAGCTTACAATGAAACACCTCTTTTTTATATTTAAAAGTGTATTATAATAAGGTATATTAATCGTGTATCAATATTTATAAAAAATTAAGGAAATTGAATTGTACTTTATATGCAGTGAGCACTTCATGATTAATAAGCAAAGGTATTTTTTATATAAACGCACTGGCCTTAGTAACACTATACTGTGTTCGCTTTGTAGCAAACTAACTCACCTTCAAAATCGTTCATAATGCAGCTCTGAACGTAGATTTTAAGGACTTATAGAGCAAAATCGTTAACAAAATCACAATTTCCGCCACTTTTGGTGGAAACTCCGAAAATCTCAAAGCTTGTATTTTAGTCCCCCTTTAGAGGACTAATCAATATATAAATATATTGCTTTTTTTCTTATTCAATTGTAGAAAATTAATATAAAAAGCTTTTCTTTAGAACCAATCTTCCAGTTTTGAGGCTTTGACGCTACCGCCAGGGGGATGTTCAGATTTTAGTACACAACTAAAACAATATATAAATTAATCAAAACTACCGACCTGTTGCACACCAAAATTTACAATTTTACTGGACTCTAATGGATTCTGCGAAAATATTGTCCCCATCCCCTGGAATTCGCGGGAGGGTCGGATTATCCGGAAAATTAAACTAGCGGAAGACGGATTAGTGAGGTTCTTCTGTTCTTATCTTAATGAAATGAGAAACAAAAGTCTAGGTTTAGTTAAAGTTCAGGCCTCTTGGTACTATACCGAGCCGAACTTCTTGGAAAAGCATGTTGTTGGATTTTGCTACGATGGCCATGAATATAATTCTGGAATGCCTGAGGAAGTTAATCAGATGTAAGTCCTCGTAATTATCAAAAGTCCTGTTGTCCCTAATGGTCAGGAATAAGTTAAATATTCAAAACGCCTTCCACCATAGGTAGTTCCACCAAAAAAATCACCACTTTTTGTTTTAAAAATCTTAATGTTTCCATAAAGCAAACGCAATTTACAAGGATTAGATTAAAGGATTAGTCAAAGTAAACATTAGGAACAAAAAAGAAGTAGGAACAAAAAAGAAGTAGGAACAAAAACATTCTTGTAGGTTTAATTATGAGAGTTTCATGGTTTCATGAATTTTAAAACCTGTGCATTTTTTGTTTTTAATTGGTTGCACTATATTCTGTTCCAATTAATGTAAAATTTCTGATAATATATTTTTATATTTTAATACTCATTGATTATAGCGGATAATGTGTTTAAGTAATATTTCCCAATTATGTTTTATTCAATATTATTGTCTACTGCCGTTACTTACTTTTTTTCCCTTCGCAGATGTCTATCATTGTAAAATCATTATGTCTTTCTTCTTTTGTTTTTTGTATTATTTTTTTTACTGTTGGCTTCCGTTGATAGAATTTGCGTGAGACACGACATTCACTGATTACATCATTCATGAAAATACGTAATGATTGTTCTTAACAACTTTTCTGCATGAGAAAGTCCTTCTCAATGGGACAAATGTATCCACTTATCCTTATTATATTCAGAAGTAAGGGGTCAATGAAGGTAAAAAAATTAATGATTATTTATTCATTAAATAAAGTATTGCCCATACGAAGGTAAATATTTCACCCCATTGTTAATCTAGCATAAATTTATTTTATTTTTTTGTTTCAACTGATTTTTATGAAATGTCATTTTAAATATTTCTATCATGTCACATTAATATTTCTGTTTTTTTCATCGATTTATTTAATTTATTTCACAACTTAAATAGGAACGAAATTGTATTAAAATTGTATGAAAATTACTTTAACTGTACATAAAAAAAGAATACGACAACAGCACTTCAATAACAGTTCTATATGAGAAGGTCCCGAGGCCATATTTCTCTCAGAGGCTTCTGAGGGTTGTCAGGAATAGAATGGGAAGCAATTAAAGAAACTTGAAATGAATGAATGAAATGAAAAAAAATCTTTATTCTGGGACAAATTGTCCCCTAAGAATAACAGACATGTATAATAAGTTGTACAATAGTCTGGCTATCTTAATTTCAAATGGACAATAATAAGCATAAAAGGTAATATATGAATATACAATTGAAAATAGAACTTTGTGATAAATATATACATGAGAAAAGAAGAGAGAGAGAAAAAAAAAAAAAAAGTAGGAAAAAAAAAAAAAAATAATAATAATAACAATATGCTAATAGAATAATTACAATGCGTTCAGAAATAAAAAGAAATATAAAAAAAAAAAAAAGTAAATAAATAAAATAAATATAGTGAAAAGAAAGGAAAAGATATATAGAGAAGAAAAATAATAAGACCTATTTGAATGATAATATAACAAAATATTTACAAATATCTAAAAGGTAATATATATACAATTGATAATAGCACTTTATCAGTTAGAAGAAAAAGGAAAGAAATAATAACAATAATTTATAAGAGAGAAAAAAAAACAAAACAGAAACTATTGTTGGAGAAACGAATTTAAATTTATATAATGATATAATCATTGAAGCAAACTCATCGGCATCGGATATGCTTAATTTGATTAACTGACTTTCAATTATCACTCATATTGGCGGGCTGTAACTGGGATTTAAGGAGATATCGGAATAGAAGAGTTTTGAATGAATTTAAGGAAGAAGCATGTCTAATTTCAGGAGGGATCGAGTTCCAGAGGGTGGAGGATCGAGCTTGGAAGGAGTGTTGGTATAATGCTGTTCGATGGAAAGGAGTATATAGGTCAGAGGAACGTGATCTTGTTGTGAGTTGGGAGTGGACGGAAGACTTGAATACCAATAGGTTACAGATGTAGGGTGGGCAATGGTTATTAATGACATGGTACAGGAAGGTGCCCAGGAAATATTGTCTACGGGAGGAAGGATTGAGCCACTCCAGGGCAGTGTAGAGGTGAGATACATGGGAACGTCTCGGGGCTCCGAATACAAATCTGATAAAACTGTTCATGATACGTTGTAATCTGTCCCGGAGCCCCATCGTGAGGCCCCCATACACCACACACCCGTAGTCAAACTGAGGAAAAATGAATGAGGAAACTAGGAGTTTTCGTGTGGATTGAGGAAGAGAATGGCGGGAACGATGAAATAATTTGAGGATTCCTATTGATTTACGGGCTATTTGGGCGATTTGAGGCTTCCAGGAAAGGTTTTGGTCAATAATGATTCCTAGGTTTTTAGCGGAGAAACAGAAGGTGATAGGTTGATTATTCAGGATTAGGGTAGGAAAAAACTTGTGGATTTGAATGGTTATGGAGTTCACTATGAAAGGATAGGTGTCTTGTTTGGTCTAAATCAGAAGCATGTGTTACATTACGGTGTTTACAGTTAAGTTTATTTGAGACAAAGTAAGGAGCATTAAGGATTTTTAGAAGGATTTTGGATTTGGATGCGAGATGAATTAGATGGTTAGTGTAGCCCATGCCCATCTCCATAAGTCCAAATAGGTCAGATTACTGTCATGTAATGAGACTTTTGTTTAAAATTAACTTGTTTATTATGAATTTATGAGCAGGCAGTAGGTACAGAGCAGGCAGTATACTTGATCAGATGTCTACCACATGCAGATTCAATCAATAAGTCCTGCCAACTATATCATGCCCCTAACATTAAACCATTATATTAAGGTTTATAAGATTATGTTACTTTTACTTTTAATACATATAGTTGCATGATGTATTTTTATGATGGAAATAAAAAATCGGACTGTCAAAGAAAAATATCGATATTTTTGATATATCGAGTATTGAAACCCATCCATTCTCTTTAGTCTAGATCTGAGAGTCAGGCTGAAAAGGCTTCGCTTTTAATTTAGTGTGACCAGGGAGTCTTATCCTCTTTAATCTGCCACGAAAATGTGAAAACCACACAAACAAATTTTGTTATGTATGCAGTGAAGTATGTTTTAAGTTTCAGATCGTCTTCAAAATTATAAAGCTTTAGAATGTCACTAAAAATACATTTTCGTGATTCACATTTATGCTCCGTTTCCCAAAATCTAGTGGCTGTGAGCGAATCCACCTTGTTATGTCGAAGCTGGAAAAGCGATAATCAGGAAAACGGAATCGAAATATGCTTGCAAACTTCGCTGGGCATTGAATAGTAATGTGCCTTTAGAAAAATACAACAGAAAATCATCGGACTGTTTTGCATTGCATTATTTTTTAACTTTAAGCTACACAAAATCTTTGCCTCTGAGAAAAAAAATATTTTGCAAATTTTTTATCAGAACTTTAGAGCCTGGCTTTTTAGTTGTCATAAATACAAAGACAAAAACAGAAAAGATACAAAAAGTAAGAGGAAATCAAGAAAAAATTTATTTTTGTTTCATAATTAATTAGTATCTAACCTGCAGCAGGAGACGGGAATGACATAATTTTCATTTCTCGGATTGTACCAATCTTCTGTTTTTAAAACCTTACTAATGGCATTCTGTTTTTGATCTACTGGTTCATAGGGCTGTACTGAATGCATTAAAAACCGTTAAATCCTGGAATATTTCAAAATGTTATCCTTAAGAACAAAAACTTATGTATATGTGGCCTAAAGATGTCCTTCCGCCTTCTTAAAATAGTATCCTTAAAACTTTAATGTCGGGTTTTAGGACGAAAACTTTAATGTCGGGCAAAAAGTTTAATTATGTTGTCCAGTATAACTGCTAGGTGAACTATACTAGTAACTAAGACAAGTCACAGTCGAGTCTTGATTAGGAGGAGATAGTGACGTGAAAAGGTGCACTGGGAGAGCCAACTAGAGTGACACTAAACGGCCTGCAGATAGTGCTACGTGCAACAGCTATTTTCACCTCTAGCTTTCCACTTTAGTCTTTTCTTTCTTTTTACTGTAGGCAGTAGGAAGGCCCCTAACGGTGTGCCCGCGGGTGTCGACAATCTTGTCAGGCCGTAACATTGTCCAAACGGAGAAAGAGATCTCTCTCTCTGTCGGATCTGTGTCACTGACACTCATATCGCTTCTCGCTCAAAGGAACTCGAAGACTGAGGACAGTCCTGTAACCAGGTTGGTTAAAAGGGTACTGAGTTCGAATTTAAACTTTGCCATCTAGAAAACTCCAAAAAAATTATGTCCAAATATAAAAAAAATTACATTAAAAAAAAAATGTCTGGATCATAAAAAACCTATACTCGATTTCTATTTATTGGGTTCAACACGTATAGTCCAGAAAATCACTGCTGAGGGGTGAAGAGTGAATTAAATATGCGATTACTTCAGGGGTTTGTTAGGAATAGTAGAAGGTAAATATAATACTAAAACTCCCCGCTCCTGGGGGGTGAGCTAACGGTGGGGAGGAGGGATGAAGTTCCCATTTTTGGGTTTTCGATTATATCTCGAAAATGGTGGACTCTAGAAAAATATGTTTCAAATCAAAATTAAAGCTAATTCAATTTCCAATAAAATTGTTTCTATACATATTTGTCAAACTTTCAACGGTTTTCGAGATATACGTTATTAAAAATCGATAATTTTCAAAATAAAATAATTTTTACGTCACTTGTCAAACATAAGCTTCAAGTGCCAGCAACGCATATATGAAATTAAAGTAAATTTAATGTTCTAAAACTTTAATTCTGGCGTTTTTTTCTGAGAAATGATCGTGGAAGGCACTAGAAGCAAATGTAAATAGTAAACAGTACATTTGTAGTACTATAGAATTTATCAAGAAAATTTGATTATATAATTTTATTTAATGTTCATTATTTCATTTTTTTGGGATTAATATAATTTTATTAGAAATTTGTTGTTATTGTTATTGGTGCAATGCAGGTGGTGTAATTAAGTTTGGGTATATTGCCAATAATAACCATAGCCGTTTTTTGCCCTTAAAAACAAACAACAACATATAAGGTCAAAAGTCACAAAAATCAGTTTTTTTTTGTTTGTTTTTCAAATATCTCGATTTTTATGTCTCTAATCAAGAAGGCTAAAAAAAATATTTATTATAGAATTCTCTATAATTTTTGTTGAATTTATTTTTTTTTTTAGGATCAACCGTTTTCGAGATATAGCGCGGAGAAGGATAAGCGGGCACCGGTTCGGACAAACATTTGCTTCCAGTGCCTTCCACAATCGTTTCTCATAAAAAATATCAGTGTCAAAGTTGTAGAGCATTTAATATTCTTTAATTTCATATATACGTATTTGGTACTTTCAGAGCAAATATCTGACAAAAAGTGAGGTAAAAAATATTTTTTCAAAAATTATCAATTTTTAGTAACGTATATCTTGAAGTTCGAAAATATGTATATAATTTATAGGAAATTAACTAGCTTTAATTTTGATTTGAAACATATTTTTCTATAGTCCTCCGTTTTCGAGATATAATTGAAAGACCCAAAAATGGGACCTTCTCCACTTCCCCACCGTTAACTCACCCCCTCAGGGGCGGGGTCTTTTAGTATGTTTATCTTCAACTACTCCAAACGAAACCCTGAGGTCAAAAATAATCGCATATTTCATGCACACTACAATGTGTTTACTGACTGGACTGAAGTTCTGATTTGATCAAAGAGTGGTGGGGTCAGCATCCTTTCAAAGCCATGATTTTCTTTCAACCAAATGAAAGACTAACATAAGTATTAATATTATAATTCTAAAAATTCGGAGCTAACCTTAGCCCAGTGCTTTACTCTGGGTATTTCCCTCAGTTTATTTAGGCTCTGCTATAAAACATATTCTGCCTCAAAAATAATATTTTCAAGTGTAACTGTTCAAGACTCCCACACTTTTTATATAATTAATAAAATTTCGATTCAGTAGGCAGTGTAAGCGAATAAAAAGTGATAATAAAAGAGAGAAATCATAACTGCTAAGAATAAAAAAATATCGCTGGGTGGCCCAAGAAGGAATCCAAAAGTAATGAGGAGCTTTCACTTTTATTGTAAAGCCCCCGCCCTCTACCCCCCCCCCCCCCCCAGTCCCCCTCCTACAATAGTCCAAGCCAAATTACATTGTTTTGCTTTCTCAACGAGTTGTATATTTAATAAGAAACACAATCAACACAGGAAATTGGTAATTGGTAAATTCATTATCGAAATGTGTCTATTCAACCAACGTTGATTTATTTATTACATCGTTTAGTAATATGTCAGTTACTACTAATGATACTATACTATGGAGTAGAATTAAGTGAAGGAAAAATAAAAAAATGATTTTTGTTTTCTGGGTAGTTGAATTCAACTTTGGCAACTCGAAAAACATTAGTGTTTCGGGAAAAAAAAATTAAAAAATTTTGTTTCATAATAATAGGTATGCTATCAACAATTGCTTCTTTCTGTTAAAGATAGTTTATTTTTAAAAAAATAAATAAATAATAATAAGAACAATCATTTACGCTCCTTACATAGTCACAAATAAACTTATCCAAAAAGATCATAATATTCCGTATGTTGCTGATTTAACCCAAATCAGATCTACCCTTATCCATCACAGTAAACTCCATAACCATTCAAATCCACTAGACTCTCAACTTCCTTCCCATTATATCCCTAACAACCCACCGAGGCGTCCAGAAGGTAGTTGGTTCTAAAGCAATTGTCATGTTATTATTTGACGTTATAATCTCATTTACTGGATGTATGTTGTTTTTATGTAAAATTGTAAATTTCAATAAATGGATAAATAAACATTTTTTTTTTACTTTTAAACCATTAACAGTTGAGAAGCTTAGTGTCCGAACAAGTCCAAACCATGGAATATAGAGTGACCCTACATTTAGATTCTATATAATAAGAAGAGCTCAGAGCACAAATGGGGTATGTCCTAGTTCAATAATAGACCGCTAGTCAGCGCTAAAAGATTAGATCTTTCATAATTTTTTAAACAAGCAAAATTTTGAAATTGCCCTCCTGAAAAGTTGTAACTTTAATTTCGATTAGTCTTATTTGGAATCCACATACAAGATTAAAACGGCAAGAAACTACCGGTCGTTTTCGACTACTTCAACATTTACTTGGCAAACGTTCAAACCTTCCACTTAATTACAAAAGACTCATTAACATAACAGTAATTAGATCGATTTGGACATACGGAGTTAAGCTTTGGTGCTCCACTAAACCAACCAATTTATATCGTATCCAATCATTACAAACCTAAATCCTCAGAAAAATCCTAAATGCCCCTTACTTCGTCACAAACAAACTTATCCATAAAGATCTTAATATATCTTACGCTTCTCACATAGCTCATACCAGATATCTATCCTTTCATAGAAAACTCCACAACCATTCAAATCCATTAGTATCACAACTTGCTTCTCACTCAATTCCAGATATAACTAAAACCAAAAAAAAAAAAAAAAAAAAAAAAAAAAAAAAATTCGTTTAAATAATTTTTTTAATAAGATAATTAAATTATATATTTGTCATAATCTGGATCATTTTTCTTCTTTATATCTTTTCTTTGCTTATTCTTTTGTTTTTGTGTTCTATAATTATTTTATGGGTGCCGCTTTAGGAACCGATTGGCAACAAGGTTCGTGAACAAGTAAGGTAAGCCCTATGCCATCTCCCGAACAGTGATTGCATTAGTAAAAATGTTCTGAAGAGAAAATTGAAATATTCATTGAAAGTCCTAATGTATATTATCATTTTAAAATATAAAGGTACTGAATAACCTCCATAGACTTGAACCCAGGCATCTTGAGGAGTTAACCACGGTAGTTGGGAGTAATAAGAAAGCGACGGGGGTAATTTGTCCCCATCACTGTCTTCCTCGGGAAAGTATTAAATTTCTTGGACAGTTACTTTCTCGACGGGGAAGAAGGCTGACGAATACAGATGATGAGGAAGCTTGAACTGATTCCAGAAGTCGAGGAACACTTGTTCCAGGAGTGGCTTTCTACATGTGGAGGACCCGCACCCCTGTAGAACCAGCTGTTGAGGAGCAGAAGGACTCACTTCCGCCGGCAGGACTTTCTCCCAACAACCACCAGACTCGGACATGTATAATTAGCAGTTAGGAAGCTGTTCTGATTCGGACCTCCAAGAAGGTCAGTTTGTCAACGAGGTCTGCGTTTATCTGGCCATCTGCGTCTTTATTTTACCTTGAATATATATATATATATATATATATATATATATATATATATATATATATATATATATATATATATATATATATATATATATATATATATATAGTTGACTGTTAAATAATATAAGAAGAAGTTGATCAGGGATGCAGTCAGGAAAAAAAAACACGACCAACTAAAATTTATTTTTTTTTTATTTAAGTACCTATCTACTTTCTTATCATCCGAATCCACTAGCGCTGTCCTTATCCAATTTCACTCATTCCTATAACCCTCCTCGCAGATTAAAAATGTACTGGTCTCGTGATCTATTATAAAATTCGATTTCGATTTCTGGCATTAGCTCGCTTCTTATTAAATTGGCCAGTTATTATTTAAAGTATGCATTGATTTATTTGTTTGGATCAGTGATGTGTCGGTACCAAAATATTTCGATTCTCATGTACCAATACCACAGTGTGAAAATTAATTGCTATTTTAAAAAATTATGTAAAAAAAACAAAACGATTATGATTCAAAAAATATATTAGTATCCCGCTGGTAACATTTATTACCCATAGCGTATTATAGATGTTGTCTTATTATATATTTATTATTATATGTTAATGTCTGAATTATAAATAACAACATATATGTTAATTATAATTCAGACATTGCACAACAATATAATTCAATTCGATAATTCTTATTTAAACATTCCATGGTTTCATTTATTGATTAAGGAATTGAAAATGTTACTAAACTATTTCACTAAACATTGTAGATGCACTGTTTTTGTTTTAATTGGGTATTAGGGTTCGAAAACTATTATTTAAAAGGTATAAATAAATAAAACGAAAAATAATCTTTACTCTAGTACATATCGTCTCTCAAGAATAACAGACATGGTCAATAAAATAGCATTATTTTCTGAGAGGAGTCATTTCTTTGTAAAGAGATTGTGATCTTATGTCCTAATTTTCCAATAACGCATAAATATCTTCAACAAAATGAAGTTTAGCTTGCTGTTGTATGAGGTTTGTTTTCAATTCCGTACAATAAAAGAGAATTGATCTATAATAATAACATTATGACATCTCACAAAACCTATTGCCAGAGTCAACGGGACCGATCGGTACCTAGGAATCGACTTTAGATCATCGATTTTCGATACCGATTCTTTTCTCAAGAACCGATGGAACCGAGAATCGAGTTTTGGAATCGATACATCTCTAGTTTGGAATATTATCGAAAAATTATTAAAATGCCGATAGTCGGGAATTTCCATTAAAAAAATAAAATAAAAAATTCTGAAAATAAGTCTGTAATTGCCTTTACCGAAATTTTTAGACACAATGTTGGCTATTTTTTTACTATTGGTTGTTTATAGATGTGATTAGGCCAAAATTACGTTTAACCATCAGATTTTTCCTTTATTAAAGTTTTGCCCTTTGTGTTTTGTGACTGAGGGATGACTCCTCAGCTAATACCGTTTCTTTAGCTATATTATTGTAACCTCTTAGATGTTACACTTTTAATGGTTTTATTAATTTTATTAGATTAATTCCAGCGTTCAGTAGTAGATTAATTCAGTTTATACTTTACTTTGTAATTAATATATTGAACAGATATAACATTATAAATAATTATTTGTCTCTGCTTGACTGGTACCCGAAGTGAGGAGTACATTGCTACTGAGCAATTTCACTTCCCATCAACTATGCTATACATATTTATTATTCCAACAAAGTATCTTTTACTAGAGTGCTTCCAAAAGTTCGAATTTCTAAAATTAGGTCATAATTCCATCTACAATACAAGGCTAGAAGAAAAATATATAGAAAAATATCTGGTACGGTGACCTAGAAAGTGAAACAGATGACCACTTAGCTGAGATATAGGTTATTACTCAGTGAGCGATACCACTCCTTGTATAACAGAGAACAAATATATCTCTCTCTTTAAAGAGAGATAGAACAGGAGACCTGAGATCACTCACCATCTTATTGCCACTTGTCTGGACGTGATGTTAATAGTTGTCTGCTTTCTGACATCATCCTCCATGTCGCAACTCGTTCTATATTCTGTTCTCTTATTTCTTCAAGAAGGTTTAAACAAACTACGTACCTAGTATGGCTGAACATCAATTTCAAAGAACGGATTATGTATGAATCGATTCATGCAATAAGGGACCTCTTCTCCATAAACATTTTTAGAAAAATTAAAAAAAACTTACAGCCCCTCACAGAGTTCAAATAATTAAATGTCGTTTTGCACCTATATTTACCTTTTAAAACAATTTATATTTTAGATAGATTGTATATTATCTTATAGTTGACAAATTACACGTCCAAGTAGTAAAAGAACTTTATACATGGAGTACCGAAGTTTCTACATTTTAATGTCTTCTTCAGAGCTAAAAATAACTTAAAATAAATTATTTTTAAGCCTCAAGAAGACCTACGAGGCAGGTCGAAAACTCGGCACTCCGTATATAAATTTTTTTTTACTTGCATGTGTAACTAATCAACCTGACTGGATTCATGACCATTCTCTCAATCATTATATCGTACAGTCAACCATTCTATTTTTCATTATAAATACTACTGTTCTAATACAGTTCTTCAAGTCCAACTTGAAAACGAGCTTACTATGCCTTCACAGCTCGGTTTATATTAGCGTTGTGATGATTTGGTTAAGTGCGTCTTAATAAGGCCATCAAGTATCTATTTTTGCACAAATGTTTATTTTATTTTATTTTTAGTTTTTTTTTTTTTTCTAATGTCATTTTAGGATTGTGGAAAACAATACAAAAATTTACATTTGAATCGTACATAATTTTAACTGATCGATAGCCAGGAATATTTTGCTGCGTTATGCCATGCTCAGCCACCGTTGCGTTATGGAAAACATTTTATTTATATATTTAAACTGTAACTCTTAATTTACTTGTAAAAAGTCATAAATAAGATAGGAAAAAAATCGGGAACCGTAACATAGAGCTAGGAAAAAGGAAGGTTGTGCAAGCAACTAGGCTGCGGTCTGCGGAAGGTGCAGAAAAAAAATGGTACGGACACAGTTAAGAAGACGAGACGCTCTACTGGCTCCTACTGGCCACAAATTGAGACTCAACAACCGCTTTGAGGACAATTTGTTTCACAGTACATATCTCCTTCTTCACCTAGTGTAGTTTTTATAAACTATTTTCATCTACCGCTAAAACCGATACCCGGGCTCCGCTAGCTCGTTAAATAACTTCGAGAAGAAAGCTAGAAAAACTCAAGTGGTCTGCACTCAGTGTTCTTCGGTTGAGTTGTTGGGAACTTTCTTCAACCAAAGCTATATCAACGTTTGGTCAAGTTTGTCAGTGATTCCACTACCTCGGGTAGTGTCTAGATAAACCGAAGATCCAAGGATCAAAACCGGCTGTAGTAGGGTAGAATTAATTTTGAGAGTTTAGTTTCTCACATTTCGGCCAAGAAATTCCTGTGAAAAAAAGAGAATAAATCATTTCTACCTGTCATGGAAAAACAATAGATCATGGATATGTGTATCTAGGTCACACTGGAAAAGATTATTTGTGTCATAATAAGGGTGATTAAGGATGCTGGTTTGTAAGGATTGAATAGGAGATAAATTGGATGGTTTAGTGGAACACCCAAAGCTCAACTCCAAACTTCCGAAGATGTCTAATAAGCTTTTATTATTTACAGTACACTTAGAGCGATTGTCTGGTAAATTTTGAAGATGCGGAAAAAATGACGAGAAGTTTTTGGTAATTCCAGTCTTGTATGCTGATTCTATGTAAGGCATTTATCTGGATGGAGTCCTAGGAAGCCGTTCGGTCGGGCAGGGTGCAATGGATTCTTCTGATGAGGATTAATTGATTTTTAAACGCACTTGGGACTCGGTTAACCGATGTTGTTGACCAAAATAGGTTTAGATTAAGTAATTAGCCAAATCATTGGTTAATGAAGAACTGGAAAAAGAATAAGAAATAACCTTTGTTTTATTGAACAAATATTACAAGCTGCCTCTTAAAGAGGAATGAATAATATGGACGGCAGAGAATCCATTCATACACTAAAGAGAAATACATAAGAAAAATACCCTAGGAAAATTGACATGATACATGTATTCATTCAATTACAAAATTATATTTATTATGTATGCAATAATAATATACATAAGTAACATTATTACATACACGTAAATCATAACGTTTATGGCTCGAAAAAATTCAGTAATTATCATTTGTTTAAGTACCGGCATTATATCTACTACTGCACGATCTCTCCATTGTCTAAAAACCTTCAAATTGAACTCAAATATATTGCATCAGATATTTTCCAACCCAGCAAACCATTTATTCTGAGGAATAGTCAGTGAAGTTTCGTTTCCTAGTTGGCTGTCCTCCCTATCATTCAGCCTTCCCATATGAATGCTCCTACAAAGATTGTCTAATGTCTTGTTTGACAACGTTTTGTGAAAAAAAATAATAATAGATAAAAAAATAGCAGGCTCGGATGAACGAAACCACGGTTGCTGAAGACTTGGTACATTCAGCGTGCATTACATTTTACAGATTTTTTGAAACATAGTACATCTTTGAATTTAATTGTTGCTAGGATTAAAATGTATATCTAAGACAGTTCCATGCCATGATATTACATAAATTGCCTATATGATACCCACCCTTGCCGGAGAAATGCCCTAGAGAAAACTATCCATAGACCGTGACAGACAAGATAACATTACAGAACATGGTTCCAGTTTCAATCTCCATAAGATAGCCTCACCGCAAACCTATTTTTTCTCATTCACTCTTCGATCAAAGTGTATTCGTTTTCCTTTAACCGCATCCTTTTGATACCCTTCGAGATCGCTTTTATTTCTTCAACACTTTTTTTATTCTTTTCTTTGAGGGAAAAAATATTTCGTTTTTCGGTTGTGGTCGCATCGGTTACTTAGGCTAACAGTACTCTTGGATACAGTTACTGGTATGCCACATGACGTAATGTGAAAATTTATTTTGTATCGATAGTTCCATTCAGAAAATATATTTTTATTTATTAATTTATGTTAAAATAAAATTATTGATGGGGTATTTGTTGACTGAGAACTATTTAAAGATGTAGGTAGTTGGGGTATGCAGTCATAGTTGCACAGCAATTGAAAATAAATTTTAATTTATAATGCCGACGTTTCGACTTTCATCAGGGCTAGAAGAAAAAAAAAAGATATGACAAAATTGCAGAGAGAATAAAAAAATATGAAAACATTAACTGTATGAGAATAACGAAAATAACATAAAGGCAATATTTAAAGACCATACAAAAGACTATTAAATTAACAATTAAATTGAAAAGAAATTAATATAAGTTTTAATTAATTAAAAGTTAACGAGTAAACACAACATCAATTCGAGAATGATTCGATTTCATCAGACAAAATATCGAATATGTTGATTTTAACCTCATGAGGCATGGTGGAATGACTTCTAAAACATATCAGGACTTTGAGCAGAGACTGTGTAAACAGAAGAAAGGGAGGAGTTATGTAGTTAGCTAAATACTTTTTGATCCCTACATTTATTTGTCATGTAAATAAACAGCAGGTTTTCTTTATGGCTGGTTGGTTATTCTGTTCCTACTAGAAAGATATTTGAAATAGGGCTATGGTGAATGTTTATTTAGCCATTTAAACAAAAATCTGGATTGGTTTTGAACGATTTTATTATTTCTAATGATTCTTCAATATTTAATTTTAGGCTATTTTCTATCTGTATTATTTGACTCTAACGTATTAGTTGAAATACGTTTTCTATATGACGCAACTTATAATAGTTTTCTACTTCAACCTAAAACATCTATCCCTGCATGAATTAAATGGAAGACTCTCCGGGGAAGCGCGTGTATAATGTGGGTATCTTTATTGCGGGAAAACCTAACAGTTGAGCGTGTTTTTTGGCCCAATCTCTTTTCACAACCGTTGGCCAGAAAACAGTATAAATGAAGGGAAAAGGGTGCATTCGGAAGGCCCAAATGGCTCTACATTCCCCAAATTTCTACATTATTTTTTTTTTATATATATATACATTTCTTTCATTTATTTATTGAAATTAAGAACTGGGTACAGTAAGAATACATTCAGTAAACGTGAAGAAAACGATCATTATGACATGTGAATAGTTTGTAAAGCAACTACCCACTGGTAGTTGCTCATCAGTGTAAGATCTATATATCTTCTTTTTAGACGCCTTGAAGAGATTAGGTATAGATTAGGAATCATGTTGTGAGACGTGTGGGTTTAAATGGTTATGGCGCTTACTATGAAGGGATGAGTATGTTGACGTAATCGCAATTAACCTACAATTTAGAATTGATGAATTAATTGCCATTTCTGTTAGAATTCTTTTTATTTGAAAACTAGTTTCGAATGTTGGATATCTGATTTATTACCTTACATTTTTTTAAAAATTTGATATTTATAATTTATGTAACGAAGTGTTAAAGTTTTGAAATTTTATATATGTTTTTAGGAATGGTGACACTTTCGAAACTAGTTTTCAGATAAAAATGATTCCAATAGAAGTGGCAATTAATTCATCAGTCCTTATTGTATCGGTCCTTCTATACCATCGTGCTTACCTCAAGTGAACCTTTAGTTTCTTTTCGTTACAGTCTTGTAAGGATTTCACGTTTACTTAATGGATCGGTGTTTTTATTTAAATCATTTATAGGTGTACTACAGGAGGCGCGGTAGATCAGTGGTTATAGACGCTTGGCTACCAAGCTCCCACATATTTGAGTTCGACTGAAGGCAGACAATTTATATTCTGTCATATTAACAGAGGATCGAATTCGCTGTCGGAAGCCCCTCCTGGGACACACCCAGTCCCTTAAAAAATTAGTACCCTTAATTGGGGGGGAAGAAACAGGTGGTTGAGCGTGAATTCTCGCCGTCACCTTCTTTCACAACCGTTGGCGTAGTAACAGTTCACCCTTACCGAAGTGCTAAACCCATAGAGTGATGGCTAGAATAGAAGCAAAGATGGGTGAGAATCTTCTAGATCCAGTGGATGCCTGCGCACTAAGAGCAGCGTTAGTATGCCGAGTCAAGCGCGGTATACTCAACGTAATTCAAGCGGATGAAGACACACCATGGGTCGTGGTGAAGGATCGACTCAAGAAGGCGTTCGGGGGCGGTCGTTGGACCCCGGAAGAGGACATCTTCCGAATGTTTCGGGAAGCAAGGAGGCCCCATCAGTCTAATGGGCAATATGCGGGATCGCTGTTGGCTCATTTTAACAAAATTACCGAGAAGATGAGGGAGACGACAGAAGCAGCGGAAGTGGAAGCGAGAATGGCGTTTCTATCAACCATACTAAAAGTTCAGCTTGCAAAGGAGACAGGTAAAAAGGAAGGGCTTCCGAGGGACAAGACTTTCGTGGAGTGTGCAAGAGAAATGGTGGACTCCAGCGCTAGAGATGAAGAAGTTCGGAAGGAAGACGGATGGAGTAGGGTCACCTACAAACGGACCGACGGAGTTAGAAGCTCGCAACCACGAGGAGACCCATGGAGAAGAAGGGAAACGGATTTCGGAGGTCGGGATCGTCCGATGATGCGGGAAAGAAGGCAAGGAACGGATAAGAAGACGTGGAGGAGAGAAGAAAGAAAATGCCATGGATGCGGGAAACCGGGTCATTTGGTAGCGCAATGTCCCCGCACAAGGTGTTTCGAATGTGGCACAGAAGGTCACATCGCGAGACAGTGCCCCTACATCAACAGACGTAGGGGAACGAACCAGGGGGAGCCGATGGAGGTAAATGCCCAGCGAGTATGGAGGAGAAGTAGACGTCCGTCGGAATCCACGAGATCATCGGAGACTTCGGAGACGGAAGGAGATGAAGAAGGGGAACCAGGAGTAGGAGCACGCCAGGCAGGAAGAAGCGACAGGAGGAGCGGAGAGCGAAGGACGGCGGCGGAGAGGAGAGCGCACGATGAGGTATGAGGTGAGTGCACAGACCATCTATGGCTGTAAGTGGTACAGGTTTTTTTATATATATATATATATATATATATATATATATATATATATATATATATATATATATATATATATATATATATATATATATATATATATATTAAAACTTGTAAAATTTAACGGCTTTGGAATTTTTAATCTTGGTAAAAGGTGGGGGGGAGGGGCTTAGTGATATTAAGTTAGCAAGTTGTAATGCGGAACCCTTCCCTCTCCCCCCCCCCCCCCACGAACAATTTGGGAAATTGAATTAATTCGTCAGAATCCAAATTAGGCTAAGTGCTTGTCACAATTCTGGGCAGAGCCAGCCACGGTGGACCGGTTAATCTCAATAAACTCTTTCTAAAATATAAAGTTTTAAATTAATATTATTTTGGCAGTTTGTATTATTACAATATTATTGAATTACATTTCAGAGACTCAGTCCCATGTTCAGATCAACATTCCTTCTAATTATAAATAATTAAACAATTTAGAGTCTATTACAGCTGTATATATCATTTTATAGAGTTTCACGATTTCACTTATAGTTCTGTTATGTGCCTTGAGTTTACCAAAATAGTCGAATATCCTTTTGGTCAGTCTGTTCGGATCCATCCTCGTCAAGTGTCCGTAAAAGGCGAGACGTCTTTTCCGCATTTTGGAGACGATGCTCTCTGAGAACTCGTACACTTCCTCGTTGCTTTTGTGCCTCCAGCCTTGTTCGATCTTCTTTGGACCCAGGATCTTTCTGATCATTCTTCTGTCGACTAATTTAATTTGTTCCATACTTCTGTTCAGGATTAGCGTCTCACTAGCGTAGAGAGCCTCCGGTTGTATGACTGTTATATAGTGTCTTAGTTTTGCTTTCTTGGATAGGCATTTTTTGGCATACGTTGTTCTGGTGAGGTAATAGGCTTTCTCTATTTTGTTTTTTCTGTCTTTGATCCCTTTTGGATCTAGTCCGTTCGCTGTGATCTGTTCTCCCAGATATTTAAAGTGGCTGACCTGTTCGATCTTCCCTATGTTTGTGTCTATGTGTTCAGAGGCCGTCTTGTCTCCTTAGATGAATTTTGTTTTTTCTACCGAGATGTACAGTCCTACCGAGTTAGCAACTTTCTCTAGTAGGTTGATTGCTTCCGCCGCATCTCGAGTGAGAATTGCGAAATCATCTGCGAATGCTAGGCAGTGTATGTTAAGGTTGTCTCTCTTGTAACCCAATTGTATAGGTTTTATGCCTGTACTACGTAACTTATTATTTTTTTAATCCCAGATGATGAGTAGTTCTTTTTAAGTTTCGCATGTTATTGTAATCATAATCAACCCATTTACTAGGTGTTTATGTATTGTACAGTTGTAAATTTCAATAAATGAATATTAAAAAAAAATTAATACAAAGGTATGAACACGAACAGAAAATTACTATTTTAGCAATTACATTCGTGTTTATTTAAAATTATATGTATATATATATATATATATATATATATATATATATATATATATATATATATATAAGTTTAAGGGCCGAAGCATAGCAGTATCAGCCTTAATCCTATTTCTAATCTTGTAAACACAGCAAATACTATAAATGTAGCATTACTGAGCCAATAAAGTCAGTTGATATTCAGTCTATTTAGCGTGCGTTTCTTATTACCTTTTCTTTTTTTTTAGTTTTATTTGTGACAGTTGCTAACTGGTGCCGAAACCCGGGACAACGCGCGGTGGCCTGTTTTTGTTTTCCTCTCAAGGCAAAACACAATCAGGTGAGGAAAATAGTTAATAGCGGAAACACAATCAGAGATGCCACCATTACCGGAAGGAACTTGAGCAGCGGCCCACGCTAACGTCCTGGAATGGATGAAAATCAGAACGCCCACGTCACAGGACCTCCGAAAGGCCATTTCGGACCTGGAAAAATTCACAGGGGAGGTAGGCGAATCAAACCATTTTCTAAAGGGAGGGGATCGCCTGATGGCGAGAATAGAGGCAAAGACCGCAGAGAACCTATTAGATCCTGGAGATGCCGAGTCACTGAAGGCAGCTCTGGTGTGCAGGTGTGCAGAGTGAAAAGGAGTGTGCTCAATCAGATCCAGGCGGACGAAGAAACCCCATGGCTAATAGTAAAAGAGAGGTTGAAGAAGGCATTTGGAGGGGGTAGGTGGACCCCAGAAGAAGATATCTTCCAAATGTTTAGAGAAGCGAGACAACCTAGGCAGACCACTGGTCAGTATGCAGCGGCGCTTCTGGCACGATTTAATCGTATCACTGAGAAATTAAGAGAGACGATGAGTGTAGCGGAGGCAGAAGCTAGAATGGCCTTTTTGGCTACGATACTAAAAGTCCAACTTGCCAGAGAAACCGGGAAGAAGGAAGGTTTGCCAAAAGACCGCACATTCGTTGAATGCGCTCAAGAAATGGTGGACTCCAGCGCGAGGGAAGAGGAAACCCGCATGGAAGTGGAGGAAACGGGCTGGAACAGAGTGACCTATAGGCGATCAGGATTTGGGCCCGCCGGAAACAGGAGAAAGGAGTTTGAACACAAGGCAAAGGATGGTGGCGAGAGAAGATCGGGCCGACCAAGACCAAGAGGCACCGGCAAGAAGGAAGACAGGAAATGCCACGGTTGTGGAAAAGCCGGGCATCTAGTAGCCCAATGCCCCCGCACGAAATGCTTCGAGTGCGGGATAGAAGGACACATAGCGAGACAATGCCCGTATATGTACCGCAGGAGAGAGGCGTCTAGAGGCGAGCCAATGGAGGTTAATACCCAGAAGGTGAGAACCAGGAGGACGCCGCAATCAGTAGGAGCATCCGAAACCTCGGACACCGAAAGGGAAGAGGAAGAATCGATAAGCAGCGGGAGTGAAGGAGAGGGAATCAGCAGAGGAGTTAGACGAGGACGAGTGACTGTAAGGAGAAAGGATCGAGTGGAGGCCTGAGGAGGGTGCCAGCAGAGTGGCAGCCGCTTCCTAACTAACTGCAGCATACGGAAGGAGCGTGGCGGTCTGCCGATCATCAGGGTAGTGGAGCGAGGAGTACGCTGCCTGGTGGACACGGGGAGCTCTAACACCATCCTGAGCCGGGAAGCAGCGGAGAGGCTATGCAGCGGCAAAGGGGCACTCCAGACGGAGGTATGTAACTGTAAGCTAATCACTCTGGGTGGCCCTTGTGAAGTAGAGGGGGAAGCAAAGTTAGGATTAGAGAGGTGGTCAAATTCGGGAGGGAATTTAAGAGTCCACATCATAGGTGAGGTAATGCGAGGGTATGATGGAATCCTGGGTTGCGACTTATTCGAGAAAGTAGGGGCGAGTATAAGGAGCAAACAGGGGCGCTGGACTATCCGAATAGGATGTAAGAAGTACCGATGCCATGGGAGCTCACGGGAAAGCGAAGTTCGAATAGGGGCGGTGAATAAAGCGGAGGACTGGAAAGTAAGGTTACGTAGGGATTACCGAGATATCTTTCACAGGGAGGGTGAGAAATTAGGGGTAACAGGGGAAACTGTACACGAAATTCCACTCAAAGAGGAACGCATAACGTACGTGAAAGAGAGAAGATACCCGCAGGCATTAAGGGATCATATTAGGAAGGAAATAGAGAATCTGAGGAAGCAAGGGATCATAATAGACAGCACATCACCGTACAATAGTCCCCTCTGGGCCGTGAAAAAAAAAAAAGAGCGCGCCAGGTGAAGAAAAATATCGAGTAGTCATCGATTATCGGAAACTAAACGATAATACCAAGGATGAAAAGTATCCGGTCCCCAGATTTGAAGACATTCTTGATAGACTAAGCGGGGCGACAGTGTTCAGCACGCTCGATTTAAAAGCAGGGTACCATCAAATCAAAATGCATCCCAGAGATCAACCGAAAACGGCCTTCACTTTCGAAAGAGGGCATTATGAATTTACTAGGATGCCCTTCGGACTAAAGAATGCGCCCATCACATTTCAAAGGTTGATGGACGAATTTTTAAGAGGCATAGATGAAGATGTGTGTCAAATATACATGGACGATTTGCTGGTATTCAGTAAGACGGAAGAGCAGCATGTAGGACATTTAAGGAGCGTGTTTGACAGGATCAGGGAATTCGGCCTAAAATTATCAGACGAAAAGTCGCGGTTAGGTCAAAACGAAATAAGTTTTTTGGGTCACACCATATCAAAAGACGGAGTCAAGCCGGACAAGTCGAAAGTAGAAGCGATTGCTAGAATGGCCGTGCCTAAGGATGTAAAAGGGATAAGACGGTTACTGGGGTCGTTGAATTATTACCGCAGATTCGTTCCAGAAATGGCGGAATATTTGGTGCCCCTCAATAATCTGCTGAAAAAAGGAAGGCAAATTTTCGTAACCCCCGAGATGGAGAACAATATCCGCAGGTGTATGGCTCGGTTACAGGAAGAGCCAGTGCTGGCGTTTCCGGACTTCGGGAAACAGTTTTCTATCACCACAGACGCAAGCGAATACGCTTTGGGAGCAGTGTTGTCCCAGGAAGGAGATGGTGGGGATAGACCCGTTGCGTATGCAAGCAGGCGTTTATCGGACGCCGAGACTCGGTATAGCGCTCTCGGGGAGGGAACTGTTAGGGATCGTTTGGGCGGTAGACCACTTTAGACCCTATGTGTTTGGGAGAAAGTTTAAAGTCCACACAGACCATCGGCCTCTGCAGTGGATCGGGAAATTGAAGGAGTCTTCCGCTCGAGTTACTCGGTGGAAGGAACTGTTGTCCCAGTATAATCTGGAAATTGTTTATAAGCCGGGGAAGGAAAATATAGTAGCGGATTGGTTATCCAGGGCAATCATGGTAAATGCAGTGAAAGAAGACAGGGCAGGACCATCCGGGGATATCCGGCAATTCTTGCAAGAATGGACACCGAGAGAAGACGGGGAAAGTATACCAAGTGAGGACCAGCGAGGGGAGTCTCAAGAGGAGGATAGTTCCGCCGACGACCGGCCCGTGGAAATGGAGGAAGTAGAGGAGATTATAAATGATAAACAACGGCAGATCATTTGGAAAACGAGAACAGAGGGGCTGCTAAAAATAGAATATTCACGGTACGGAAGGAGCGACATTGAACGACTATACTGTCTCAACCGGGAGTTAGCGAAGAGGTCATTTGTAGGGCTCTGAAAGATGCGTCCAAACCGGGCATAACTTACCATCTATATGTAGGTAATTCTACGGTCCGGGAAAAGATTAAGCGACTATGGCGATCAGAGAAATTAGGGATGGACCGTACATTCATCAGATGCACCCGTTCGGTAGAAACGGTGCAAGATGTGGGGAAGCAGAAGGAAATAACTCTTGCGTACCATCAAGGCAAGACAAATCACCGGGGTGTACAGGAAACGGTGCAAGCGTTGAAACGGCGGTATTTTTGGTGGGGGATCAAACGGACGGTCCGCGAAGTGATAGGGACATGTGAAATTTGTCTCAACACAAAATACGATAGACACCCCCAGGGATGGGTCCAAGAAGAAACACCCACGGCTGCGACACCTTTAACGGATCTACAAATCGATACATTTACATAGCGGGGTTATAAATGGGTGACCATGGTAGATACGTTCAGTAAATTAGGTCAGGCACATTTGGTCAAGGAAAAATCAGCAGAGGCAGTATTAGGGGCCCTACGAACATGGTTCCGTTTCTACGGAGTACCAGAACGAATTTCCTCCGATGGAGGGTTAGAATTCGATAACTCGCAAATTAGGGCAGAAGCTAAAGAACTTGATATCCATTGGCATATCAACACCCCGGGACATCCCAAGAGTAGAGGCGGGATCGAAAGACTCCATGGGACGCTGAGTGACCACCTCAGAATATATCAGACGGAAAAAGGCTTGGAACCCGATGTAGGGATGGAAAAAGCGATTGCCGCATATAATAGTTCTATTCACGCGGTAACCGGATTCTCGCCCTTTGAAATCATTTTTGGGCTCCAGGAGCGACGCAGAAATATTAGGGACACAGCGAACGAGGAGGAGGTGAATTTGGTACTGGCCAGTCGGGCGGCACTGGGAAAGTTGTGGGAGAAATCTCGGGGACGAATCGTTAAGGAAAAGAAGCAAAGGGTGGAAAGAGATAATTTAAAAGTCCGCGAGGTCACGGCGAAATTAAAAATCGGGGCGGTAGTATACCGCAAGAAAAGTTCTAACCGAGGCAAAGAATTACTCAGCTACGAGGGTCCATTTAGAGTGATTGCCATACGTGAGCATAATATAATCACCATACAGAGTGTGAAGGAACCGAGGAAGAGAAGTAATGTTCATATTGAACAATTGCGACTCCCAATTGAGGAGCAGATTATCTCTTGAGTTCTGGAGTGGCCTGTTGCAGAAAAGTTTTATTTTTATATGTAAGTGGATGTGTTTTTATTTGTTTTTTTATATTTTTGAGGAATGCCCTTCATAGAGTCAGTTTTTATTTTTAAGTGGAGAAATGTACAGTAGCAGTAATGGTAGATGCTGTAAATATAGAGAATAATTATGTTGGTTTCGAGGATTGTTTTTTTTTTGTTGCTGTTAGTGATATTTTGTATATAGAAGTTATAGATTTAGTTAACTTATTATAAATGTGTGTGTGGTTTTAATGAAGAAGTGTTAGTTTTTTTTTTTGTTTTTTTTTTGTGAATACCTAGTATAAGTTAGATTTAAGATTAGAGTTAATTGTAAATAAAGGTTTATTTCTATTTTTGTTAAACTTAGGAATTATGATGCCAGAGGTATTGTTATCTGTGTGCTTCGGCCGTTAACCAAGTTAGGATTAATCAAAGAACCACGTAATACCTTTCTGGTATTAAGTGACCAAATTATATAGTTTATGGGGAATGTCCATAAACTGGTAGGGGGGAGTTAAGGGCCGAAGCATAGCAGTATCGGCCTTAATCCTATTTCTAATCTTGTAAACACAGCAAATACTATAAATGTAGCATTACTGAGCCAATAAAGTCAGTTGATATTCAGTCTATTTAGCGTGCGTTTCTTATTACCTTTTCTTTTTTTTTTAGTTTTATTTGCTAACTTGATATATTATATATATATATATATATATATATATATATATATATATATTATAAATACGTCAAGTCCACAACAACGATATTTTTTTCGGCATGATTGAATTTCAGTTTCACTAGTAACTATTGATGGGACTCGATGGCCGAGCGAGTTGGTGGGAGGGTCTCAGTGCGCTCGGTATTGAAGGTTCGAATCCCACCTGGCAGACCCACGAAATTTAACTCGACCTTCCCACTCTGAATAGGTTGGTAACCTGTTGGATGACCTGTCCTTCCTGCGCTAGTTAGAGTACATAAGGCCAAATAAACAAACAAACAACTTGTAACTACCTAACCTAAATAAGGAAGGCTATAAGCCTATAAACGAAGCGTCTCGAATATTACCGAATTCACCTGAACTCAGATTGAATTAAAAATCGGCCGACTAGTCTTGGTCTTTTTGCCAGGCGACTGTTACAATTACATCTCTAGTAATTAACTATTATATTATGCATTGTAGACTATAATAGGCTACTTGACGTTTAATATTATATTTCTTAAATTATTATTTTGCTTTTTATTGTCATATGAATATTATTTTGAAATAATTTCTGTGTTAATATTATACCGAGGTATGGGTATCGAGAATCAAAAATCAATTTCCTGAAAATTGTATAGAGAATCGTGTACCCACACATCGCTAATATAAAGAAAAGGGTGACAGAGAAATGCATGGTAACAGGATGTGAAGAAAGATTAGTTGAACAGAAGAAAGTCTGAAGATTTGAATTGACAGTAATAAAATACTATTATTTTATATGTTTCTAGATTATATGGTTGTTACCTATAAACAAATCAATCTTCCATTTGATTTCACAGAAGCACCATCGCTTGCAAATCAATCCCAAAAGAGAAGGTATTTAAAAGACTAACAGTACCAAATGAGGATATCGAAGGGCCTAATAACAGAGAGCGGGCACTATAACCCGCTAGTTAGGTCTCTTCCAAGGGGACCCAGCTTCGATGAGTTCTACAATTGGCCGAGATCTGATTAGAGCGCTGCGCAACCCTAATCGCCCCCCCCCCTCTGCCCTGCAGAGGTCCGTTATAGGGAAATGGATGGATCTCTTATGATTGGAACTGCACTAAGTAGTTGGGGTGAACCACTGGTTAGCTGGGCATTAGCTGGGGTTTGTTAGCTTCCATCTCGTCTCTAATAGCTCCTTCTTAATACTGTCCTAACAGCTCTTGTTAGCTGTAAGTTTGTCTTCTTATAGTTACATTCCCTATCAGCAATGGAACAAAAACAAAAACAAAAAATTACTGTAAAACTTAATGAACCGGGACTAGGTCTGTAATAAACTGAATGAAATGAATACGAATCAGTAAAAAGATCTCTTAGCCTCTTAATCTGGTCGATTCCATTTCCACTTAATTTGAAGTAAAAACTTCTTCAGGCATAATTTACGAATTTTCTGAGTAGCGAACGGGAATTAATGAATGAGTGCAGATAAACGTCTGAAGCTTATAAAATAAATATCATAGAAGAAGTAAATATTTCATATATTTATAATCTTATTAATTACAGTAGAACCTCGCTTATTCGCCTCTCCCTAGTCCGACTCTGGGTAATCCGAGCCTATCGTTGAGTCCCGTAGAGTGCACAATATAGTTTACTGAATTCCTAATAGTCCACTCAAATTTTACATTTTGGTGTTCTGAAGGTCTAGTAGTTTTCATTTGTTTTCTAGTGCAAGGAAAAGATTTTTAATTATTTTGTGCTAAAATCAAAATTTTGGAATTTTAAAATCAAAAAAGCCGCCGCTCGCTAAATGGTTGCGTCAAAGCTTCAAAACTTTCGACCTACCTATCTACGTTTCACCAAAATATCTACTGCTTGTGTGGTTCTAAAGAAAAGTTTTTTATTTTCAAAGTAAAACTAAACTAAACTAAATGTCCTGCAATTTGAACAGAAATTAAGCTTTGTTCCTTAAATATAGACTAAGATAAAAGCTTTCAAATTTTCTGAATTCTCACAAAAAGTGGAAATTTTTTTCCTGTTTTGTTCTATATGTTTTTACGAAAAAGCACGGCACATACTTCATTATGAACAATTTTTAAGGTGAGTTAGTTTGCTACAAAATACACTTCCCGACAAAATTATAGCCCCCCTCTATATTATTTAGTTATTATTGTTATAGAATGCAATATTTCAACCAATGCAATTAAATATTGTAGAGAACACACAATAACTTTTAAAAAAACCTGTTAGTGTTTAGTTCTGATTCTTATTGATCACGGAAGATCATAAACATTGATATTTACACGCGACATGAGTATAGGTCAGTTTCAGTTTTTATCTTAGTCTCGTACAAATTGCAAAGTTATAAAACATTACGTCTTTGTATTACATCTATTATTTAAATTTAATCAGTCAATGCCAAGAGGAAAGAGTAATCAGAGTGAAAAGGACGTAATTAAAACATTATGTGAGGAAATGGGACAATTTCGAAAATAACTCGCATT
Organism: Euschistus heros; assembly: GCA_003667255.2. Taxonomy (NCBI): domain Eukaryota; kingdom Metazoa; phylum Arthropoda; class Insecta; order Hemiptera; family Pentatomidae; genus Euschistus; species Euschistus heros. The sequence goes on from RCWM02000082.1 coordinate 2,998,278, forward strand.
TTAAATAGAATAAGGCATCTAAGAAATTCCCTTAGGCTGGGCTAGGAATAAAATATTTTAAAGCAGACATCGAAGCAAGAAATTGGTGTCATTTTTTGGGCTTGGATAGGACAATACGGAAAGACAGAACTAATATGTTTTAGCAAAAAACGAATGCAACAAAGTATATAGACATCACCCAAGAACCGATTGTTCAAAAGGAAGAAGAACTGACAAAAGTGGGGATCATCTTTCGGCAAAACTAAGCACCTTTCCGAGGTACACATGTAAAAGTTTTAAAAAGGGTAAAAGTTTAATCCCACATGTAAAAGTCCAGTGGTGTAAGGTCAGGACTCTTAGCTGACCACCTTGTTGGCCCATGTCGGCCACACATCGTCGGACTGGACTTTTACATATGGGGCACACTGAAGCAAAAAGTGTACGAAGTAAGATCTGAAACACGAGACGAGTTGGTCGAAGCAATTTGTGAGTGTTGCAATACAATGCGACAAAATTATGATGAACGTCGCCTAGCAGTAGATGCAGTCAGGAGATGATCGGTGCTGTGTATGAGAGAAGAGGGAGGACATTTTGAACGATTGTAGTAAATTAAGTATGCAAATTTTAATTAAATTATCTTAAAAGTTTGTTTAATTGCAAATATTAGAATAAGATAAAAAGGTAATTGTGATTAAATTACTTTTCTATTAATAAAACTTTTTAACATTTCTGAGTATTCTCTCAGTATTTCCCAAAATGCCAATGTTGCATATCCCTGTTTTTTCTAATTAATAAGTGACTTCAGTATCAATTTTAAAAACGATCACTATTCATGGTGTACCATTCGAAATGTGTTTGTGTGTAGAAGTTTTTTTTTTGAGTAGTGCACGTTTGTGACATATGTAATATTTTTGAAAAACATTCAGTCAGAGTTTTGGAACGGAATTATAAACTTGTTATTTCATATGTTTGGATCAACAAGTTAAATACTGGACGCTGCTATTTTGATGTTTAAATAAGTTTATTTCATAGGAAATTTGACATTATTTCTAATGGGCGTATTGAAAATGCTCTAGATTCAATAGTTCAGGAAATATAGACAGTTATTTTTCAAAAAGTAGAAATTTCTTGAAAAAAAAAACATAAAATTAAAAATATGTATAAAACGGATGAGAATCGAGCTATAGTTAATAAGGAATTTTTTGTTGCAAATGATGCCCAAAATCGCCTCCCGAAGTTAATGCAGTCTTATGCTGAACACCCTGTAAATAATAAAATATTTTTAAAAGGATCCGATGTAAAACCATAGACAATACGTGGATGAATGTATCTCAATAATTATACTTGCCCTAAGATTCTTAGAAGGTTTATCAATAAAAAAATAAATAAAAAACAGCATTAATTAAAATAGGGAAATTAGATATTATTCATGATTAAATTACTTGAAGAATTCTTCTGAAATATTATTTTCTTTCTTAAGAATTTCTCTTTCGCACTAAATTCAATGTTTTAGCGCGAACGATTATTAAACGCGAAAGCGGAAAGAGACTTCACCCCATTTCGAGGAAATCACCTTGACAATGGATACGGGTCAGTCAGCTAAAGGTGTCTCTTGGAAAATAAAAAATTGTGAAATTAGTTTTTTTTATGTCTTCCCATTGCCTCCTATATAATAGAATAATTTTATAAGCATAATATAATAGGATCAGTAACTCGAGCCGAAATTATTTTATGACCCATATTT